>CM017191.1:16068244-16265744 GCA_004837865.1 Musa balbisiana | reverse complement strand
AATGACAAACTTAAAACCTGATGTATTTCATTAGAGTAAACCTGTACTAGCAGTGAGTAATGACCAAACGTTAAACCCAATCTATGGCTTACTTGAACCTGAGTTCCATGACTCGGAGAATGTTCCAATGGATCATTGCAGAAACAGTAATAAATCATGTGGTGGATAAGTATCACATCTATAATAGAGCACAAGCAGTCTATCTTTTAACCTCTTTGAAATCAAGCAAACGATACACCAGTATATCATTCAGCATCAAATATTTTTCCACATCCATAACAGAGTATTGTTTTTCATTTTTTTCATAGGCCAGAACATCAAAATTGGTACCGGAATTTCAATTTAACAAAATTTGAAAATTGATGCATGAGTTGCAACACAATAGGGTTAGTTCAATATCAATACCATTATCCTTTAGCACAAATAAGAACAAGGAAATTTGACTTACGTTAATGACTTCCCATGGAACACAATCGGAGGAGCAATGGCAGCAAGGATACAAAAACCAACATGGATCTGCGCATGATAATATCAATAACATAGATAAGAAGCCAACAAAGGCTAAAAGAGGAAAACAAACATAAGGAGACCGGTCATCAGAATTACCAGGTAGAATAGGAAAAACCACCCAAACTTAAGTGCACTATCAGTCCTGCTTGACAAAAGAAATAACTGAGAAACAGGGAAGAAGCACTGACAAATTATGCAGCTACATAAGCACAACTCCCAGCAGTGCTACGCAAGAGTCATAGGATAAGAAATTAAATATTGAAAACTTGGTTAAAAGCATGTTATTGGAAACTTAGTAAGGTTAATGTTCTCTTGTGAACTGAAACTTTCTAATTAAAATGTTCCATGGACCTAATCACTGGCTCTTAGTCTGCATGGTCAGATATTTGGAATAAGCATATGTTGAACAAGGTTATTTATGCCTGATGCCAAATGAATTCTGTCCCTCCAGCCCAATAATATTGTAATCAGCAGCTACTATAACAAAAGCAGCTTGAAAAGCACTAGATAGAAACCAATATGTTAAAATAATACAATCATCTACAATTGGCATGCCATAGAAATTATGCTGATCATTGGCAGCCCACCTCATTGCACGATACAAAGGTCTGTACCAAAGCACATATGAAAGAGGACATCCAAGCAAAGCATAGATAATTGCAAGGAAAAAGATCTTCACACCTGTGGATTAAGAAGTCAAACCATTACATTACAATATTCCAGAAAGGGCAAAGGAGAAATACTGTGCAAGAAACAAGACTAAATAAATGATAGAAAACTGCAGACAAATTGCTTGTATAAAGAATTTTTACCTCCTCCTTTAATCCAGCAAACAATCACAGCAATAACATTCCATGATAGACACAGGAGAATTCCTGCCATGAAAAATGTCAGCAGAAACTTCTCATGATTGAATATTTATTACCAGACATTCTAATTGCCAACATAAAGTCTCAAAATTTTATGATCTCAAGGATCAGATGCCATTATGACAGAGTTGACTACTTTAAATAACTGTGTGAAAACCTTCCAGATAGAAATAAGAGTCAAGTCAAGCAGGTATTGGCATAGAATGCTAGATGAGAACATTAAGGAATGAATAATAAGTTCATCTCAGTATAGTCCATGAATTGGCTATCCTAACTCAAACTGATCACACGTTATCAGAAGGGTGCTCTAGAGAGATATAGCACATATGATACAGCAAAAAACATAATCAAACACCTGAAAGAAGATATCATTGCTTCCAGTGAATTATCATGTAAAATCCAGCTTATATACCACTACAAACAACTAATGCCACGTTTAAGGCAAAAACATCTTCGTAAGTCAAATTAAGTTCCTTATTATACAAGTCAAGTCAATTAGCAAATAAGGATGTAATCAAAGTAGCTAGATACCTAACCAACTAGCAAATGCCAAGTATTGCAACCTCTGAGCATGCACTGGAATTTCCTTGGCTATATCATGGTGAATGATAGGAAAAAATGGCGGCCAGTTCTTTTCTTCAATAGTGACACCAGCTGAAATAAGGGAAATTATAGCCAAAAATTGCCATCAACAAATTCTTATTGATGTACAACAGACCTACCAATCATTTATGGTGGTTATCCACGTACCTCTTGTCAATGAATCCTCCCTTCGTTTAATGTCCTGTAATAGCAATTCAAATATACCTAAGATGTGAGTTAGATCCAATAGACAAAGAAGCTTGGAATCGTGAATACATATGCGACAATAAATATGAGTGAAATACTTCAGACGTGTAATGATCATGGAAAATATAGAAATGGAAAACGATAACAACAAGGTTAAAAAGTTGATTCTATTGAGTTATCACAACCATTTCCCTCCTTTTCAGGTTCTCTTCCCATGTGGCGAGTTCCTTCTCCCTTTTCTTTGCATCCTACACCGACCCACACAAACATCTTATCTTGGCACAACATCAGTAACCTAAAAGTTAATGGTACCATATGACGTGTTAATTCACATTTACTGTGTCCAATGGTATGTCCACTGTCGCGTCATTCTTGTTACCAAATCCAAAGGCTTTTGATGCCAGTGTAGGAAGGCGAGAATTAGATCCAGAAGCAGCTGAAGTCTGGAAAGGAAAGCATGTCATTAGCCTCAAAATAAAAGATTCACACAGCGCATCTACCAAATAGGAGGATTATACAAAATGATTTCTCACATTCCACCAAAAATCAGCTAGCAACAAGCAAGCTAAGAAAACCAATTCATCTTCAAAAACGAGAGCGAACCCATGAAGATCTAAATTATCAACTAAAGTTTTTCTTGAGAGTTTCCCCAACACAATCTCCAGAGCAAATCGAGACCAAAGTATGATACTGCCCTTTTGAGGTAAGATCTTTGGGTGACAACAAAAGTTGTCGAATCTGGCAAAAAAAAAATGACTCGCAAAACCCTAGAAAACGAGAAAAAATCCGGAGAAAAAGCAACAACGTAGTTAAGAGAGAGAGGGGGACGTGATTGGATTACCGCGAACGGGTTCACGTCCATTTCGTCGAACGGATTAGGATCGCGAGACATCGTGTACCGATCTACAAGAACCAGACTGAGCAATGATTCCAATCTCTCTCTCTCTCTCTCTCTCTCTCTCTCTCGTCCTCCTTTTTGCCCTCCTAATGCACTCTGTCTTGGCAACGAAGCAGCCGAAGGTGGGGGTAGCGGTCGAACGCGACGGTGGTTGCCTTTTGAGGACGACACGGCCTCTCGCGCATCTTGTTAGACTCCATGCCGGTATGAGCGACTGTCCCTGATAGAGAAAGAAAATAACAGGAATGCCATCATCGGTGCCGAGGCCGGGTCGAAGGGGGAGGGCACATTCGTCATTTCACAACGCCAGCGGTGCATCCCGTGCCCATCCCCATCTACAAATATTATAATATGCCTCCTCCCCTTATTCACTTGTCCAACTATTAGAGGATCATCAGGAACGAATCTCCACAACAACAACATGTCGGACATTCGTCACTACTTGATCAGGATTATCAACATAGAAAAAGCTATCGAGCAAAGTAAAACTTTGAACTTAATACTTGGAATCAAATTTTATGATTGTTGTCTCGATACGCTTTGACATGTATTGTCAGTGTTATTTGAGGATCCATACAAAATCAAACGTGAGATCTAGAAAAAAAATAATATGAACCATCATAGTGTTTTGCTTCATTCAAAAGCTTCAATAATTTCACATTTTCACGTTAAAAAAAAAGAGTTTATTTTTATCATGTCTGAAATTTACTTCTTGTTTTCTTTGGTGAAGCAATGTATGAAATTCTCCTTGGAATGCTCAGGCGTCAGCGGACAAAACCAATCTAAACTTTGTGGATCACCTGAGTCACTGACAAAATAGCAAAGAGATGTTAGAATATATAGTTTTCACATGATGAACAATTTTGACATGTACACTCCATAAATTGAAATGCAGATATCTCTTTTTTCTGTTGATTGAGATTGGTGTAGACATGTGGCAGTAAACATCCCTAGTTTCATAATAAAATTAAAAGTAGACATAAAAAAAAAAAATCATCAACTATTACCTTGTAAAGGACCACAAACTATGCGGCAACACATTACAGCAAGCAACATACCACAGGATGTTTGTGGGTGTTCACCATACCTGAGAGTACGGCTAAACGACTTCCCGGGTAACAACACAATTTCACCATCACTGTTCCATGACCTAAGCATTTCCATCAAAATGCTTGTTCCTATGTACCAACAGAATCATAAAATTCAACAAAGTAAAAATGATTCTTTTCTTCAACAATGCTCAATTTGTAGTCATTCATCAGCACTACTGGCTTACCTTTCGGGCAACATTGGTTGATGTCATTCTCAAGACCATGCACAGCTGCTCACATACATCTCCGGTGCAACTTTCCTACTGTGGCTCTCCATCACAACCTCCACCTGCCAATTTTACCATTAGTCCAACCCAGTAATGTTTGCTGTATGATCCTAAAACAACTGAGTTTTTATAGACAAACTTTAGCAGATTTTATTCTGCCAATTTGTTACCTGACCTCCAGTGATGAAAAGTTGAGAATTCCAGTTTAGAGCATTCCTTCAGAGTCATCAACAAACTTCTGTTTTCCCAATATTTTGATAAAAGAAAATCTTTTGTTACTCTTATCTCTTTGCTGCAAAGTTAGTTTCAAAGGAAGTACAAACAAGATGCTCAGTGATATGTCCGAATAAAGGGCATTTGCTACAAGTCCCAAAGGACAAAATCCCCATATATTACTAGTTTAACATGCCCCAAGATCTTCACTTATCTTGACATGCTGCCATCTTCACCAGAATTTTGTGAAAATAGATGCAACTGAACTACTTCACATTAAGTTCTTAACCAATGGATATGGAACAAATAAGCATAAGCAAAACAAGAACGTATTTTGCGGACAGAATATACAAAGAAAAAGAATCACATCTCACCAACTGATACATGGCACTTGTACCAGAAAAGTGCAATATTTATCACTATAAATATTCAGGAATCAGCAATTTTTCTCTCGAACGGGTGACTGGTGATCCTAGCTTGATGTTCATAATGCTTGTCTCAACTACATCCATGACAACAAAGATGGGCAGCTACAAGTATCAGTCTGTACAAATAACATTGCAGCTAATGCAGAATCCTCCAGAATAATAAAGTGGACGTTGTTTTATCTACAGGATTAACCACCAATAATTAGTCAAATTTGATGTCATGGGTCCACAGAAAAATTGAGGATCTTAATGTCATGAAAGGCATATAAATTTAATTTCAGAATAAGGTTCAGAAGATTGTTAAAAGAAATAATGAAAAAAAAATACTTCAACATTTGTTTATCTGCTAGTTCAGAGTTTCAAAAAAACAGAATCATATACTAGAATTAATTTTATCAGAACAAGACTGATTTCTTCATTTCCTGAGGTAGCGTCTGACATCATCTAATACCACTATTAACAGTTGATATTAGTGCATTGAAAGTTTTATATATATATATATATATATATATATATATATATATATGTGTGTGTGTGTGTGTGTGTGTGTGTGAGTGTGTATGTATATATGTGTGTATATATATATATGTATATATGTATATATGTATATATATATATGCATATATACATATATAGATAAGTAGAGTAATCATGAAGTCATCATCCACTATGAACAGTTCTAAGTGAAACTGAGATAGAACAATGAACAATATATGTCCTGCTTACTCATACAGTTAAATGATAAGTCAGGACAGTTATCATAATAACAGCCAGCCAGTAGAAATTAATATCAACACCCTACATAACACCACTCAACTGCAACAAATTGTAATCTGCATATATGATCTGGATTTGATAATGCTCGTGATTTGGTTAGGATTAATCTCTAATCTCATTTAGGAGTAGCTTAGATGTTATCTGCATGGAAATTTTTTCCTTGCTTGTGATCAGAATCCAAGTTTCATTTTGGATTCTCTTTCCCTAAAGGTTGATCATTTCTTTCAAAACCTGGTTCTTGTGTCTCCTTTTGTACTTCACCAAGTTTCTCCTGCAAAATTGCAGTCAGACTGAACACTGGCAAGAAATTGCTAGATAAAGTTTACGGCTCCAAGCTAATAGAGGAATCATTACCTTAAGCGAGTTGTTCTCGGAAAGAAGATGTTCATATTCTGACTTTATCCTGTTTAACTCTGTTCTTAAAGAAGTATTCTCCTCGTTCAAAGTCTCAGCACGATTAGCCAGCTCTTCAAACTCAGCCTGGATATCATAAATCAAAGAATTATATTATCACAATGTTGAAAGGAATAAATTTAAATACTAAAAAAAGACAAAGAAAGGAAGCCAGTAGTAAGTGATATCTTCACCTGCTTTCGCATTCGAGATCTACGTGCTGCTTCTCTGTTTGATTGCTTTCTTCTCTGCCTTTTTCGTTCTCTTTCATCCTGAAAAATTCCAAATTGTCAAAGCAAAACATAAAACCAATACTCGTGCAACTTTTCAATCATAAATAGCTCGTAAATCTTTTTGTTCATAGTATCTGAAAAATGTTAGCTTTTTTAGTATTTGTTTATAGTCTCTTCAATCTGTAGTATTTAAAGCAAGGAACTCTTTTTTCTTATAATCATCAATTCATCATTAAAACAATTTGAACCCAAAAGAATAGAATTCAGCATTTAAATGGAAGGTAACAAGGAAAAACCTGCAACCAATGCTTGGATGGAGCAGAAGGGGCTACAGCTCCTCCAACTGATGTGGTAGGCATCTTGCCATGTATTGACGGAATATGTGATAAGCTTGAGGCAGCCCAGTACTCCATCCCTATATTTAAATTTGTAGCAGGACCAACAACTCCTCCAGGTCCAGCAGCTGCTGGCATAGGCATGACAGCCCTAGTGTGACTCATCATTGCTTGAGATGGTGCTTGATCTACACCATTGTGAAAACCATGTGCATTATTGTCACTTCAATATATCAACTGGTACATAAATAGGTCACTGGATTTCCAATGAAATACTACTAAACAACATAAGTATCCCACATATTTCTATATAAATACCATCAAAAGATTCACCTCCACCACTTGTCTTTGGCTGTGAGTCCTGGGTAATTCAAACAAAAGATACGATAAATAGTTATTCAATCAAACTAACAATTAGCATACAAAGAAGTATAAGTTCTACAATTATTCTTCATCAATCAAACAGGAATGATCACAATATCAATATGAATATACAAAGGAACCCAAAAATATCAGTTAAAGAACATTTATAAAAAAAAAGTGACAATGACCTGAAAATATAGTAAAGAAGCAGATCTAAAGAAAATGTGCATCATACAGTGACCAAATAATCAGGTAAACTGCACGATAACTGTTTACTCCATGATGCATGCTTAGAGCTAAACTATTTATCGACATCATTTTGGCCATAAATTCAGATTTACAAATGATCTTACAAGGGTACACATGATACAGAAACTCATGTGTTTCATATGTCCTAGCTTATTTTATAATTGGTCTATCCTACATTAGCAAATGTTACTAATCACATGGGTTGAACAAAGTAGATTTATCATCATTAAAACCAATCTAATGGGAGTGAATATGAATAAAATTAAGACCTTGAACTTGAGAAATGCAGTTATATGTTGGAAAAAGCCACTTGTCATTTAACATTTGTATTGAGGCTGTAACTAAACAATTCGAGGTCAATCTTAGATAATCATCAAGTATTAAGAAGTGTAGAAATAAAAGCATGTGTAAGATTGCTCCCTGTAGGGATAAGACCCTGCTTTGGCAAGTCATTTACACTAGGTTGTCTATTTTATTTTTTCAACACATAAGCATATAGAGTTCCTCCAGGTGCACTTAATATTGAAAAAAAGATCTCGGTAATAACCAACCACATCAAGCAAATGTGAATCATATAATTCATCAACTGTCGAATGTATTTATCTTCCCTAATCAAGCAACAGATAAATTTAAGTGTTTTGTGATTCATTAAAACAACTATAGTTTAGATGATATTGATCAAAAAATAATATACATGTACTGCCATGGTATTCTCTCTCAAGAAAACAAAACAATGTTATGTCACTAATCTTTCTGTAATCCAATGACAAACAAGCATGAATCAGAGTCCACTGTCAGGACACTTGTTCCAGAATATCTCAATATGTGAGCCTAATTATGGCTACCATCAAAATGACAAAAGAGTTGTCAGATGAAGTGAATGATTAAACAAGTTCATTTGCAACTCTTTTGACTACACAGAAATCCTGCATAGATCAAATCTAGAGAACCACAATGCTAATTGTCTCATGGAAAAAAATATCAGCACACTAGAAAAAACAAAGGGAACTGCTTAACCAAATAAACAATAAAGTGCCTATACTTACCAAGTATTACTCAAAGTTCTTATTTTTCCAAGGTATCATAGATGTCTTTAGAGATACAAATTCTAATTCATGGTTTGTTGGAAATCATATTTTAGATTTACATTACAATTTAGGATTTCCAGTTTACAAATTTTAAGGTTTAGAACATATAGTAAAGTGTAACGAAACAGTAAGAAGGAAAAGAGAAGATACACTCTATCTTGTAATTTGAGCACGATTCGATGTGCATTAGTGCCAGCTACAGGTTCACACACCTCAATATTAGTAAAAAAAATTTAACCTACAAATCAGTGAATTAGAGGAATGCGTACATTTTGAGAAGTGTCATCACTCTCTTCACTTGACCTATCACTTGTGCTATCACCACTGCAACAACCATATTCTTTTATCCAACAGACAACTTGCAAAGGAGTGTAAAGATAAAGACACGATAATGATAAACAGGCTTACGGAATTATACACCTCTGGGAGACTTCATTAGCTGGTGGCCCTGATGATTTACGTGTCTCAGTGTTGTTCTTTTCTGAAATCATATTTGAACTACTGCAACCTCCTTTGGATCGCTTTGTGGGACCTTTTTCCTTACCTTTACATGACTTACCATCCATTTCCATGCTGCTGGGAACAACTCCCTAAGATGTGGACATCAATCTCTGTTGGCGATATTAATTATGTTGCAAAATAGTTTAAAAAGCTAAATCACATGCTTACAGAATTCTCAGCATTCATATTTGTAGTAGACATGGCATAAGGACCAAAAGGGCGTAACCCCTGTTCATTACAGAACAATAAGATCACATAGAACATCTAAGTTGTACATTAGAGAAAAGACAAATTTCTATGCAAAAGACACATTCAATGCATTTGGAGGAAATACCAGAGGAACTGAGGGATGAGAATATAATCCTCTAGGAGGATACGTGAGGTATGGAGGTGGTGGAGTCCCATAAGGTGGCATCAAGTGCTGTTGACAAAGGAAAATGGACGTAAATGCCTATAAGAACTGCTACAAGGTTCATGAATGATGATGATAATGTCTTGCTTAACATTCACTGCAAAGGTATACGATACATGAAGGAGATAAGCATTAACAGCATCAACTAAAATAAGTAAAGAAAAGAGAAGAATAGGTTATGAAGCTCAACAGAAATATAAAAGAAAATTTACATCTTAGAAATCCTGAAAGAGCTAAATGAAGAGATAGATATAGCCTGCGACAATTGTTGATCCTGTAAGAGTACACAAGAATCAGCAAAGTTTTGTGGATTTTCTCCGATTTATTGCAGCTTTCTACCACTCCAGGACCTAATACTGCAGTACCTCATAAGGATGCAAAGATTTCTGCTGCTAAGGAGTGACTGAACTGCTCCTGAAGATTTTCAAGAATGATGTCACCTCTCACAGACCTGATGACTGGAGCCCATATGTGTTGGTCCCACACATCAGGTTTGAGATAGCTGGCGTCACCCCTGAAATTTTGCAGGAGTATTCTGGTCCACCTAAATAGAATTTGTGCATGCAAAGCATTCCTGATAGAACATTTAGCAGTACTCAATGAATGAGGTGACCACTGACAAGGTGTGCGACAATCATTCTGGAAGACACAGGCAGCCTAAGAGGCTCACGAGTTCGCCTCCAATATGTGATGTTACTAGAAGAACCCTTCAAACAAACGAGGTGCTCATTGTTGATTCACATGAATCTGATAACACATTTAGGCCCAACACTTGTCTCAAAGTACTACCCAAATTGGATGCTACCATCTACTCTAGTTGCCACATCATATTTATTTCCTATTCTAAAATGCTAAAATATGAAAAGATCGACTGTGAGGAACTTAAACGAGATAGAGATGATTTTGACACATAAGCAATAGTATCCATGTATGAATTCCATACCGGAGCTCCCCACATATAAGGATAAGCCTGGGGACTCGATGGCACTGGGGAAGGGAAGAGTCCATGAGGCGGAATCGGAGGACACGCCTGCCAAAACAGAAATAACCAGCTTATGAGGGACGCAAGGAAACATAAATCTCCCTAAAAGGCAAGAAAAAAAATCTCCATAAGTATACGATTTCTGATTGGAAAAAAGGTGAAGCCTTTCCACCTGAAAGTTGGACCAATCTGGGTAAACGGACACGGCCGCTGCAGCGCTAGTGGTAGGAGATTGCTCCTAAACCAGGAAACGACAAGGAAGAACCCAATTTTTCTCAGCGAGAAGGAAACCAAATTTCTTGAACAGATCATAGTGAAGACCATAAAGATGAGACTTCAAGTACCTGACCCGCCAATGGTTTTGGAGACTTGGCCGAAGCCTCACCCTCGCCGCTGCCCATGGTCAAGCGTCAACTCGGCCACCCTAATTCGTCTCGTGAAGCGAAAACCCGTAGATTAAGAACCCGACATTGGAAAGGGAATTGCTCCCGTCGGGCTCGACCTTAGGTTTAGGTCCAAAACCCTAGTATGTCAAAAACCCTACGAAGCGCGACAACGACGAATTATTCAGCATGGAAGAAAAAAGAAAACCCCATTTCTTGAAATAAACGAAGATCTACAGCTCGTTAGTACAGAAAACTCCGGATTCGTAGGGCCGACAGAGAGAGCGAGAGAGATTTCATGCGGAGAGAAGCAATCGATACTACCTTAGAAAGCGAGATTTCGACGGAGGAGGAATGAAACCGGAAACTGGACCGATCGGCGCAACCAGGGAGAGATTGCTGTCGCCACGAAATCGAATCGGATGGCTTCCGCGAAGAGGGAGGGGGAGGGAAGGAGGGAGCCGCAAGGTGTGGTGAGCGGGAAGTGAAACGAAGTGGAGAAACGTCAGAAGCTAGTTATCGGGGAAACGGATCTTATTTGTGGAGATCCATTGACCGAGACCGGATCATAAAGTGGTGGTCTCCTTGTTCAGGTGTGTTGAGCGACACACACACACCATAAGTCAATCAATGGATGGCCTCCGTCTCACCATGCCTCTTGTGGGTTGGGTGTCTGTCTCAGACACCTTAATTTATTTCCTTCATTTGAGACCTTTAGAAGATATATATAATACAACGTGAAGCCATTGCTGTAGTTTTGAGAGCAGACAGAACACAACTCGATGACTGAATTGAGTCCAGCATGATCGCCCAACAATGGCAGCCATCTGCCATCATCCATATGTAGGCTCTCGGAATCTTCGCATGTTTCTACTGGATCATCACCGACAGCCTCTCTTTTGTCGTTTCATGCATGGCTCTGATCTCCTCACATGCAAATTGTGCATCAGATCGCCGCCGGATTGCAGCTTTCTGGGTTTCCAGGCTCGACGCCATGTTCGCTGCAGAAAGCTTGCAGCTTCAGCCATGGATTGGAAGGTTACGAGGGCAACGTCGTCATGCGAGACCGAGATGGATGGAACGACACAGGCCCTTCACCTCAGCGGCGGAGCTCGTGGGCGGGGTTTGGTCGCGGTTGGCTGAGAGGAGATGGAGTCCTACAGAGAGAGCGGTCTCTTTCACACACACAGGAGGAGGCAATGAGATCGGAAATGTTTTCCTAACAGGGAAGCGACGAGGAAGCTGATACCTGCTGCTACCGCTGTCTAGGATTCGCTGTGGAGCTCGAACACGGAACACATCAATGGAGCCCCTAGATTGATGTGGGCTTTGAGTTAGGCCTGCCTAAAACTCAGCCAGCTGTGACCCAACTCCTACAAAGTGGGCTCCATCTGTGGGCCGTATTCCTTTAGAAAAATACGCACATAAGTTTGATTTATATTATCATAGAATTATTCTTTAAATATCATTTATTCCTTTTATCTTATTTTATAGGACTGAAATTTTGTTTTTTATTTATATTGATTTTTTTATTTTTTAAAATATTTTTCTAATACTACCAATAATTTAATTTATTTGAAATATTTTTATTATGTCTAAATGTAAGCGCCTGATCCATTATCGGGCCTAATTGCAGCAACCCGTAATCATCCAACTGCACCACCTCGAGAAAAGGTAGGAGATAACAGCTAATGGTTTGGACTTGGGGAAAGGAAGGATGACGACGAGAAGAAAGCGATGGGAGGTGTGGCAAAGAGAGAGGGATGCTTGTCAACTCATGTGTGGTCATCCGTAGACAGCAAGGAGAGGGTAAAGGGGGAGAGAGAACATGAGTTTCCTAAGGGAGGGAGAAGGACGAGACAACGGCGAGGTAATGGGGATGAGCGAGTATGGGACACGGAGCATCGAGCCTGGGCATCACTCACTCGTTCACTCGTTCACTCGGTCACGCGTCGACACGCTGCCAAATTGTTCCCACGCCTCGAGTCTCGGACTCTCATTTGTCCTGTTCCCATTGGTCATTTTTACCTTCTGTAAAATGAAAAAGAATTACACATAGTAGCTTTAGCTTGGAATATGAAGTCTTAAATCTTATGGGAATGATGTTGGTTATTTAACACATCAAATCAAACATGTTTTGTATAATTAAAATCGAATTTTAGAAGGTTTTCATAAAAAAAATTATTAAATTCATAATAATATAAATGAAATTCTATAATAATTATGAAACATATTAACACGGAAGTGTACCTGATGAATCCATTGGCATATTTGGGTTTAATTGGTGAATTAGCCTTCCAATTACAAAGTATTTCTAAAAATCCTTTTGTTTTTTTTTTTTACGGGTGAAGAGAAATTTAAAAATTGATATTAGGACCATAACCCTATTTGTATTCATAACTGTATCTACAGTTATGCCCCATGATATTTCATATTCTCAATTTTTCTTGTCAACAAGTTAAAAATGTAATTGATTGTATCCACATAATTAATTTTCATAATAATTATACCCCTTAGTCAAATAATTTTACTTTAATTAGATCATTTTAATTTTTTAACTAATTAAAATAATAACTTAACATATTTAATTATGCATGTGTGACATTTAAAATTCTAACAATCTTCCACTGAGTCATATATGTATACTTATAAATATGCTATATTTTATGAGCTTAAAATTATTGTCATTATTAAATAGAACATACAACATAATCTCGTCCATTGGTCATATTAATATAGGATCAAATCATAGTTAAACCCATCAATGATCACTAATATTAATATAACCAAATGATATATATCAATCATGAAATATGTAGCATGAAAATTAGATGAATGTGATATGTACATGTCAATTTTCAACTGGTTAAATTTTATCTTTATGTGATCATTATTAACTTTAATAGTCATAATGTACAAAACATAATAAACTGAAACTTTTGATAAAAAATATCTATATAAATATAGAATCTGACATAGAACATATAACAAACATTTGACAAACTCCCATTAAATTGAAGTTTCCTTAAATTTTAATATATTCATATGAACAGTATGCTCATAAAAGACCTTGAGTGATACATCTTTTGTGAGAGGATCAGTCAACATAAAATTTGTTCTTAAAGTATTCTATAGAAATTTATCTACTTTATATCCTTTCTTTCATAATTAAGAACTTGATGTCAATGGCTTTGACTTATTCAAGCTCCTATTATTGTTGGAATATAAAATAGTTGATTTATAGTTATAGTATATCTTTAGTGGTATTTCGATCCCTTGTACTATTTATAATCATGTGACAAAATTTCTCAGCCAAATTTCATAATTGGATGCTTCAAAATATGCTACAAATTCTATTGTCATGGTGGAAAAAGTAATAAGAGATTGTTTAGCACTACGCCAAGAAATCACCCCACCAACCAACATATAAATGTAGCCCGAAGTGGATTTCCTACTGTTTTGGCATACAGCAAAATTGGAGTCAGAATACCCAATGATCTCCAAATGGTCTGATCTCCTATATCCTCTTTAAATATCTCATGACTCCTTTGGCTGCCTTCTAATGATCAATTCCAAGATTGCTTAAGTATCTACCTAACACTCCAATAATATATATTATATCCGGACACGTACAAACCTGTGCATACATTAGACTCCCTATAACTGATGCATATGAAATCTTCTGCATTTCTTGAGTTTCTAGATTTCATTTAAGGCACTGATTGAGACTGAACTTGTCTCCCTTTGTGATAGAGGTGTCTCCTGATTTGCAATCTTGTATGCCAAACCTTTTGAGTACCTTATTGATATAGCTCTTTTATAAGAATCCTAGAATACCCCAAGATCTATCTCAGTGTATCTGGATTCCTAATACAAAAGAGATGTAACCAAGATTTTTCATCTCAAAATTTCTAAGATAGAAATCTCTTGGTTTTGTGTAATGTGCCTATATCATTTGTGTCAAGTAGAATATCATCCACATATAATATTAGAAAAATAAATTTACTCCCACTGAACTTGTGATACACGTAATCATCAACAGTGTAATATGCCTGTTTTAGCCCATAAATGGATTTTATCAATTTACATACCATTTTCCTTGGGTCTCCTGACATAAAATATTCTGGTTGTACCATATAAATTATTTCATTAATATTTCAATTGAAAAACACTATTTTGACATCTATTTGATGAAGTTCCAACTCAAAATGCGTGACTAGAGCCAGAATTGTCCTAAAAGAGTTCTTCTTGAAACCAAAGAGAATATCTCTTTAAAGTCAATCCCTTCCTTTTGAGTATAGTCTTTTACCACAAGACGTGCGTTATATCTCTTTACATTGCCATTAAAGTCTCTTTTAGTTTTAAAAATATATTTATAACCAATGAATTTCACACCTTCTGATAATGAGACAAGTTCCAAACTTTATTGTTTTGCATAGACTTATACTCTTGATTCATTGTATCAATCCACTTCTCTGAATTGGAATCCTCCATGGTTTGATGGAAGTTAATTAAATCATCTTCTATTATACATTATTTTATTCATGTTTCGAGAGGAATAACATATAATTATCTGAAATGACACTCGTCCAATCCTTAAATGGATCGTCGCAAAGGTGTTGGCTCTAATGGCATGGGTTCTTGAGGATGTTAAGTTTATTCCTCATGAATAATTTTCTCATATTGTATGAAAGTTGAAATGACTATATCCTTTTGAGATATTGAATTTATCATATTAGTGGCAACTATATAAATTAGATCAGACTGAATCAATTCTTAATATCCTCAAAGAATGTAGCAATACCCATCTCAAAAATATTTCTTGATTTAGGATCATAACATTTATACCCCTTAGATCACTCAAAATAGTTAATAAAGTAATTGCTCACTATTTAGGGTTCCAATTTCTTTTCATTAAGCCTATAAGGCCTTGCCTTAGTTGGACAATCCTAAATACGAAAGTGTCTTAGACTATGTTTTCTCTCATTCCAAAGCTCATAAGGTATTTTTGTAGTTGCTTTAGTTAGTATTTTAACAAGAATGTAAGCTACAGTCTTTATTGCTTCGCCTCATAGTGACTCTCGCAAAGTAGATTGAGGAATCATACTTCTTACCATGTCCTTTAAGTGTGTGGTTCGTTTTTCAGCTACACCATTCAAGCTAGGTGACCTTAACATTGTTTACGGAGGGAAAATTCTACACTCCTCTATATATAGAGCAAATGGTCCTAGACATTGTTCACCTGAACCGTCATTTATGCTATAATATTCCTCTCCACGGTCAGATTTGACGCTTTTTATCCTTTTGCTGAGTTGATTTTCAATTTTAATTTTAAATAATTTGAACACATTCAAATATTGAGATTTTTCATGTATTAGATACATGTATCCATATCTAGAATAATCATCTATATATGATATAAAATATTATTGACCATTCCACGAAGGTATAGGAAATGACTCACAAATATTCGTATGTATCAATTCTAAGATGTTCGTAGCTCTATATGCACTTGATCTCTTAGATTTGGTTTGTTTACCTTTAATGCATTCAACACAAATATCTAAACCTAATAAGTTAATGGGATCAATAATCCCTTATGATAAGTCTTTCAACTCTATTTCTAGATATGTGACCCAAACGTTTGTGTCATAATATACTTGAATTTTTAATTTTACGTTTAGCACCTCATAATTTCGTATTAAGAGATTTATGATAAAACGCTATAGTATCAAACAAATATAGATTATCATAAGTCATAAGTGAACCAGAATAAGTCAGAAGTCATAAGTGAACAAGAATAATCATATTTATCTAAATAAGAAATAGAAATTAAATTTCATCTAAATGACAGTACAATAAAAGTGTCTTTTAAATCTAAATAGTATACAATATACAATAACAATCTAAATGTGCCTATAGTTTCCACATCTACTAATTTTTCATCCCCCACATAAATGCATATCTCAATATTATTGGGCCTTCGGTAGCTCAGGCAACCCTGCTTTGAAACACTGATGTTAGTAGTTGCAACGGAGTCTAACCACGAAGTGTTTCTAGATACTGAAGTTCAATTGACTTCAAAACAAACCAAAGTAAGAAACATACCCTTTTTAGCACGCCAAGTGTGATATTTGGCACAGTCCTTCAAATACCTAGATTTCTTACAAAAGAAACAAGTATCATCCTTATTTTATTTCTTCTATACTGGACTCTTATCAGCCTCATTCTTTTCAGATTTGTATTTTCTTTTCTTATCCTTAGAGGTGTTGGCCAAGTTGGTACTTTTGGTCTTTTCTTGCTTTAGCCTTTCTTCTTCTTGCACACAAAATGAGCTCATTAAGAGATCATTTATCCTTTTGACAACTATAACTGACTTTAAATTGACTGAATTGTATAGGGAGAGATGTCAGAACCAAATGGACAAATAAATCCTCTGATAAGCCAAACTTTAATGCTTTAAGCTTTGAAGCAAGATTAGACATCTCCATGATATACTCTCTTATATTTCCTTTGCCATTGTACCTCATGGAAATCAAGCTTTGAAGCAGAGTGCTTGTTTTCACCTTATCGTTTTTAAGAAAATGCTTTTATATTTCGGTAAGGAAATCTTTGGCCTTGGTAATCCCTTCGGATACCGCACCCCTAAAGACTTCCGGAATGCTATGCTTAATGATCATGAGACTCATGCGATTAGACCTATCCCACTTCTCATATAGTTTTCTTTCATCAAGAGTACTATTTTCCGTAAGAGAAGTGGATTGGCCTTCCCTTAGTGCAAGGTCCAGATCCATGCAGCTCAAAATGATCAGAATGTTTTCCTTCCAATCCTTAAAGTTGGTTCCGTTTAGAACCAGTACTGAACTGAGGATAGCAGATATTATTACAAGAGAACTTAAACAAGAGAATAATAGACAACCACAAATTATACTTATATATATTTTAATGAACTTTAGTAAATTCAAATAATGATATAACTCATCTCAAGATACCAAGTGCAACATTAATATCTTATCTTTGGATTTCAATATTAATTACTAGTGATAATCTTATTGTAATAATCAAACACTAATAATAAGGCATGTCAAATGATAAATTCATCTTTGAATTGATTTATTATTCACATATATAATTTTATAATTATCACATATTTATTAGGTGTGTATAGAATCCTATTAGCCATTAACCTTCTTTTGAGCCGAGTAATTTTCACATGGATGTAAATATACACTACATTTAACATGAGAAATGCCACACATGAGAGATCACTTTAGTCATTTCATACATTAAATTACTCAATCTAATATTAAACAACTATATAATCACTAATTGAATTTGAATTATATTAATCAAATTGGCTTAACCTTAATTTGTTGATTCAAACATTTGCTGCATATAAGCTATTTGATTTATGTCAACAATCAACTTTATATAACCAATATTATGTTTAAACCAACTATTATTAATTAAATTTGTATGAATTTAATTAATTAGATAAAATCTAAAGGTATTTTAAAAAAATAAACTGGAAGATGTAAGGAGGTTTATGTATTGTAAAAATAAACAATAATAGGAACTCTAATACTGTGTGTGTTATGCATACTGTGAAGAGGAAAAGACACAAAAAGGAAAAAACATCTCAAATTATGAAGCATGCTGCAGCATGATTATATAAAATCATTATCATCCCCCATGATGATATAATCGAATCATGCCAAAATAATGATGAAAAATACCATTAAAATGTATGAAAAATGAGCCTAGATGTTCAGTAATCATTGTAGGATCGCTCTGATACCATATGTTAGTTATTTAACATATCAAATATAGATCAAACATGTTTTATAGAATCAAAACCAAATTTTAGAATATTTTCATAAAAACTTATTAAATTCATAATAATATACATCAAATCCTATAATAATTATGAAACATATTAATACGAAAGCGTACTTGATGAATCTATTTGAGTATTTTAGTTTAATTGATAAATTAGCCTTCTAATTGCAGAGTATCTCTAAGAACCCTTTTGTTTCTCTTTGATGAGTGAAGAGAAATATGAAAATTGATACTGCAATCGGGGACCATAACCCTATTTATATTCATAACTATATCTATAGTTATGCCTTAGGATATTTCATATTTCTAATTTGTTTCGTCATTTATTGTATCCACATAATTAATTTTCATAATAATTATGCCCTTTAACTAAATGACTTTACATTAATTAGATCATTTTAATTTTTTAGCTAATTAAAATAATGACTTAACACATTTAATTATGCATGTGTGAACGTTAAAATTCTAACAAATGATAATTATCAACTTTTGAGATGGACCCACATGATTTGGAGATTTGAGCTCTCCAAGACATTAGCTTAGAAGTTGGTCATCAACCCAATTTTAAAGACAGTTTAACTTGATCCTGATCTTTAATTTTGACACACCGGGAGAATTGTCCAATAGCATAAACTTTGAGGAAAGATGACCGATGATGATGAAAGCTCTAAGCTTGATCCAACCTTTAGAAGACTTTTATTATCATTTTTTATAAGATCATTTTGGTGCTTAAGTTAATGGATCTTTAAGTTTAGATAAAAGCCTCCAAATGGAAGAGAGAGAGAGAGAGAGAGAGAGATAGATGGGAGAAAAACTTGTGTGATTATACAGGGTTTAGTTTGTATTTTGATTGGAGATGATTTGATATATTCAATCATTATATAAATATAAATGAATTATGTCGTGAGGTAAAGAATAATGATTGAATTTCTGAAGAAAAAAATCTATAGTTTTCATAAATTCTTCGTACAACACCTTAATTTTTTTATAAAAAAATTCATTAATAATAATTTTACCCTTTGTCACTTCTGCTACCACTGGCTACCTCCATGCACTGACCTAATAATAATTTACCCTTTGTCACTTCTGCTACCACTGGCTACCTCCATGCACTGACCATGCTTGTGCCTCCGACGTTGGTCTGAACTTGATTGCCCACCCACGTGAGCCCCTAGTCACCTCGATACGTTGACTACACAAGCCTGGCAACACCTACAAGGAGGAATGAGGGGGTTATCGATGAGGAAGGAGAGGTTGCAAGCAATGATGGTAAGAGCCCCTAGCCACCTCCATCCTTGGCCACCTTTGCATGTTGGCCATAACTACAAGGAAGGAGGAAGGAGGGGTTATCTCTATTTTACTTATGGCTATATTAATTAGATATGAAAGAAGATTTTGAAGAGATTTGAACTCAATAGGCTACGGCAGCCAAACTTGCATCAAGAATTAAAAAAACTCATGCAAAGCTTTTCAAGAAAAGGGCCTCTTACACAACAGACAAATGTTACTTTCACATGTGTTATCTAGTGGATTTAGAAAGAGAGGTGTGACAGAATCTTTGAATGTCACAACACAAACAATGCTCAAAGATTTTTGGAGACTTAAGATCGGAATAAGATCTGAAAATGGAATACTTAACAAAAAGAGAAAAATGGAGCAGTTAATGATCTTAGGAATGATGATGAAGAAGGGAATGCATTCTATGGTCACATGCTTCAATAAGATGTTGTATTCACAAATAGTCCAAGCATATATGGATATTATATTTTATTATTTATTGACTATAGTAAAAAGTCATAGTCTACAGTATATATAGTCATGACTATATTTTTGTTTGACTACTTTTGGAAATGAGTCTGGTGGAGTGAGACAATTTCACTTTTCTGATGTGGGATGCACTCTCCTAAATTGCTCTAAGAGATTTCAGGATTTAGTCTACGATGTGTAGATAAATTTATTTTGTACAAACTTTATACTTAATATAATTACTTTTACTTACCAAAAAAAGGAAAGGACTGCAGATGAGGGTCCCTGTTGCCTCCATTGATAGTCATGCCAGCCCGACCATGCTGCAAGGAAGGAAGAAAGAGGAATGATAGGGTCATAGTCGAGGATGATAAAGATAAGGACAAAGCAAGACTACGAGTGATAGAGAAGAGAGGGACGAGGGTGGTGAACCGAGGGTGAGCAGCTCATGCACCAAGAAAACTAGAGGCACCGCGGGCCATGATTCAAAATGAAGAGATACAATCGGTACCATAAAATATGCAAGTAAGTGAATCCCCGCATGAAAGCGTAGGTGGCTAAGGGCTCACATTTGCTCGTAGTTCTTCACCCGTCATTGTTCTTGACGGAGCGAAGGGGAGATAGAAGAACGGCAAAAAAATTAAAATATCTTGTGAATTTCTTAAGAGTTTTTTATTTTTTATATTTTAAGACCGTCTCCGAAGAAAACTAGAGTAAAGCGAATGAGCACAGCAATTGCGGCAGGTTGACAGCACCACGTGGGGGAAGGAAGAGGTAAAGCGTAGCGGGGAAAACAAGGCATGCAGGAGGCGTCACCTCAACCGGTCCATTCTCGGCAGTCGCCCCTTGACGGGATCTCTGACGCTTCTTTAAAGCGCCAACCCCGAAGAAAAAGCGTGCTCTGCGTTGCATGCTATCTGCTGACACCTCTCACATTACGGCTTCCTTCGCCAGCGAAAAATGAGGGGGAGACAGGGCAGAGGAGGAGTTGCTGATGCCACGATCGAGAGAGAGAGAGAGAGAGAGAGATTATAGCGTCTGAAAAGAGCTTCCATAAATCTGCTACGAAGAAACAAGAAGAGGAGCTTTATGTTTGCTACCCTCTTTGTTTCACAGGGCTTTCTCCCACATGAGCTGACGAGTAGATTGCATCTCTGAGACTAGTTCGTGAACGAGAACAAGGACAAGATATGCTGCCGCTGCTCTCCCAGTCCATCATCACTGCCTTGATTACTACCGAAGGCATCAGTTGGATCCAAACTCATCCAGCATCAAAATCAGCACTCCTTTAAACAAGCAGTTCATAATGTGACACGGTAATCTCTGTCGGATGATGATGTAGAACTGTTTGAGTCAAACACACACAGAGAGAGAGAGAGAGAGAGAGAGAGAGAGAGAGAGAGAGAGAGAGAGGATTAATATGCTGTCAGAAGGGCATGCTTAGGAAATCAGAAAAAAAAGCAAAAACAGTTGTTTGAAAGCATATGAAGTATCAAAAGGCACGGCAGTAGTAATCTGACACATGCATGCAACTCAGAGTGGGCTGTGCATGGCAGCAGAAGCACACCAAGAAGAGCCAAAACCAATTTTGCCACATAGCTTCTGCATTTGCTGCCACTTCTTGTTACCACTCTCTCGCTTTCCATCCCTGCATGCTTCCTTCCCTGGATCAAATAAATACTCAGCAAAGTTACATGTTTAGTTACCAGTTGTTTTCTCTTGTATTTTGTTAGAGATACAACTCAAATTGAAGCATTAGATCCATCATAAATCTTGTTCTTTTGGGGTGAAACTAGAGGTAGTAATTAGATCATCTATAAAAGATGATTTTTTTTTTTCCTTTTTTTCTAATTTCAGAGATAAAAGGCAGCAAGTTTTAATCTCAGCTGCAACACTGAACCTAGAGAGAGAGAGAGAGAGGAGAGAGAGAGAGAGAGAAGAGAGAGAGGTAATAGAAAATGTTGATGGTAAGGGTAAGGGGAGACATGAGGCACACATCAAGAATCACATCTGACAAAATAATTGATGCTGCTTATGTTGAAAATATGATGTACATAATCAGCATTTTTCATATCACAGCATTCAACACAATATTCCATGTATTTTCCCCCTTCATTGATAATAAAGTTAGATATATCCACTCTTTTGATGCAAACAAAAAGTGATTCGTAGCTTCAATGGTGTGGCTCAAATTCCTTTTTCTATATGGAGTTCATCTTTTTGTTATTTAAAATAACATTGGCATTCTATGTATCATGTGTGTATATAAATGATGGCTAAAGCTTTTTGTGAGAGACATCTTTTACAGTCACCCTTTAGAAGAAAAAAAGAGAGAGAGGTAATAGAAAATGTTGATGGTAAGGGTAAGGGGAGACATGAGGCACACATCAAGAATCACATCTGACAAAATAATTGATGCTAGAGAGAGAGAGAGAGAGAGAGAGAGAGAAAGAGAGAGAGGTAATAGAAAATGTTGATGGTAAGGGTAAGGGGAGACATGAGGCACACATCAAGAATCACATCTGACAAAATAATTGATGCTGCTTATGTTGAAAATATGATGTACATAATCAGCATTTTTCATATCACAGCATTCAACACAATATTCCATGTATTTTCCCCCTTCATTGATAATAAAGTTAGATATATCCACTCTTTTGATGCAAACAAAAAGTGATTCGTAGCTTCAATGGTGTGGCTCAAATTCCTTTTTCTATATGGAGTTCATCTTTTTGTTATTTAAAATAACATTGGCATTCTATGTATCATGTGTGTATATAAATGATGGCTAAAGCTTTTTGTGAGAGACATCTTTTACAGTCACCCTTTAGAAGAAAAAAAGAGAGAGAGAGAGAGGATATTTTCTTAAAAATAATTGTGGAATTGAAACAAAGTTAATTCATGTTTTGCATTCTTAGTTTGATAATGAAAACCTCATGTTCAGTCTCTACCATGGAATAGTACTAAAGTCGAACCGCATAAAATCTGTGTTGATTATAGACTAAGAAGTTTGCTTAGATCTTATTTTTAATTGTATTTATTATAAATTGAGAACAAATTTTGTTCTCTGAATGTTTGAACCTTCTTGAGGAATATCTCATACTTTTGAGAGAGGGTTTAAATAAATACTTTCATGTGAACATTCTATTGGATTTAAATGCCATAGTGGTATAGGATTTTAGCAGACTTTAATCCGATAAATCAAATCCGAGGATCGCATTTAGCAAATAGTATGTGATCGTGATTGGGTTGCTAATTATACATTGTTGGTTCTATAATTAACACTCACAGTGCACACAAAAAAGATGAAAGTACTCAAAACAAAGAAAATTTGAGAGGCTACTATTAACATAAATTAATGTGCTTGAAACACAAGTCTAAAAAAAATAAAAGACATGAATGTGGAGCAAAGAGCTAATTATTGTCATGTACTTGTAGTGAATGTACTGAAAGCCTATGACTCGTTTGGATTTTGGAGGAAACTGCATCTTGTGCTCAATAGTTCTACTTTTGAAGGGCCTAAGTAAAGCTATATTGCTTTGTTGGGGGCTGTCTCTCTATAGGACAGACTTATCAAGTTCAGACATCAAATACTTTTCCAAACAATTTTCCCATTAAAGATTCATCGTAAAGTTCAGCCTTGTATGATAACCTATTTCTACTCCAATCATACAAGACCAGAAGAAAATTATGCCAGATTTGCTTGTATTTCTAGTCAGTGAAACACCAGATCCATGTACATATGCATATCATCTAAGAACACAATCTTAGGTATGCTTGCTTACAAAGAGATGAATGCACAATCTCACTTTATTCTCTGTTGCCTGAGCTCTCTCCTTGACCTTTTGCTCTTGGCAATTTCTTGCGTGACCTCTGTGGGGGGAGGGGTCACTGTTTCCTTTTGTAGTTGAATAAAGTGATCTTGCAAAGGAAAGCTCATGTCAATATGGTCTGCCAAGGGTGATCTCAAGATTCGGCTTATTCGGGCTTGATGAGTTCGATATGGAGAACATTTCAGAGCTTTTTGGCTGCATATCCTACCGCGACAACATAATAGAAGAATCATCACATCATTATTGTTAGTTCATTCTTGAAGTGCCTCAGTGTTTTGATTACTTTGCAGTAATATCACACAGTATATTGCAGTTCAAAATAGCATGGTATCACATCATCATTTCATTCTTTAAATCAGCTCATGTGAGTTAAGGAATAGTTCATGTACCACATTCGATTGCATTCTCCCTGAAGTTGAATCACTTGCTATGCCATGGTAACAGCCTTTCCTGTTGCAAAACCATCACAAAGACTATCCGTCAGCCGAAAAATCATTTTGCAAATGTGGACAAGTTTCATTTTGTGAATCATTAGTGCCGAGAAGAAGCTGCAAACAAGTTTTAGAAAATGTGCTTTGAGAACCTTTAAGAACAAAATTTTCAGAAGAGCTCGTCTCCAGCAATTGGGAAGAGAATAATAAGCTTCTCTACTGTGCTTTCCAAGGATCACAGAGTCACTATGGATGTGTAAATATGGACAGTTGGAACGAAGGTATGACACAGTGGAAAGACCAAAAAAGGAATGGAGAGCCAATATATTAGACCTGTTCTTGTGTTCTCTTTGACTTGTATTACAAGGCAAACAGATTTGACCGGCACTGTCACGAGCTCTTCTCTCTTCCAAAAAGGGGAAAGTAAACCATTGATTCATCCAGCGATAGGAAAAGAAAAGGTGAAGACAGATGGTATTCTTAGTGATTTGATTACTTACAAGAAGAAGCACAAACACAAAACCTTTTCCCATGCAATGCAATATTCACATTGCATCATGTGATTGGTGAAGCTTTCTCGAGTTGTAGGTTCATCATTTATGCTGATGATGAAGGCCAAAAGTTTGAGATAGCAACTGTTGGGGTGTCTATGCTGGAGCAACTTTCTCAATATTAGAATATTGATTCTACTTTTCACCAGGCAAGAAATTTTATGTTGATTGAATAGAGTTTTGAGATACCATTATTGCATTTAATATGCTTTTCTTACTTAAAATGCTCAGATCTTTTAATTTTAGCAAGTGAAGATCGATGGATTAGCACAAAAGGTTGTCTCTGACAGTGCACAACCTAAACCAGCAAGGTGAAAGCAACGATCGAACAAAGAAAACAATTACTACCTTGAGGTATTGCTCCACACACCAGCATGATCGACAGGACAATGTGCAGCGCCTGAGGATTCTGATCTATGGAGACTCTGAATACCTGTCAAAGTTTCCTCAGAATGATCTCCCGAGGAACCATTCTCAAACCCATCAGACTGGCCTGCCATACATAGGTAGTGAAAATCCATAAGATCCTTTAGTAGAGAAAGACAACCAAGTTTTGAGCTAGAAATACAAGAAACAATGTCTTCTCCACCTGAAAGAACTGCTGGTTTATCCGTGTTCTTGACAGTTCGATACATCTGCAACCACATATCATCAACAAACTTGGATGATCATTTTTGAGAAGAACATAAATCTAGTTTTTCAAGCTGAAGTTAAAAGGGAGAGCCACTTTATTATTATTATTATTATTATTATTATTATTATTATTATTATTATTATTAATCCCTTCCCATACCACTTGTATACTTCTTTATTGAGTTAAAAGAAGTATGTTATGTTTTATAGATAGATGCAATTCTTAAGAGGTTCAGAATTGTGCACATGGATGCAATTTATCCACCCCTTTTTTTACTTACAGTAGCATCTTTTTAGGTTCGTGTGTGAAAGCTGCTGCAACACTTTTGCAGGTGGAGATCTCTTTTCCCATCTAAAACAGCCAGGAAGAAAACAATAGAGGGATGGATTCGACTTCTTGATCTATCTATCTACAACTGTTTTCATTAGTGGTTGCAGATGGGGAAATAACTAACTAACTCAACTCAACTCAACTTGGTAAGGAAATTTGCTAAGCAATCAAAGATTAAAAAGTAAACTGAAACTAAAAGCTGGGAAAAAAAGAAATACGAGAGGTTCCCTCCGACCTGCAAGTGAGATTTCACATGCGCCAAGGTGAGATCTTTGACATCCATGAGCTCTAGAACTGACTTGGGTGTAGCCCCTGAATCCAAAATGATCGAAGCAGGAGCGGTCAGATATATCTCCATGTCTGAAATGAACAGAGATTTCCATGAGAAGATGGGGAGGGAATCTGATCATACTCTCATGCCCTCCTAACAGCTCCACCGCACGGACGAATCGGTCATGGAGTGTGGTAGTCCACCGCATCCTCGGCGCCCTCGTGATCCTCTTGCCCGGGAACCTCGACCTCGACAAGCCTTGGCTTGCAGCGAAGGTCGTGAAGCTGTGGGTGGAAGAAGAACAGCCGCGCAGGTGGTGGTGGTGGTGGTGGTGCTGCTGCTGCTGCTGCTGTGGGGTGACCAAAGCGAGGGAAGGAGCGTGTCGGTAGACCGGGATGCCCGGTATGGGCTCCATCGAGCTCTGGTCTTGGTGGTGGTGGTGGTGGTAGAAGGAGAACCCGGAAGCGGCGGCGTCGGCGTCGGCAGTGGTGATCATGCTGTAGTTGGTTGTGGAAGTGGAGTCAAGAGCCCTTCTCCAAAACCCTAATTCCATGCTCTCATCATGCTTTCTCCTGCCCGATGGTGTGGCACTGGGGAGACTGATCTGAAGTGACAGATCTGGTTGTGCAGCAAACAGCTCCATTTGGCCACGCTTTCCTTTCTTCTTCCTCTTCTTTTCTCACTCCCTTCCTGTCTTCCTCTCGCCTGTTTGAGATCGCCTCCTCTTCTTCCTGTGGTTAATAGAGTGTGATGCAGATGGATGTACCTTGGTTGAATGTGTGGAATCATGGCCTTGTGGTCAGGTAATTTATCTGGTAGTGGCCATGGCTTGCAAGTGGCCATACTGTTGTCTCTACCAAAAAGTATGTAATGTCCAAGAGTGAATATTGTGTGGAGCAACAAAGATTGATCTCTCTGGGTGGGTTTGTTTCTGAATGCTGTGAAGCAAAATGACACTTGAGGAGGTCGCTTGAATGTGTGCGTGAGAGAGAGAGAGAGAGAGAGAGAGAGAGAGAGACAAGGAATAATATGTACAGGTTTGCTATTGGATCTGAGAGACAAGTGTGGAATTGATGGTCCCTGTACTACTTTTTGAGCTGATCCTTCCACTGCATTGTGTCAAATCAAGATTGGCACACACCACAGTACATTGTGAGCATTGGTGGACACCACAAGTAGGATGCCATGGTTCTTATGTCCAATTAATGCGGCTTCATGGCAGGACTCATTATGCAACTTTGGTCCTGACAGGCTGTTGTTGTAGGCTAATGGCCAAGTAAATTACACTACTAATAGACAGACTCCTTGATGTTTCGTGTAAAGAAATAAATTAACCTTCAATTCAAAATCTATATAGGATATCAATTCAACATAATAATCAATCGGTGGTATATCAGTTATCCAATCAAATTCTATCATGATAATTGTAGTTAATTTCATTATTTATTTTCATCCATAGGTCCTCATGGAAGGCAAATGTTAATTAAAACCCAGAGAATCTAATGATTCAAACTAAAATTGGCACCTAATAAAAATTTAAACCTAAAGGTGAGCCATTATGGTGCGATTTTATAGTGTTCTATTTAATTGAGATGCTATATGGTGGCTAATTTTTGCCCCCCAAAAAATATTATCACAAACGAATAATTCAACTAAATGGGAAGATCACTATATTATTCCCATAGCCACAATTTATATTTATGCCCCTACTCTTGTTTCAGAAATCTAATTCATCATAATAATTTCCAACAGCAATGAAAGATTAATGATGAGACTTTCTTCTGTCTATTTGAATTTGAATTGAGGAAATTGTTACAGATTACGAGTGTCATGAAAAGTTCAGCATAATCCATAATCTTTATGTAAAGTTGACGTCATAATCAATTGGAAGATGTGTTGAAAACCTTGGTGATCTCTTCAGAAATGATTTCTCTCTCATAAAAGATATTGTAGGGCTTTCTCATTTACTGGTTGACTATCAAAGGAGACCGACTAAATGTATGTTTAGAATGGTAGTCAACAGCTCCAATTATTAATTATCCAGTCTTTGTTAGTACTAAAGCATCATCTACAAACAAATGCTCACAGGCTACTATATCACTTGGTCAAAACTTAGACATAGCAGCAGCATAAACAAGCTGGCTTGTGGTGTTCTTTTGTTAGCTAAGAACATATCATGGTCTCAGTTGGAGTACTATTAGCTGTCAATCATTTTGATGATATATATACATAGAGAGAGAGAGAGAGAGAGAGAGAGAGAAATCCAATATTTTTGGTGATAATTCCTTATCAATGAGTTATATTAATTCTTATCTATCACTTGTATAAACACCAAAACCCTCCATATTTCTTCATCAATCAATCAATCAATCAATGATAAAAAGAATACATCAATTATTTTCTAAAGTCATATCGTGCAAGCAACCTGCCACAAGTTGCATGGTGGGGCTCATCTCGTCATGGCTCACATCCGGTAGTAATTTTTTATTTAAATACTTGTTTTACCGCTTATCTCGTATCAAAGATTTAATCTATGAATCTAATACCTAAAATATAAATTTGAAAAAACTACCCAAAAAAAAAAGTCGATACACCGAATTTTAAGCTAGCTATAATTGGACTTTTGGATTGGTATTTAAGTACAGTAATAATCCTCTAATATTTATTTTTTAATAATTAAAATATTCTTGCTATAAAGAAGGATATAATGGGACTAATTATAGATTATCCTGTAGTTAACTATTCTTAGTATTCTGATCTCTACTCTTTAAAGAGTTATATTGATATTTATGTAATTATGAAAATGAAATATTTAATCTCATTTCTCCTCACGCCGTCAACTCTATCGACCGAAGATACTGCACATGTTATCATATATAGACACTAAAAATAGATATAAAAAGATAATTTTATTATCTTCATCATAAAAAAACATAAAGAGCTTTTGTAAAAACTTTGTTATCCTCTATCCGACTTCACTATCCTCTCAAACAGTCTACCTATTGGCGATATCGATGGTGATCCTTATCTCCCGCACTGTTTTATTTCTTTTACTTTGTTATCCTCCTAGACAACCTATCTAATGGTAGCATCAATGACAATTCTAATCTTTTACATCATCCTATTTCTCTTTTTTGTTATCTTACCCAATGCCTTCAACTTCATGTAAGGTTGGTAGCTCTTTACGATTCCTTTGTGCTAGTCAGAGGGGAGCATAATAAAGTTTTCACAAAAGTTATCCTTTTATGAAATTAATATTTTTGGATAGTAAGTACAGCAAAATTATCCTTTCATTCATAATTTTAACGTCATTTCTATACCTAATAGCATATGGATATTTTATGTTATCAGTATAATCGATAGTGTGACGAGAACTAGGACTAAACATTTCACTTTGGTAATTATATAGATGCTAATATATATGTATGTATATATATATATATATATATATGTATATATATATATATATATATATAATGTATATATGTATATATGTATATATGTATATATGTATATGTATATTATATATATATATATATATATATATATATATATATATATATATATATATATATATATATATATATATATATATATATATATATATATACATACATATATATACATATATATAATTTAAAATATAAGGATTGAAATACTAAAAATAACTAACTACAAAATTATCGAATAATAATTACTAAAAATAGCTTAAGTGTAAGGGTATGTAATTACGGCTGAAAGAATGATAGAGAACTATCATTATAAAATTGTCAAATTACTGAAACAATAAAATAAATATAAATTTCAAAAGCTTATTTGACGAACGGTGGAGAAACTTATTGACTAATATTTATTAACCATATAGTTGATTATAGTTGATTATTTATCAAATCAATCATATTGCAGGCCTAATTAAATAATAAAAATATATTTAATTTAGAATATATATATATACATATGAGATATTTTTTTAGAAAATACTCATATTTTAGGAATTTCCCTATCAGTACCTTTTTTTTATTTTTTAAGCAATACCCCTAATTTAGAAATATATAAAATATTTTAATTCTTTTCTGTAAAATTTTTTCATTTATTTTTTTTATCATCTTTAGATTATTATAATATTTTTATTTATCTTATTTACGATATTTTTAATAGTATTTATAATATTTTATTAAGATTTTATAATATTTATATTTGACTTATTTATAATATTTTTAAATAGTTATCGCATTTTTGTTATGATGACTAAAAACTATAACGAATTAAATTTTTTTTAGGAACAGTTTAGATTATTTTTAAATTATGACTAATATTTGAAAGAAAAAAAAGTAAAATGAGGGTATCGATGAAAAAAAAAATCCAAAATATATATATATTTTTTTAAAAAAAATATATATATATATATTAATGGGATATTGTAACGCTTATTACGTATCTGACATATTTACGTGCGGGCCATCGGACCGCCATGTGATGTGACGTAACGGTTAAATGGACGGTGGATATGGCGTACGCATAGAGATCTTTATAAATAATACCATTACGTCGTTGATCACCAAGAAGCTTCTCTCCTCAAGTGTGTTTTCTAGGGTTTTGACAGCGAGACGACGCCGTTGATCTCGTCTCCGGCTTCAGCGGCTGCTAGCGTCCATGGCGGTGAGTGTGTTCAGTTCACTATCCCTTCTTGGGCGCCCTATTCCTTCTCGTTTTGCTGCAGAAATTTCTCAGGTTTCTTGGGTTCTTGGTCTGGCTTGTTGCTTTGCGTTTGGATGAGGCATACTTGATAGGACTTTTGGGGGAATTAATGGGGAAGCTACTGCATCATGTTTTGTGCAGTGATTTGTCTGTAAATTTACATGTAGGATGAAGTGACTCCGCAATTTAGAGGTTAATTCTCCAGCAAGATTTGGTTTTGGTGATGATTGACCGAACTTTCCTTCTTGATAATCTCACATACGTTTGCATTCTCAATCAAATCCAATTGTTGTGCTGTTGAAGAACGGCGAAATTGAGCGTCTTGCGGATATTGAAGACCATCTTTACGTTGTTCTCCATGCCCGTAACTCTCTTGGAGTTTCTTAGGTTCTTTCCTTGACCACCCTCTTTTGCCTTATTTCTATTGTGGAGCTGGTAACTTGGTGGTATGACTGATTTGACCCCCGGGGTCGTCCTGATTCAGGTTTAATTACGATTTCTGACTCTTGTACCACTAGTGTGTGTTTTCAGTTGATGAGTGCAATCTAATCTTGGCTTAAGTGCATCAGTTCTCAAGCATTCAGATTTCTAGATTCTGTGACTACTATAATAAAACAAGGGGAGTCTCCTTTATATCTGTTCCCTCTTCTTGGTTCACCTGAATATCAAATAACATATAAAAATTTACACAAAAAGGAAGATGAAACCTCAATAAACTTCATTGATCTTGCGAGGAATTCAGTGAGCTTCTTTGACGATCCTAGACCCCACATTACCAGAAGCCTCGTACACTGGCTTTCTTTTTTAGTTTAGATCTTTACCCTCAACGACACCTTATTATGATGTTTCTTGCAGCACTGAAGCTAAATATCAAATTTGGGCCTTTTGGTTCTTAAGCAGATGTAGTAGTTAGATATTAGAGGAAGAACCTGATCAGTGTCTGTTGTAGCTTTTTTTTTTTTTTACCTGTGTACTAGTGGAATTGAAGTGTCTATACAAAAGATATGGAAACATGTTAATTAGAAAGTTCATTGATTTTATTATTGGTGTTATATTCACTTGACAACAAAGCAGCAATTCAATTAATAATCTCAATTTCATTGCTAAATTTCCAGAGAAGAATATAAAAAAAAAATCTGAGTTTTTTTGTGCACTATTTAGATTTTTTGTTAATTTCATCCCTTCATGTGCAAGAGATTTCCATCTGGGTTAGATTTAGGATGCTTACATGTTTAAGCATTAAAGTGACAGAGCTTTCCGTATGTTTTGGATGAGTCCAATATACTTTTAGAGCTCAAGGTTTTTCTTAAATTTCAAACTAAAAAATACTTATGGCAGTGCCTGAGTATTAATAGTATGGCCTGGTTTGGTATTTTTTTTTATCTTTATGCTTTTATGAATGAAAAAAAACATATTTTAAAACAGGTTCCTTGGTTACAACTTAGCTACTGATCTCAGGTTGAAGTTGAGGAACTTATCAGTATGAGGATTTGGAATCTCAAAGATCATGAATCTTATGCATGGATCTGAAATCTTCCAGTGTTTGTTGTTGCTATATTTAGGACAGAAATCTTTCTTCCAAAAGTCAAAAATAAGAATATTCCAGGAAAAAATGGAGGAATGGAAGCAATGTTATCAAACATGTTTTATGGCTCTGAATGTTTTCAAGAAAACTATGAGAAAAAAAAATAGCAACTGACAAAAGGCAACCATAAGTTATTTGCAGCGCAGGTTTTACTATCTAATTGAGGTTCATACATGAATACTGAAACTGTATCGATTGGATGCAAATAGTCACTGCTAACTAGAACATACACCTGTTACTACTTCCATACTTTTAATGAACCTAGTATTGCTTTGTCAAGTATCCTCACTTGTCATTTGTACAATTTTTTGATGACAGTGTTGACTTGGTATTGCAGGTGAAGACGGTGAAGGTTAGCAATGTCTCCCTAAGTGCCACAATGCAGGATATTAAAGAGTTCTTTTCCTTTTCTGGGGATATTGAATATGTTGAGATGCAAAGGTTTGTTTCAGCAATGCTATTAGTGCCATCTGTTAATACATGTTGGCAGTGTTTGTCTTGTGGCTTTCCAGGATCTTTGATGTGTTATGTCTACCATTTTTGTTTTACAGTGCGGATGAGTGGTCTCAAATTGCCTATGTCACGTTCAAAGATTCACAGGGAGCAGAAACGGCACTTCTACTTTCGGTGGTTTAACTTCTTAAGCCCGTTCATTATGATATTTCCAGTTCTTTCATTTATGTCCATAAAGAACTGTAACAAGAATTCAAGAGGAAGATTGAATTTTTTAGTGGTTCTTTGACTTCTTTTCATGTGATGGCCACCTTTTGTATTTCTCGTAATGGTAAGTGTGTACAGGATCCCTTAGGTGCATTTATTTTACTGACTACCCTTTTGATAATTTCATATGCCAACACAAGTTTTGCTATCAGAAGCTAAATTGCTTTAAGCATGGAACTCCATTAGACGTCGGAGATTTTGGAAGGTATATTCGGATGTTTAGTAGTTAATGTGTGGGAATGAGTGGTCACTTTTCAGTTTTTTCAAAGAGTTGCAACGAACCAGCCATCTGTTACTTTACTATATTTCAAGGAAGAAGGATATCATTTTAATGACATTCCCCGATGCCATTGGAATAAATATTGGCAATGTTTAGTTTCCAGGTCTCTGATATTTTCTTATTCGTTCATACAGGGTGCAACAATAGTTGACCTATCTGTGATTATTGTACCAGCTCCAGAATACCAAGTGCCTCCAGCTGCTTCATCTCCTCCTGTGGTAGATTTCATGGCATGTTTCTTCTCATGGGTCTGTAGTTCCCAGATTAAAATATTGCATTGTGATCAATTAAATTTTGCTGCTCCTTTTCAGCAAAAAGATGATAATGCGAGCAGCAGTGCCGGATCTGCTGTTCAGAAGGCTGAAGATGTGGTTAGCAGCATGCTTGCCAAGGGTTTTATCTTGGGCAAAGATGCTGTCAATAAAGCCAAAACTTTTGATGAGAAGCATCAGCTGACTTCCACTGCAAGTGCAAAAGTTGCTTCTTTCGACAAGAAGATAGGGCTGAGTGAGAAAATCAGCACAGGCACTTCGGCTGTTGGGGAAAAATTCAAGGAAATGGATCAGAAATTTCAGGTTTCTGAGAAGACTAAATCAGCCTTCGCTGCTGCTGAACAAAAAGTTAGCAGTGCAGGGTCTGCAATCATGAAGAACAGATATGTCTTCACAGGAGCATCATGGGTGACAGGTGCCTTCAATAAAGTTGCCAAGGCTGCTAGCGAAGTGGGATCAAAAACAAAAGAAAAAGTTGTCGCCGAGCAAGAACACAAGACAAGGTCCGAGGATGACTTCGCTGAGGTTCATCTCTCCGAGACTCCAAAAGCCGGATCTGCCGAGCATTCGTCCAAGCCTGCGTCGGTCCAAGGATTGATTCTTTGATGTTCTCTTTCCACAAAACAACGCCCTGGGATACTTGTGTTACATGTTGTGACGATAAACATGAATACAGATGCTCCTATGTGTACACTTGTCTATTAGAACATCTTCACCATGGTGAGCCTTGAGGTATCATGAAATGGTGGCCTTGTTGCTGGTTCATGTATGAGGATGGAAGCTCCAGCATGTATTATTCTTCAATAATCATTAAGTTAATTTCCTATCCTCCTCCTTTCTGTTAGAATTCTGCCAATATCTCCTACCAACCTTGAGAAAAATGCAATGGTGATCTACGTTTTGCATGTCTTCCAAATGTGGAAATACACAGATTGGAGTGAGCATATCCTCAGCCTCAGCATGACCCCAAGTAACACCTCTAAACGACAGGTAAAATTGCAAGCAGACAAGATACACAAAATCGAATTCAGACAGAATATTAATTTGATACATACCAAAGAAACAAACATTACTTACATGATTCATTCATTGACTAATTCTATGACATCAAATTTTATCTTCACATTCCATTTGCAGGATCCGAATTGACCTTCAAATTAAGAAGGGGTATATAACTATGATTCCAGACTTTAATCTCCTAATTTATGCCAATACAACCTTATCTCAGCACCAAGAGCTCACTTGTAATTTGGTTTCCAAATAGTTTGTCATTAAAATATAATATTTAAACAGGTTTTAGAATGAAAATCCAATATTCTACACTTGTAAGATTGCTCATGGAGCATATATATATATATATATTATATATATATATATATATATATATATATACATGATGCTGCTTGTTATCAACTTGAGGAAGAATGAAATTTCATCAACCACCTCTGAAAGTGCACATCCGACATAAGATACTGATTTTTTTTTGTAGGAAAGCTATTAGTGTTCCACCAGCGACACAGGAGGTGAAGGGTGATTGGTTTGTGGTCTCTATTATTCCATCTTGTCATCACATCATTTGATTTTCGATTGATAGGGAAAGAAACATATATTAGGTAAGAAGATACACTAGTAAGTTTTGGTTTTTTAATCTAAAAAATAGAAAAAAAGGATTTGTATGGTATTTTGATTCGATAAAATAATTAATTTATTAATTTGATAGACCTCAATTATATTTTATATATATATATATATATATATATATATATATATATATATATATATATATATATATATATATATATATATATATATATTCATTCTGTCTTATAAACAGGTTCAATTGATCTTCTCCATCGAATGTTTGATTATCATTTGATCTTCTCCATCAAGTGTTTGATTACATAGCGAGGATGTCAAACCTTTCTCACTTAAAATTTGATATCCTTTATTACGTTTTAAACCTAATGTATAATCATAAGACTCGATTCAATTAATATTAATTTTATATTAATAATATTGAGGTACCTCTTATCACTTATATAAATAACATCGATATCATTTATCATAAATCTAAGTCGATGAAATAATCAGTCAAGTCGTTCAAAATACTCTCCGCCTCACCTCTAACATCACACTCGACTTGAGGTGCCATAATAATTACAATCATATGAATAAACCAAGATTAGCACAAGGCCAAAATAAAACTCAGAGGAAACGTCAATCGAAGGCTGACATGCTCAGGTTCTGTTTGTGTGACAGATACATGGCTTTTTTTGCCTCACTGCAAATGTGTGTTAGCTTAGGTAATGAGACAATAAAAATCACACAGCCACAGTGACACAAATTGCCATACTCAGATTAAAATAAGTGCTGCTAATGTTAACTATCACATTACTCAATCGAGTGGGCTATACCATATCTAATGCCAAAGAAACAAATCAAGATGTGAAGCTAAGAGTCACATAAAAGTCATGTGTTGCATGGATGTATGATAGAAGATGGAGTTTTATCATAAACTGCATGCATGTTCTTATGATGGAGTAGGGACAAGGACAACTCCTGCATAATGTCTAAGGTGTACAGCAGCACATCATGGTTTGTCATTCTACTGAATTCAACCTAAGTTTGGATCATGTTCTTAATAAGGAATTTTACGAAAGGGGAAAGAGTTTTTAGACGTAGATTATGTTCTAAGTTAGTTAATTCCACTGCATCTGCTATGTGAGAATGGATGGTGTGAAGTCAACGTCAAAGAAAGATGATTCCCATATGCTTGAGTCGTAGTCAGTATATATGGGTGAATCCAATGTACATTCCTGCACATGTCACATCATCATTGGTTGGGGGATGGACTGCTGCTCCATTGCCACCAACACTCAACTAACTCATGCCTGATTAAAGCATGTTGAGAATAGTAACAACAAGATACACTATATCCAGAGCTGCAGCTGAGGACTCCATCCTACCTACCGCTTGAAGAAAAGGTGTCATCATGAACCACATAAATGCACAAGTGCTTGTTAGAAACTTGATCTCACTACTATAGTCTATATTTATCATAAGTAGAGATAGCAACATATATATATTGATAGATAAATAATGTACAGGATTCTTCAAGTAGTGGCATATAGAAGCTCTAATTTGATCTCTCTCTCTCTCTCTCTCTCTCTCTCTCTCTCTCTCTCTCTCTCTCTCTCTCTCTCTCTCTGTGAGAGAGATAGAAAAGTCAATATACAAGGAATTGTCCAAGTACTCCAATAAAGTACCAAAATGTAACAAGACAAGTGGGTAGAACTCTCACCACTTTTGGGTGTACCAACTAATGATTTAATCTGCCAAAAGCTCTTGCTGTTGACTAAATGTTTGAATCATTAGTGCAACCATCATATATTCAAACATAGGTTATATATATTGACATAGTGGAAGAATCCTTCATAATATGTATGTATGTATGCAACCAGCATTATCATATGCTTTCTAACGAATCAAAATAAACTGTTTATTCTGATAAATGTGTCAATTTCTTATGCTCTGAAAGAAGGAATATATATATATATATATATATATATATATATATATATATATATATATATATATATATATATATATATATATATATATATATATATATATATATTAAAAATACTTATAAAACACTAAATAATAGCTCAAAATATTTAATTTTTTATAATGCTTTTAAATCATAAAGATTTATAAATCATAAACATATATTAATTTTAAATATATAACGAAATCATTGAATAGTTACGTTGAATTGAGTACTTGCTTCTTTTTCTTTTCCTGATCATTTTTCTCCTTTTTATTTCTTTCACTGTCTAAATAGGAAATTGATTAGGAACATCGGAATCAATCCATCTATAGTGCTATATACTGATCTAATTAACAATAAAACAAGAGAATATTATATATATATATATATATATATATATATATATATATATATATATATATATATATATATATATATAATCCAATAAGCCAAGTATTCTACGGTAGTCCTCAATACCATGCATGTTCCTGTGGCGTCCCGCCTCATGATGTGGGCCCAGTATCCTCGGGTGGGCCACACCCGGACCAGCTGCAGCTCTGATCTCGACCTCGACGGAGTGCGTGCTGCGCGAGGTGGAAGACGACGTCCCCCACCTTTGCTTCCTCGCTTGGGGAAACGCTACTGCTTATTACCACTGTTCACTGATAACTATTTGACAGGTGCCATGCCGCACACCTAAACCTCTTCTGCCCTTTTGATGGCGTGTCGTGTCTGCTAAGCTGCAGAAAGAGACCCCCTTCCATTGTATCGCAGGCGTCTACGTAGCTTTTGAAGGCTGTCTGCATGCGTCTCCACAATATCTGTAGATTTAGGAGGCTAAACGCTGCTATAAAACCCTCTGCCCGCCACCTCATGCCTCTTCCTTTTGTAGGTTGGAGGAAGGATCGATGGGGAGGTCACCATGCTGCGATGAGGTGGGGCTGAAGAGGGGTCCATGGACGCCGGAGGAGGACAAGAAGCTGAGGGACTACGTCCAGAAGAACGGCCACGGGAGCTGGCGGCGGCTCCCTAAGCTCGCCGGCCTCAACCGCTGCGGTAAGAGCTGCAGGCTCCGGTGGATCAACTACCTGCGCCCCGACATCAAGAGAGGGAACTTCACGGAGGAAGAGGAGAGTCTCATCATCGACCTCCACTCCCTCCACGGAAACAAGTACGCTTTCTGCTTCTTGACACCGTCTTTTAGACCTTGCTTCTTGACACCTTGCTTCTCCAATCGAAGGTGGTCGACCATCGCCGCCAGCTTGCCGGGGAGGACCGATAACGAGATCAAGAACTACTGGAACACCCACCTGAGGAAGAAGCTGCTGCGGATGGGCATCGACCCCGTGACGCACCAGCCCAGAACCGACCTCCGTGTGCTCCCGGGCCTGCCGGAGTTGCTGGCGGCGGCCAACTTGGTCGGTGGATTCACGAGCAGCCTAAACGATCCCCTGCACCTGCAAGCAGATGCCGCGCACCTGATCAAGTTGCATTTGGTGCAGAATCTTGTCCAGGTGCTGACCAGCAATCCCACTCCAAATCTGAACCCGATCGTGGGTCCGTTCGGATCAGCCGTCCTGAGGAACTACCGACTCAACGAAGTCGACGTGCCTTCCAGCCGCCAGCTCGAGAGCCTTCTTCGTCATCTTCCTCATGGTTCGCTATTGCAGAGCACAGCGCCGATGGCCTCGAGCCTTTCAACTCAGGGCTGGCGGAGAGCTTCGTCGACAGCCTTCATCGTTCGACGCGTGAGTGCAGCCGTTCCGTGGACGCCGGAGACCAAACAGCTGCGGCAGCAACAGATGATCTAAGTTCTGTTAACGAAGGTTGTCTCCCAACCTCGGATTCTACGCCTCCATTTCTTTCATCATCTCCAGTAAACATGAACAAAGGTGAACCGATCACCATCGATGGATCCATCAACGCACCCTTGGTGGCATGGGACGAGAATCTGGATGATCTAGACGATCTTGGCTGCTGGAAAGAAATCTTAGAGTGAGTACTCAAGCAACTTCATCTTTGCTTCTCGACGTTAAGGCTTCGTGTATCAATCTAATGCTGTCAGGTGTTGCTTGCAGCCAAATCTCATCTCATCATGGCCCAACACACCGTAGAAGTCAATTTGCTCATGGAAAAGGGACTGTGGATTGATTGTGATGTAGAAACTATATACCAACATGTTGTGACGATTTTGAGATGGTTTCATGTGCACATAATAAATAATACATTCAAGTAATAGATGCAGCAATATATATATATATAACTATATATATATATCTATATATATATATCTATATATATATATCTATATATATATATATATCTATATATATATATATCTATATATATATATCTATATATATATATCTATATATATATATTATATATATATATCTATATATATATATCTATATATATATATATCTATATATATATATCTATATATATATATCTATATATATATATCTATATATATATATATAATATATATATATATCTATATATATATATCTATATATATATATCTATATATATATATATATCTATATATATATATTATATATATATATCTATATATATATATCTATATATATATATATAGATATATATATATATCTATATATATATATATCTATATATATATATCTATATATATATATCTATATATATATATAGATATATATATATATCTATATATATATATATATCTATATATATATATAGATATATATATATAATATATATATATATTATATATATATATATATATATATATATATATGTGTGTGTGTGTGTGTTGTTCTTTTCTACTAGTTTGCATTTGGTAGATGAAACCCTGAAACGTTACTATCTAACAATCAGCTAGTGGAGTTGGGGTTGACTTGTGGCACGAAGGAAACAGCCATTTTAGCTTGGAGCAGAAAGGTTTACCTCAGGTAGCAGACAACCCATTCAGCCACCCCCCATGTCTCACCTGGTGTAAGTTTATTATCTTAATCCCTCGACGAACATGCATATAATGAATCGTTGTCGTGTATAAAGATAACAAAATTGATTAATGGGGATTGCAAGCAAGACTAATTTTTATTTAACATAAAAGAAAGTTATATGATCGATCACACACAAAAGACAAGAAGACATCATGGGTTTCGAGGTCTAATATTCTTCTTCTATTCACTTTATCACTTACATCCAACAGAAAGCAAGCAGAAGGATATTTCCTTCCTTTCCCGAGTCGAGGCTCTATTTTGATTTATTAGTAATCAGAAAGATACAAATGTTCGTTCGTCTACGTCACTGTTTGATGCTCTTGGGACCATCGAAACAAAAAGTCTCGTGTTTTGTTACTGGTTAGGTGGATGAACTCTCACTGATCCCTTACTTTGGCAACAAGCCATCTCCTCCACCCCCACCCCCACCTTGACAACGCTCATCGGCAATAACTCTCTTGATTCCGAGAGGTGGATGCGAATCTACCAAGTAATAATGTATGGTATGGTATGGAAAAAGCATTCTCTCTCTCTCTCTCTCTCTCTCTCTCTCTCTCTCTCTCTCTCTCTCTCTCTCTCTCTCTCTCCAAGGAACAAAACACATATTTCCAAGTGCCAGAAAAATCTGTATCAGATTAAATGAAACATGATGATGATGATGTTGTTTTCATTGGTCATGTTTTATTGGGTAAAAGATGAGAAAAAAAGGATTAGATATGTAACCTTGTCCCACAAGGAATAACATTGATATCAAGTAGGTAAAATGCACGACCAACCATCTACCTACACTTCAACAAGTAGAATGCTGCTTCTCTATCTTATTTTGGTCTACGTTCGACACAAACATCATCATCATCATCATCATCAACTAATTGACGTTCGGAAGTCCAAATGTACTCTTCTTCTTCTTCTTTTTTTTTTTCTTTTGTAAAAATTAAAATAGTTGTGTCGTACAAAATAAAAATAATAATAATTTTATTCGTATTGAAATACCTAAAATCGATCACGTAAGCATAGGATCATTAGGCCAAACCGACATCCGATTAGTATCTATATCATCATCCTTCATGTCACCGAGTCCATGCAACAGATTCGATTTGGAATTTTTCTTTTTCTTTTTCTTTTTCTATACATAAAGGCACACATTATAGAGATGTCTGTCTCATCAGAAACACCCCGACCTAAACTCTGCAAGTGGGGCTTCAAGTCATGTCTCTTCTACCCGATTTTCATGTGATTATCAAGCGGACATCTTCTTCCATCGACAGATATCCATCTTAATTCGACAAAGATACAAAATTCTCTGAAGAATAATGTGAAGTGGCATCCTCTAACCTCTAACCTCTAACATGCTTCGAAGCAGTGACAAGTTCTAATGCTGATGCGGAAGAATTAACTTGCAGGACAACGCTTTGAGTTAGGTAAGATGTCAAGCTTTTGATTGAGTAGACTGAACTAAGACGATAGTTCGGAGTCCATTGTTAGTTTGGAGACAATACAACTTAGCGTGCTTGGACAAGCAATGGTTTCAGAATGAGATGGGAGTCATGTCACTTGATGCCACTTCCAAGCGAGGCATGATGTGTAATGAGAGTATAATGTTTCCTTTGGACTTGTGTTTTGGTTTTTCAACAGACTAGGTAACAATATCTTTAGCATACTAATCTATCTCACGATAACACTTCTCTTTGCTGTTAAAGCACAAGGATTCATACTATGGAGATATCAGAAAGAATTTGAGACAAATTCCATGAGCTTTTGCTGTTCTTGGTTGTCAGCCACTGGTTGATTCGGCATCATTGTGGGATTAACTTTAGTGATCACCACAAAAGATGAAAGAGAAAGAGAAAGAGAATGAATCAAAGAGACTGGGAATTTTTTTGTAGATAATGTGTTTCTTTGACTTCATAAATTTTGATGCATGCAACTCCCAATACTCAAACAAGAAACCCATGCATTTATACATTTATACTTCTCACTGAAACAAAGAAATCTCAATCTTCAGGAAGCCTTAAACATCCACGTAGAACAAATAAGTATTATATATATATATATATATATATATATATATATATATATATATATATATTCTTTTTTTTATGGTATGATTCCACGGTGTGAATGTGTGAGGCTTTCATCTTGAGAGTATCCTATTTGAGACAGAGTGAGTCTAATGATTATTACTTAAATTATTTTTATTATCTTGTCATTATCATTTTTCTCTTTCTCTCTTTTTTTTTAATTTAAATTAATTTTTCATTTAAAAAAATATATATATACTGTAACTCATCCTACATCAAATTATCACCCCCACACACTATGGATGTGCAATATGATGTTGACAAACAATATTCATGTGTAATATGGATGTGCAATACGATGTTGACAAACAATATTCATGTGTACTATGGATGTGTGTGAGATAAAGATATAAATGAACTCCAAATTAATTATTTTATTTTCCTATTTATTATATACATTCATGCGTAAGACTCTTCATAAGCCTTCGTGGATGGAAGCTTTAGTGCATTGAATCCTTTATGTTTCTTAGTGATAGACATTGAGCTTTGAATTAAGCACCTGTGCAGTAGACAGATCAAAAGCAGGTATTCATCAGCAGCTGCTGCTCTACATCATCACTCGTGGCTACACACTGCATACTGAGATAAGCTATACTGTTAGTGTATTACGAAGCTCACATTTGTTCTATATGGTTACACGAGGTTCTGCAATCATTCTGCCCAACAGCTTGGCCGTGAGCTGCTGCTGAGAGTAGACCCGGGTCGTCATCTTCGCCGTCGCTTGCTGGATCATGAGCTCTTTCACCACCGAGATGTTGGCGTAATAAAGCTCGAGGTCAAGCTCTTTTAGCGCCACCATCAAACTCTCCGGCGGGTGGCTCCTCCTGTCGCACTGCACTCGAATTATGGCCTCCGAGCCCACTATCTTCACCTCCACGTCCACCTCGCCGCCGCACCGCCCGCTCCCGTTCGTCTCGGTCGTCTTCGGGTCGCGGTGGGCCGCCGAGCTCCCCGCGGACTCGTTCTCCGTCCTGAGGGCGCTGAGCTCCGACTGCAGCCCTCGGTTGTTGGACTCCAGAGCTTGCATCTTGGAGCGGAGCTCGTTGATGTAGGTGACGGCGTCGGCGAGCAGGGAGGCCTTGTCCATCTTGGACACGTTGGGAACGACGGAGCGGAGGGAGTAGAACCGTTGGTTCAGCTTCTCGCGCCGTTGCCGCTCTGCCTCCACGTGGTCGAGCGGCTCCTTGCGGCTGTTGGCCGGCTTCCGGCCCCGCTTCTTGGGCCGGTTCTCCGGCGGTTCCGTTATGCCGCTGCTAGCCACCTCCTTGGCCGAGGCCTCGATGTCCGAGTTATCTGACTTTCCGCCGCCGAAGAGGCCCTCGCACTTCACCCCCTCCGCCACAGCAGCGGACGAGGAGAGGAACACCTCCTCGTTGCGCTCCCTCGACGTTGACTTCTTGATCTCATACGAGATGTGTTTGCCGACAAACATAGCTCCGACCGAGGTGGTGGGAATCGTATTGATGTCGCCGGTGAAATTGAGGTCATGAGGCACATGAATTGGGACAGGGTTTTCGGTGAGGCAACCGGGAATGAGTTTCTTGAACGGGGAAGCGGGCATCGGCGCCGAAGGCACCGACAACCATAGCATGCTTGGATCGATCACCCCCTGCTCCGCTGCTGCCAGCAGCGGTGGAGGCCAGGATTCGGCTGCTGCGCGGCCGCCGGTGACGTCGCCGAAGAGCGCTCTGGCCTTGCTCAAGATCTCCGAGTTCTGGAATATCTCATGCGTCGAGCCGAGCTCCACGACGCCGCTCCCCATGGGGACGCAGGCCATCGTCCTCAGCCCCATCGCCCGCGCCTGCCGCACCCGCTCACACAGCGCCGTCGCCATGCGGTCCGCCCCGGCGATCCACGCCGGCGAGCCAGTGAGAAGGGCCTGGCCAGGGAATCCAGCGCCAAGCGCGAACGTCTGGGTCATCGACACGAGAAAGAACCACTCGGTGTCGGTGACCTTCTCGTCCGCCGCGTCGTCACCTCCGCCGCCAGAGACGAGGGTTTTGAGCTCCCGGAGCACGTGCTTGCGGTGCTCCTGCCCCGCCGGCAACGAAGCTCCGCCGCCAAGAGGCTTCTCCTTGTCCTCCTCGCAGCCCCTGTAGTAACCGTCGCCCCATGTGAGGGCAGCGGCGCCGCCGGTGGGGGAACTCCGCCAATATATGGCGTACGTCCAGCTCTCTCTGGCACCCTCTATCAGCGAGTGGAGGCGCCGCTGCAGGTTGGCCGGGCTGAAGTGGGCCACTGCCAAGGAGGTCGCGGTGGAGGAGGCGGCTGAGTTGACACCCGGCGGCCAGCGTGGGTCGTGGTGCTCCGGAGCGGCCGCGGGGGAGGAGATGAAGGCCTCCATGACGGAGGCGCTGTCGTCGGTCCAAAGCTTCATGGGTGAGAGGAGGAGGTGACGGACGCAATCGAGCGAGTGAAACGAGACGCTTCGGTGGCGGTCGGTTCGATTCGGCAGTTGGTTTAATAGTGGAGGGAGAGGCGTTGGGGAGGAAGCTGGGTCCCGCAGCGGGCACCACCACAGCAGAACCAGCTCGACATTCGGGTCGGATCCGTTCCTTATCAAAGACACAATTAACGTACTTAGTCATTAAAATGTCAAATTAAGACATCATTGTAGGCACAAAGGTCCACGTCACCGTCCATTCGGGATCAAAATGAAGGTGATGTGATCGCTTGGTCTGTGTAGGTTACTTTAGCACGTAACCCCCGCACATGTTTCGCGTTCTCCGCACGATGCTTTCGTGGCATTTCGTTTCCTACCGAGTAAGAGGGTCCGATGGCTCGCCCAAGTTTGACATTAGCCACTAAATAGAATTAAATGCGGTACTTTGCCATGGAAACCAACAAATTATGTTTGTTGGAAATGGTTATTGGGAATATAAGGCGTCGATAAATGTATGTTAGTTGGAAAAAAAATTTATTTGGACACTAATTTTAAGGAAATATATATTATTTTTTTATGATAATAAATTGATACTATTGTTGTAGGATTTTAAATAGAAGCTTTTTGGATCTATGATCACTGATAAAGAAATCTATCGTATCACAACAATTTAGGAGTTAGTTCTTCATTGTATTATCTTAAATCCCACTTTAATTGATAATTAACAAAGTTGACTTAATTATAAATGGATTTGCCATTCTAAAATGATCACATCGTGTCTCTCATTACGTCATTGTTAGATTAGGTTTACAGAATTGATGTTTGACACGACTCCACAGCTGATTTAAGGTACGACTTTTGGACGTGGCAAGTATACAGATGCAACGAGGAACGATACAGGTCACGACGCGAAGGAGAATTCCCGGTTCGTACGACGATGGCGACGGACGTGGGGCCGCTGAGTTGGACGACAAGCTGACCCTGGACCGGTTTGGAATGTGTGACGCAGAACGTGTGATAAATACGGGGGCGTGCTAGTAAGAGTATTCGTCTTGCCGTGTTAACGACCGGCCAAGGCCCATCGTTCCTACGTCATGGTTATAAACCAAATCAGAGAGCGGTCCGATTAAGTTTCGGTTCACTGGACCGGGCCAACCGATGGCTCAATCGATCGGATCGTAATTAAAAATATTCTAAAATATATAAATAATCTAAAAGTATATATAATAAAAATATTAAAATATCAAAACTAATGAAAAATAAAACTTTTTTTTAAATAAAAAGTAAATTAAAATTTAAATAAATTTAAAATAAATTTCTTAATCCAACAAAATAGCTTATCCAACATAATGGATGGAATAGTATATGCATATTTTTTTCATATATCAAAAAAGATATTTTCTTATTCATCAAGATGCAATTTGATAATTCTACCCCGATGAATCCATTATTTCAAGATTCGATAAGATTTATATTGTATATATTTACAAATTGATCAACCATCGAAAAATTACGTGTGTGGTGAAAAATAAGAACAAGTGAATATATTTCTTATTTTATGTCCAACATTGAAAGGAAGCAGTCTACGAGATGCGTGAGATTCGCGGGAGCGCAGTCGCCGGATCTCGACCCACCTCATTGGTGGATGAGAATTAAACCTCACGGCGATGATCTGAACGTGACACTCGCTTACCTTCTCCCACTCGCCACGGCAGTTCTCTTTCTTCTTCGTTGTCGCAGGAGCAGATGGAGTTTGGAGCTGGCATCGAGTTCTCTACCCTTCAGAAGCAGCGAAGCCTCTACGTTCCACAACTTCCCCCTTGCTTGCAGGTACTCCTTCGCTCTCTCTCTCTCTGTCTCTCGGTCAGCATTCAGTGGAAACAAGGGAGTTAAAGGCAGTGCAGTGAGGTGACCATTTAGTGATGTTGAAGCTTCGTCAATAGGCACACAAACACATGCATCGCATGTGTTGTGACAGCCACTGTCGTCATATCTCTTTCTCTCTCTCTCTCTCTCTCTCTAACCGAGGGATGGCAAAGTTACTGAGATGGACAATTCAATGACAGGGATCTCATGTCCAAGTAGAGTTTGGTGATGCGACTACTGTTCCAGATCCGTTGGATGCTGAATCCATCAAACGTTCCTTTCCTCTAACTTATGGCCAACCTTTGGTGCACTTCGTCAGCTCACTGGAGAAACCCCCTCCTAATGGCGTCCAAGATCAACAGCCACCACTCAGGTCTCTCTCTCTCTCTCTCTCTCTCTCTCTCTCTCTCTCTCTAAGTTGTATAAGTTATAATACAGAATCTTTTAGCCTGATCTATTCAAGAGTTTAAATTAATATATATTAAATAAATATTTGATTGTTCGAGTTGAATGTTGATTGAGAGTAAATCGAAAATTTTATTTTATGCTAATATTATGTCGATTTTAATCAACACCCCACTTGCCTGATTTGGATAATTCAATATGCTAAAAATACCTTTTCAATATTTAAATTAGTCTTAGATTTGGATAATTCATCTTATGTTGTGTAATATATTTAGAGAGTGATATCGGAATACATGATGAGCCCTTTTATATTGAGCTTTCAATATTATTACTCCCTCAATCAATATTGGGGAATGTTGCATGCTTTTCTCATATTTAATCATAATTATGTGTTGAATTCTAATACAATAACATTTATACTTTGTGTTGAAATGTTAATCACATATCAACCATATGATGGATGCCATGGTGTCGATTATATGATACTGTGATGTTAGCCATGTGGCAATATTGGTTGTTTCTTTATTCATATAATAAATAATATATAAAATATGGTATGATTTATGTTTAATATTCTTTATAATTTTATCAAATTATTTTTTTAAATTTTAAATTTAATGATAAACTATGGTATTCTAAAATTTACATTTTAAATTTTAAATTTTAGAACAATGATACTAAATTAAAAATCAACTTCAGGTGTCTCACCACACCAATATATGATCCTAATAAATTAAAAATTACATTAATTAGATTGCATTATTTATCCTATGGAGTAATACCATATTGATTTAGTTATATAGAAGCTATAATTTTAATTATTAAAAATATATTTTTAGAGTTGTCAACAACTAAGATAGATAGTAAAAATTTAAAGATTAACTAACTTAATTTATAAAGACTTTGAATCTCATATTTATTATACATTATTTTAAAAATAAATTTTTTTAAGGAGGGTTTATTATTTTCTATTTTTGTATTTTTCATTCGAACTAACTATATTCGTAAATAGTTTTAATGAAGAGTGCATGTAAATGATCTTAATACCTGAGGATTTATGGGGAAAACTATTGACACCGTTGTCACATATTTACCAACTTGGGATGAGTTTGGTGCCCATTAGGCCGGAAGAGGTCCCGTCCCCCCTTCTCTGCTCTGCTGAGGCAACGGCTGTGGTTTCTGGTCGGCGGAGAGGAGGCACAGCCCAATGTCGAGGATGGCAGGCTTCGAGCCCTCTTCCCCTTCCAGATTCGATTCCCTGAAGGGGATTGCCAAACTGCGGCACTCCACCAAGCCGCCCAAAGGGCCGGCGAAGGTATCGATTCGAACGAGCACTATCCTCTCCTTCAGGGTTACACGGCCTCAGTCAGCTTATGCGTTGAATCTGTCCGATCTTTTTCTCCTGCCTGGTCATTTTGCCTTCTCGTTCAATGCCATCAACAAGAAAACACACATGGCGCATTTAGCCATCTTCAGAATTTTTCCGATCAGCTGTATGTTTTTGGTTAAATCTTGGTCAAGAAAAGGGTTTCTAAAACATGGCACGACTTTGGTGATAGATTTGCTTGGTTCTGACGGTTCTAGCCGACGTCTGGTTGATCTTAGATGAAATCAATGGGCTAAATTATCCTTGCGCAGCTGACTAGCTCAAGTAATTCAGGCCTCTGTTTTTGTGTTCTTTGGTCGCTAATCATGATTTGTTATCTCTTAGCAAAGAAAAATGAGAGATGGTTTTTGACATATTTTAACTAAACTCCTAGATGGGTTATCTTAAATTAAGATTTTGGTGTATTAAATCCCTAGCCATTCGTTTGATCCTCCAAATCGGGCTTCCTTCTTGGTTACCACATTCAACAAAGGCTTGATGACAACGATGATCATGAAAATGTCCGGGATAATTTAAATTTCTAGTAGTGATCAGTTTAATACCAGAAAAAGAAAAGGCATTATGTTACATCCTCCCTATTAAACATGCTTCTACAGTTCTACTTCACATGTTGTGCATCATGAGATGCTATCTGCTTGCTTCTTTTCTTCATCCATTATGCACTGTGAATAACTTCCATAAGTTCGTCTATCTTTTTCATATGTCAAGTTCTAAATCACTCAGCTACACAATTGTCTCTCTATGCCAGTACTGAAGCCATAATATTATTCTGGTAATGGTATTATGCAGGGTTGGGGTAGTCTTTTGTGGCCGCCAATCACCTGGAGGGCATAACATTATTTGTGGACTTTATGATGCTATGAAGTTACACAACCCAAAAAGTACCTTGCTAGGGTTTTGCGGTGCGTATGCACTCACCATATATCTGATATATAATAGGCAAAGAGCTTATTTGATAGTTCACTGTTTTAACTTTCTATCCAGTGGATTATTTTTAGAAGGGATTTCTTTGAATCTTCTTTTATCTGGTGACTGTTAGACAAATTATTGCATAAGGCTTTTTGATAATTGACAATTTCTTTGCTTTGTTAAAATAGGAGGAACTGAAGGATTATTTGTGCAAAAAACATTAGTGATCTCGGATGATATCGTCGCTGCTTATCGTAATCAAGGTTTATATTAGTTAGTCTTTTGCTAAACCTATGGTCATTTTATTTGTTCATTTCTGGAATCACTTGCTCTATGAATTTCTTGTCACCTGGCACCAGCTGTGGCTTGACTGGTATAAATTGTCAATTTTTTTAGCCATGCATTAGCAATTTAAGTTGTTGTCAAAGCTATGTACTTCCACAATAGGGAATTTAATCATCTTTTGGAAAATGCAGACCAAAAATTTCTTACTGGTTTATCTGGAAATAAGCTAATTCTTCTGGTTTTACAATGCTCTAGCACCCTCACATGCACTTGCTTGACTGTTTATTTTAATCAATGAATTACAAAATTAGAATATTTAGTAGTTTAAGAGTCATATGCATCAACATGTTGCATTTTGGTCCATAAATATTATTAGTGTATGGCTGTATGCTTCATAGCACAATGTGGTTTTGTAATGACATGTTGCATTTTGGGCCATGCATATAAAAAGCATATGCTCCATACCATCCGTATTAGTTTAAAATGTCAAGAAACCAACAGTTGGAAGTTTTTCCCAAGAAACAAGTTTCTAAAATTGTTTATTCTACTCCATTGATGAGAAGTACCAGATAAACTGAGATTGACCCATATGCATTGGGTAGATGACAGTCATGATTGCTGACGATAATGTGTTGTTTACATAAATGGCTTTTAATCCAAGGATGAAAATTACCAAATAAATTGAGATCAATCCATCAGGTTAAGTCATTGTTTCTGATGTTAATTTCTTTACATCAATTGCCTGGCAAAATATCTTTGCCCTAGCAAACTAAAGCCTTTGTAAATAATGTACTTGTGATTTCATGAATGTTGATGTCTCCTCTATATATTTTGAGTTGTTAAGTGCAAAATTTTGTCTTTGGACTAGAAGAAATGGGATCTGACAATATTTAATGCTTAACACAAATTGGTATGGTTGGCACTTGCAGAAATAAAATCTGAACTACCTAATCATTCTGAAATTTATTATCTAGGGGGTTATGATATGCTGGGAAGGACAAAGGATCAAATCACATCAAAGGAACAGGTGAACTCTGCACTAAATGCATGCCAAACACTAGATCTTAATGGACTTATTGTTATTGGAGGTATTTGCCTTGATTTTAATCCTAAATAGACAAGTTTTTCAGCATTATCTAGAGTGATAGTTCATGTATTCTTTCTTCATGAAGGTGTCACATCCAATACTGATGCAGCTCAACTTGCTGAGACATTTGCAGAAGCAAAATGTTTGACAAAGGTTTTTGGCAATTCCTGTAGCTAATGTTAATTCTTAATCTGTAATTCATATAATTTATTGAATTATTGCTCTTATCAAGTTCCAACACAACAGTGAACCATTTTTCCCTGTGACTGGTCCAGTCCCTATATGGCTATTTTTTTCCAACAGAAACGACAAATATTGTCTTAAATTTGGGTATTTGAAGTTTTTTATTGAGTAGTGAACTCTACCTAAGGTCATAGTCCTTATATGCGATAGAAGAATGATAAATCTTGGGTTTTTAGGTTGTTGGTGTTCCTGTTACCTTCTATGGGGATCTTCAGAACCAGTTTGTTGAAGCTAATGTCGGATTTGACACAATCTGCAAGGTATTTAATGTCCACTTTTTTTTTCTTCAGTTTTTTCTCTTTATCCTTAAATTTGGAATGAAGAAAAGCAACCACTAGATGTCAAACAAAATTAGCATATTGTGTTGCCACCATATGCTAACTGCCTTATTAAATATTATACATGTAATAACTGAAATCTTTGTAAAAGATTTATTTTTCTTTTGATGATTTAGTAACCTCCAACCATATTCAAAATTGTGTATGCAAAGTTGCAATCTCTTATTCTTTTGTTCATCAATAAGAAAAAATGCAGTTGCAAGTTGCAACTTCTAATGTATTACAAGAAATTACGCTGGCATTTTATATTATAAAATTCTCCAAAATTATTAAAAAGAAAAAACTTAAGATTGACAAAAAAATTCCTATTTTGTTTATCAATAAGAAAAAAAATAGTTACAAGTTTTTTTAAAAAACAAACAACAAAATGTTAAGGAACAGTAATCGGATAGGTCACCACTCCAAACATAAGAACCCTGCTGTCAGGCATAGTCAGCAAGGGTGTGGGCCTCAATATTATGATCACGTTTCACATATTAAGCATGTTTCCAAAATGTGAATCGCCTGCAGGTGGTCAGATCTGGCCAAAATGGGGGGGGTACCTCTCTAGTGAGCTAGCTTCAATCCTTTAAGAATAGTCCATCTTTCTGTCTGTAGAACTGAATGAAGCTGTTTAGCCCTACAGCCTGCTACAATGATCTGGCCTTGAAGGTCCTTTAGAGAATAATAACCTGTTCCCGCAAACTCCATAGAACTTTTGAAAGAAGCATCATATTCTAAAATATAGTAACAAGTTGCAACTTCTATTGTACAAGAAATTACACAAGCATCTTATATTAGAAATTGCTCTGAAACTACTGAGAGAAACTAAGAGTCAAGATTATCAAAGAAGTAGGATAAAAGAAATGTGATGCATATTTATTCAATATAATGCAGTACTAATTAGTAAGATTAGTTAAATAATGTTATTATCGGATTGAACACCATCCTTATATGTAACTAATATATAATAGGTTGAATTTAACAAGAAAAGCTCAATGAAAAAGTACTTAGAATCAAGGTTCGTCATACCGTAGCATACCGCTTAGTACGGGTGGTTACGTGCCGATCTGACAAGGGACTGGTATGGGTGGTACATACTACATTGGTATGTCCTTATCATATGTTGATATGCTTGGTATGGCTTGGTACAGTTTGGCACGTATCGTATCGACAATTGGTCAGTATCGGTACGAACCAATTAGACGAATCATGCTTAGAATTATGAATCAGATATCTTAAGAAAATATAGGAACTTTAATATGTAATTGGTACATATGGTAATTATGTATGCAAAAATAATCTGGAGTTATTGTATGATCTATTATGCATAAAATTATGACATAGCTTATGATTTGAAGTATCATTATATGATTGGGAAGGTTTATGGTATAGGGTGACAAAAAAATCAATCTGAAGAGCCATCTCACTTTGTGTATCAGGGGAGATCATCTTGTCCCTTGGAAAGAACTATTTGAAGAAAACATAACAGACATGCAGTCTACTTCTTGATTTTCTACATCAGTAGATTGCATATACTTTCTGGGCTCCAATCTTTTGAATATGAACAACTCATGGTCCATTAAACAGCGACATGGATTGTGGGTTCAGCATCATGTAAGAGATATATTTTGCTAACAGATACATTGATGATGTCTAACTTTTGCCAGTATTCTTAAATCTGGTGCTAATATACTGCTCAGCAAGTGAAAAATCTTGTCATAGACCGTAATATATGATCTATTTCTTGAGAATCATGCAATGACTTAATTTATATGCTTGCTTTGAACTTCCAAAGTATGACTTTTAAATTTTTGCTGTTAATTCTCACAGACCTCTGTTAGTAAGCACAGAAAACTGTGAACTCCTAGAACCATCATTATCTTTGATATACATTATACAGTACCTTAATTTATTTATGTTGCATTTCTTCATTTTATTAAAAATAAGAAAATCATTTTCATAGTTTAGCTGGTTCTTTTGCTTAGGTGAACTCTCAACTCATCAGTAACATATGCACAGATGCCCTTTCTGCTGAGAAGGTACAAATTACATTATTTGAAATTTAAATTGAGTATTAGTTGGAAAAGGGTATTGATAGTGGGTAAGTTTCATATGATTCTGTGAAATAAGTCCATTTGAATAGATGTCAAGACTGTCCTGATCAGCCATCAGCACTTGTAATATGCGTATATCCACAAGCATATATATATATATATATATATGTATATGTATATATATGTATATGTATATATATATGTATATGTATATATATATGTATATATATATATGTATATATATATATATGTATATATATGTATATATATATATATATGTATGTATATATATATACTTGTGGATGTACATATGTATATATGTAAACTTAGCCTTGCAGATTCAAAAGGAACACAAGGATCAACCAGGATCCAATCCTCATCAACTATCTTTTTCTAAATTGTCAAGTCTTAAAATGGTAGGACTGAGTGATTACCTTGTCTTCTTTGCTTGCATGGTGATTTTGGTCCCTTTTTGCGGAAAAGAAGAAATTAAGTAACTAAACAAAATGGATGATAGATTTGTTCTATTTTGGTATTTATGTTTTACACAGCTTAAATTTTAATTAACTAGTTGCTTTGCATGTGCTAAATCACATCTATACCTAGAATTGGGAGAGTTTTGAAGGTTATTAATTAGCATGAGGTTCAGATGATTCAGTCAGAAATTAATCACTCAAATCATTCTGTGATTCCTGGTTACAAAACCTGTCTTTTATTGCACATCATTTCATTGTTTTTCCTGGTTACAAAACCTGTCTTGTGAAGTCTATTATCTTTTGACTGTGTAAAGTAAATTCATCAATCTGGTTGACATATTTAAGCTAAACAACTTCCACAGAAATAACCTATCAAATTATGACAAGAATACTTTTCTTGACTGTAAGGATTATGTATGAACTTTTCATTTATTGTATGAGTCCAAAGCAGAACCACACATATTGGTGCTTCTTAAGTAACTTGTAAATAGTAGAAACAATCTTGGCATGATTTTGTATAGTATCTACTATCTATGATCTTTTTAACTTTGGCAAACACCTCGTACTTGCATCTGAAAACATTGTGATTTAGGGGCTTCATGAAACAACAAAGAGTAACTAGCTTTTATTTCCAGCTAGCTAGGGATACACCATGTTTATTTTGTCCATTTAATTTTTCTGAGTCAGTATCCTCATTGTCCAAGGGGCACAATGCCTTTTCACAATTCTTACCAAGTCTCCTTGGTCATCTTAATTTCCCTAACCAATGCACTAAGTTCTTTTAAGCATGTTCAAACAAATTGTTTTTGGTTGACGTAAGTCTCTACAGATCCAATTTTATTGTTTTATATTGGAAAATGTATTGTAATCTAAGAAACTAATTACTCCTGAAGGTTCTTTTATACTCATTTTTTTGGGCGTTTGTTTCTTTTTTATTCATAAACTACACAAGGTAAGTCTACATATGTTGACCCTCCCTAGACCACCTTCCTCGAGTTGCATGCTCTTTGCCTTTTCTTTCACTAGTCTTATAAATTTTGTAAAAGTTAACAAAAGGCTTATTAATTGCATAAAACATTAGATGGCTGGCCTTATTGTCATATACTCAACTCAAGTTTGTGCTTTGATGACTACATATGAATGGGCCATATTGGGTACCCCACATGGCATACAAATTCATATACCATCCCATTAAAATGATTACAAAATCCAAATTTAAAACCTCGATACCAGGTTGGACCAATATAGGTTTGGTACATAAAAGCATATCAACACATGGTACACCGTACACTAACAATACTGATCAATGCCAACCAAAGAGAAAGAGGGAGAGAAGGGAGGAGGAGAAGAGGAAGATGATAGGAGAAGAGGAGTGGAAGGAAGAGAAGTAGAGGAGGAGGGGGTCTACAAAAGGCGAAGGAGGAGGTGATGATCCGGCGGCAGGGTACCAACAATCCAGCAGGATGGCAGCAATGAGGTAGTGGATCCACGACAGTGAGGCAACAGGTCAAATGAGGGCGAGGCATTGACGTAGTGGGATGGTGGCAGTTAGGCGGTAAATTGGCCAGGACAAGGTGACAGGGAGGAGAAGGAAGAGGCTTAGAAGGAAGGGAGAGAGAGTGAGAGAAAGAAAGGGTTTAGGATTATGTGGAAAAACAACTCAGGAAAGATTAAAGAAAATGGAAGAAAAAGCAAGATAACTGCAAGAAAAATGATAGTGGTACTAGGTTGTAGACTTATCACCATGTAACCCCATCTCTGAACCAACACGGGAGAAATCATTTGGATCGTGTTCTAGTTTTTGGTTGGACCAGTAAATGCCAATCGACATGGACTAGCACAACTGGCTTTCTATACCTTGTACAAAATAGGTGAAAATTTTGAAGTTTTGATTCAATGACTTAAATCTCATATTAATACTGATTGGATTCATAGGATACTTGTACACCATGTGATATATTGGTTTGTACCATACAATATCACCATGAAAGGGAAAATTAAATGCTGGCTGGTTGGCTGGTACTGACCTATATGGTTTGTTACCGATTTTTGATCGGATTGATAAAATAATGTTTGACATGTACCAGCCCGACATGTATTTGTAATCTTGTTCTGGTTGCATATTGGTCAAAGGTTGCAATTTTCATTTATATACTTCTGCCTTTTCAATTACCAATCACTTTTTCTCTCTCCTCAGCACATGGATTTTATGTGCTCCAATCTCCTTCCTTTTCTGACAATCCTTTGACCATGGCCATCATATGACCTCACCAAACTACTGGCACAGTTTTGGTCCATTTCCCCTTAGAATATTAATCATGGAAGCAATTCATTTTGCTGTGGTTGGTGCATAAATGAGTAGTAGCAATGGAAAAAGCAAGGTCCACAATGGCTTAAGTTACAAGGGATAATCTTGACGCAACTCATTAGTGTGAGCTTGATTCTATGAATAGGATTCCTAAGTATGATAGGAATATATCATGATAATTTCCATCATATCAACAAAAGCTCCGGTTGGACTTATGATTACATAAGCTCTTTTACGGCACACGTGTTATCGAGTGTTTGTCCATGAGTACAACATACCAGAAAAGGAGAACTCCTCTATGTTTAGTGATAATTCTCTATATAATTATTGTTTTTGACAAAAACAAAAACATTTTGTTTGATTGTTATTCTTAATGAAAAGTGTCTGTGATAGTTCTTTTCATAATTATTGTTTTTGTTTGATTGCAATTATTATTAAAAATTTTAGGCTTCTGACTTGATTCTACTTTGTTTTTCGTAATTAAATCTTAAAAGCACTGTAATCTATATATTTAACTTGGACATGCATTTTTGGATGCTTAAATTCTTAAGTTTGCAAGCAGGGAAAAATGTTATCAGAAAATAGCACTAAACAAGCAACTTGGTATTTAACACAAAATTCGCCTCCAATAAGGGTGTCATAATCATAGATTTAGAAGATACCCATGCACCTAGAGTAGACATATCTTTGGCCAATGTAGACCGCCTACTGCATAAGGCTCTTTCCGATACCAGATCTTGAAATGTCAATGTGCACAAGCTTACTCCTGAAAGTAGAAAATTTGTTTCCATGACTCCAAGCCTGGTTACCCAGGTGGTAAAGGAGCAACATTACTTACATCAATATTTGTCCTATATATTGACATTTCTTGACCATGCATAAGTAACTGGAAGATATGAATGCTTATAAATAAAGCTATCATATTGTTTCTGTTGTTGAATTATACCAAGTAAAGCAGAGCGAAAAGTTTAAGGGATTGCTAAATCCATCTGTATGTTTCTCAGTATTACTATTTTATTCGGCTTATGGGAAGGAGCGCATCTCATGTTACTTTGGAATGTTCTCTTCAGTCTCATCCAAATATGGTATGCTTATCTGGATTTGCACATTGGTATTTTGTCTTCACAGCATTGCTGGTAACTTGTTGCTCTGGAAACATATGGTTAGGTGATTCTTGGAGAGGAAGTTGCTTCTTCAAAGCTTACTCTTCATGACATAACAAAACGAATTTGCAATGCAGTTCAATCAAGGGCAGAAAAAGGTAATTTGTCTCTCCATGCACATCGAACATTGTGATTCCAAATTTCTTAAAATGAAAAGAGAATGCAGCATTTATTACATAGCATTGATTTCAGACAATGTAGTAGTGATGGAATTTCATTATCAACCAATAATCCATGATATATAGTCAAGGAACTTGCTCTTTCCATATAATGTGGTGGATGAGTTAGTGCATGCAAGAAAATCATATCATTCTTCTAAAAGTATCATAAGAATGGCAGCATATCAAGTGCTTTTTTAGCTTTTTCGATATTGGAGTTTGGAGGAGACCAACCTTTTCTTTCTAATCAACTTCTTGAGTTGCCATTTCCATGATGTGGGAAGATCTCCATCTTCTGTGGCAGGCCTTTTTGCCTTACATAAAACTCATACCATTATTATGCTTGTTTGAATTGGAATTGATCACTTTTTTGGCCATTACCTTCTACCAGTACTGTTAAAAATTTATCATGATATTGAACTACATTCCACAGTAATTATTTTTAATCTTTTATTAGAGTTCTTGGCTGATTAAGTGCGCATGCATGTTAATGCAACTTGTTAAAATGTTTCCAATCTTTTGCACTTTTGAGAAGTATTTTTACTTTAAGAGATCTAAATTCATATGGAAGCTATATTTGATATTGGTCAGTGTAAGAGATTTGTAGAAAATTTTTTCTACATACTGGAACGTTTCCCCAGGCAAAGATCAAAATGAGATGGTTTTATTCAAAATATATTTATTCTTTATCATTTCTATGAAAATATATGTCATGATGCAAATCATCTTAAGGGACAGAATCTTGTTTTTATAGGAAAATATCATGGTGTGATTCTTTTACCTGAGGGACTCGTTGAAAGTATACCTGAAGTATATGCCCTACTGCAGGTACTAACTGCATCATAATGAGAATAATGGTTATATATTTTTATGTTTTTGTTATTTTTGGAATAACATGAGCTTGAGCTTGGATCTTTCATCTTTCAAGGAAATACATGTTCTTCTGAAGAATGGTGTTTCGACTGATAGCATTTCAGGACAGTTGTCTCCTTGGGCCTCTGCTTTGTTTGAGTCTATGCCGCCATTTATAAAGAAGCAGGTATACTGATTTTCCCATTACACCCTCCATAATGGCCTTTATTTATGTTAATGAGTTTTAACATTACTTGTTCACACTATCGTGTAAAATTATACTTCATGTTACTCTTTGAGGCTTGTTCAAATGCGGCATCCAATTAGAGCTTCTCGAATGAGGATAAAACACTGGGTGTGGTTCTTTACCATCCATTTATGTAATAATTGTTTAAATACTAAAGCTGCAGCATTCAATGCCTCATTTTGCCATTCTGTATTTTCTTTGGATTCATTTTCTGTGTTAACATGTTTTCAGTACTGTAGAAGTTCTGTCTAATGTTGACTCTTATACCAATGTTTTCTCAATGAACTTGATTTTGAACTAAAGTTATTTATTTAATTCTGTTCCCATGATGCAGCTTCTTCTTTCTCCTGAATCTGATCAATCAGCACAATTGTCTCAGGTATAAAACTGATGTACATGTTTCATTCAAATTGTTTGATATTCGAGTGCCTCCATGAGAATGAGTGAAATTAAATTCTTCTCCTGACAGATTGAAACAGAGAAATTGTTAGCTCAATTGGTGGAAACAGAGATGGAGATACGGACTGTAAGTTGAAATTTGAAAACTATTTACGTGTTATAAGTGTTTAATCTGTCTGTAGTAAACCTTGATTATGTGTTATCAATTATTTATTGATTTATTTGCCCAGAAGTTTTAGCATTATGTATATCAAGCACAATGGTATAGTATTGACACCATATTGTATCGTGTATCAATATGCTTGGTTTAATGCTAGGCCAATAAAAAAATCTTTCAATAATTTTTGATTGTTTTGGATGGTTTTGAATGTCTTTGAATTTGTATCATCTATGGCACGTATCGTTATCATAATATTGTCTTAGAAGACAATAACATATTATTGCATTTTATCTCATTAAAAGATCATATATGGTAATGAATTTTTAACTCAATTAATTACAAAACATGTTAGCTCAATGATATAAATGTAATTCAGGTTCTACTAGCACAACTATCAAATTATTATTATTTATATATTTATTGATACAGATCAGCGACTGAACCAATACACTAGGCTTTTAGTGGCTCATAGAGACCCAATTTTTAATTGTCAATGTTTCATATGGATTGATACCATTTGGTACCACCGAGTGTAGAGAGAGAAAGAGAGAGAGAGAGAGAGAGAGAGAGAGAGAGAGAGGACTTGCACTAGTAGGAGGCATGGGTGATATATTGAGAATGAAGAGGCAACATCTACAAAGCTGCAAGGAGGAGGAGGTGGCAGTGAAATGGTGAAAAAGAGGAGGCAGCTACAATATAGCATGGAGGAGGTGGAGGAAGGGAGTGAGAGCCTGAGAGATAGAGAAATAGAGAAGAATATGAAAAAAAGACAACTATGATAGAAGTCAATTATAAGCTTACCACTAATCTATTTACTTCCTCGTAAGATGAACTTACCAAATGGTTCACTTCATACTGAACCAAACAAAGTGAAAACCAGTTCATATCAGTTAGTACAGATGAAATTTTGATCCGTGCTTGATTCAATAGTAAGTTTGCTCCTTTGAGACCTAAGTGATCTAGATTCGGTATGGAAACAACCTCTTATAGGGATAAGGCTTCATACTTTGATCCTCCCCATACCTTGCTTTGGCCAAAACCTCATGCGTTGGGTTCATAATATTTTGCTCAATATTGGTCTTATGATATATCTAGACCTCTTATTGTTGGATAAGTAGCTGCAAAAAATGGTCCCCCACTGGATTGTTGGCTATTGGATGGTGTATATGGATGCAACCATGTGTCCCACCAAAATAAGAAGCTGGATTTGAGATAGGCCAAGTAAGATAAAGTTATGAACTTATTTTGTTCTCTACAAAATTTTTAATTAGAGACATGTTAGTCACTAAGTTAGCTGTTGTAATGTATATTTTCTTGTCAGCTTCTGTCACCTAGTTGTAAAGGGGTTGACCTTGGGAGGGGAAAAGACTAGAAGCAGCTCCTTCATACTCTTTATAGGTGAAATCATTATGGGCATACCGGCACAGCGTTGGATGCATTGGCAATGGGCAGTAGATGATGCTTCACCTTGCAATAAATAAAGGTGTGGTGGTGGTGGGAACATGAAGTTGCTACCTATGATGAGTGCAAACTGCAAAGGCAGATATCAATGGCATTGCAAGTTGGAGCATGCTGCTCACTGAAAGCCAGTGAGGATGAGGCCATGGTGAAGCTATGGTGGGAAGGGCAAGTTGTGCATGGTGAGGCCACTGGTGGCGAGGGGGCAGCAGAACTGGAGGTGCTGACATGGGTGGATGGCATCCATGATATTGCCATTCAAGAGAGGTAGGGATGGTTTGAGCATCTAAAAGACAGGCTTCTTAGACCTGGGTTTTATCCATGATACTTTTCGAGGGTAATGGAGCACTACCTAGAAGTGACAGGAGCAGTAACTTATTTGAAGTTTTGCAGGGGTGTATTAGCAATTCCAACATTTGTGGGGATATCTAGACAAATATGGAAAATAGGGGGTGTCCAGTGCAAAAAACCCCCAAAAATTTCTAAATTACCTTCAAACATCATTTGTGTTGAAAACATGATACAGACATAAAATCTGTGCTTAATATATCATTGCTGTCTTTCTTGATTTAAAATAATTTCTGCTGGAAGCTGATATATTTTCTTTGAATGTTATATTTGTGATATACAGAAAAATGGTACATACACAGGTAAAAAGTTCAATTCTATCTGCCACTTCTTTGGATACCAGGCACGAGGATCAGTTCCCTCCAACTTTGATTGTGACTATGCATATGTAAGGGTTGGATACTTTAGCTTGTTGATAGCAAGTTTATGCTGTTTTTCAATCAACTGATTAGATTCATGATGGTTGATCTAAATGTAGGCTCTTGGTCATGGTGCTTATCATCTTCTTGCTGCGGGGCTTAATGGTTATATTGCTACAGTGACAAACCTTAAAAACGATGTTTCTAGGTGGCGATGTGGTGGTGCTCCACTTACGGTATGTCATCTGTTATGCTTTTACATTGATGAACTCACAAATATATCTAAACCTCAACACTCTTAAGATGACCCTTTAGAATCAAATCAAGAAATTGACCTGTTGAAAGGTCAGACTCTCCCACTAAGCATATGTTTTGCTAATAGCAAGATCCAACCAACCCAGATTCTGTCTTTTTTTCTTAACTTGAAATTGAGGTTAAATTTGTCTTAACCTGCAAATCATTCCCTGACCTGAAATCTTTTTACCCGAGCTGTTATCTACATGGGTAGGATACATGAAATGAGTTGTTGACCTGCCAGGAGGTCATGGCAGGCTCAGGCCAGCTTTTGTTCTATTACCCCATCTTGAATTGACATGAACATCTCGTTAGGCCCCAAGCAAATGTGAAGAATTTATTTGGAGGAAGGAAGAAGCCAGGAATTATATAATTAGTAATAGCGAGGTCTTAAATGCTGCTCTGAGACCAATTTGACAACTTGTCAGATAATTGTACACTGGACAGTCTATCGACCTGCTCCATCCAGTATCATAAAAATATCAAAAAAATAAATACTGATCAGTAGAAACTATATGGTAATTCTAGTCCCTGTTTAGACCGATTATTCTCAGCCTGCTTTGAACTGGTCCAACAGGTATTTAAAATTGAAACCATGGGTAGCATATGTAGATTAATTTAGTTTGTAAAGAGATAATCAAAGGTTTACATCATGAATTAATTTTTATACTGCATGAATTTTATTGTTTTTCACGTGAACTTTATTGTTTTCCAGATGCAGAGAACAGCATATTTCACTTGTTATCATATTGTATGAACAAGATATTTCCAATGATGACCAAAATTTTTCATGATGAGAGTTGCAAAGTATTTTGCAATTTGATTAGAGGACAAATTGCTGTATGTTTGATATATAATTCCTCAACATTAGTAGTTGTCCAGTTATAACTTGTGTTTTAAAGAACTAGTTTTCAGAATTCTTGTAGCCCATTTATTGCTGGTGTTAGACTTGCTAAACAAGACGGCATACATTAATTCTAGCGGTGATGTTTTGTGCCAGCATCTGACCTAATAAGTGTATTTCTAGCAGGTGCTTATGATCGTGAACTCTTCACAATGCTGACCTCATTATTATAGTTTTGATGTATTTCAATGCTTAAGATTTCCTTTTAACATATCGTTGGTTGAATCCTGATTTATATTAATTGTGAAACTTTATTAAGCATAAAAAATCACTGCTCTCTTGTTTTCCGTTAAAATTAACTGCTCCAGGTTTGTGTTTTATAAGGAAATTCGTTCTCCTATGTAGCTTCCATATGATGCTCTTAATTGGGAACTTCTTTCTTATTCTGCTTATTGTTTATTGAGAGCCTTGGTTTTGTCCCTGTAATTGCTAATACTGCTCTGCCCCCAGGTCTTTTGTTTCAAACGGCAAATTTTACACTAAAGAAACAATACCATAGAGGTGATTTTGACCTTTTCTTACATATTGGCAGGCTATGATGACTATAAGGAGGTTGTTGCATGGTCTTGGAACTCCCTTGATTGGAAAACCATCAATCCATCCAGTTGGAGTGGACTTAAAAGGAAAATCATATGGGTAAACTGTTTTTTTTTTTAATGTTGGTTAGTAAAATGAGTTTGTCAGTTTTAGGTTTTAGAGTGAGTCTCCATACAAATTTAACCCAATGATTATTCCAACATTTCAAATATAGTCCTGATCTATATAGTGGTATTTGTAATGCTATCCTGACAAATCATATCATATTCTAGATACTGAGGGATATATCATGGGAGATGTCTGAAAAATGTAAAAAAGGGGGAAGTTGTGATCTGAGTTCTAGACTATTTAGTATGTTGGAAGGTAGAGCTACAAAACCAACTTCAAAGAGAATGTTGAGGTTTATTTTCATGTCAAGCCTTGTACATGCTCCAATTTGCTGCTAGTGTTCTTAGTAAAAGTGATAAAATCAAAGGTAATATATAAGGGAGTCTGATGCAACATCAACATAGTATTGTAGTATTATGAAGAACAAAAGGGTTAAGTATGAATTATGTGTAGTCTTATAGCAAATTAATGATCTTTAAAACCCTTACAACATCAACATAGTATTAGTAATGTGTCAAATAATAGAAAGGTTCTACAGAAATGCTTGCACTAGGCAATGAGTAACGTTTGCATAGAAAAATGAAGCTTTGAAGTTTGTTGTGGGGCAGATACCAGAAAGGAAAGTAGAAGATGTAGCATTTATCATTGTCACCTTGCCATATTGTGCATAGAGAAATCTTTCCAAATACGAAGAATAATGTATCGTCGGCTGAAACTTGATTTTGATTTATGTTGTAGGTTGCAACAAAATTAACATTGATGAGAGCTACTCACTGAAGTCATCATTATATGATAATAATGATGACAAATCTGTACTTTGACATTTTTTAAGCACTGGCTTTTTTTGTTCACAGTTTGTTGCTGCAAAATGCTGAAAAGTACTTGATGGATGATCTTTACTCCAATCCAGGACCAATTCAGTATAAAGGACCTGGTACTGACAGCAAAACCATCTGCCTGTGTGTGGAGGATCATGATTATATGGGCAGGTTGAAAAAGTTGCAATCTTACCTTGATAAGGTACAGTGAATAAGTTATTTTTATAACTCATGTTCCATTAGATGTTCTTCGTATGGTTTGTGCAGCATATCTCGTCTAATAAACAAAATCAATACTTAAATGACCGTGTTTGCAGTCTTTGCTGCCATGATGATACTGATCAACTTTACAGAATGATTTTTGACAAATATCAAATCACTCTGGTAGTTTGTTAATAGGAGCCTTACTCTACTGAACTACTACATTTGGTCACTCAATTGACATTCCTATCATCAGGAGAGAGGCTTGGCAACTACTCACTGCCCTCCTGCCCATTGCAGCACCAGCAAACTTCCTTCAAATATTTGTGACCAGATCATATCGCTGATATTAGTGCACTACGATCGAAGTAGTGAGCAGGATTTCTTATATGACACTAATTAAAATAAATATATTAGTAATTTTAGTGGATCTTTCTTTGACTGCAGGTGAAAACAAGTGTCAGACCTGGTTGTTCACAAGAGGTACTGAAGGCTGCTGTGAGTGCCATGGCCTATGTTGTTGAGATACTTAGCCTGATGTCACCAGCTGGAACAGTCCATGCTTATCATCCTTTAGAAGATACATCTGCTAATATGTGATAACCAGTTTTGGCATTTCATCAAGTTACGATTCTTCAACTCTAGAGATCTCAGTTTTGCTTTCTTGAAGCCTCTGTTGCAACAAAGTCGCAGCGATTTTTTTTTTTTTTGACCCTTGTTTCAGTCCCAGTGGAAAAGAAAAATTTATGAATGAATTTAATTGATTTTAGCAATAACCCCAACTTAGTCAAATTTACCTTCTATGATTCAACAATATAAAAATATTTTGCTAGCAGCTGTTTCTTTGAAGTCTGATTAATCTACCAGCTTTCTTGTGTCTGCGCTTATTGTGTCTTCTTTTAGGGTAAATCATGTTACAGATTGTTTAGATCTGCACAAAGACTAATTTGGTCATCCATGAAGGTAAATCTCATGCAGTTTTACTGAATCATAGCATTAGCAAGCCTCTAAATTACAACCTTGTGATATATAAGAAGTTGGCAACATCAACATTAATTCTTTGACTTCACCTTCAGGCTCACTCTTGTGAAAACCCTGTTTATGCCCTAAATTTTTATTTTCACAGATTTTTTACTTATTTTTATTTTTTCAGAATTATGAACAAAGCGTAAATATTTAAATGGAGATGGATATAATAAATTGAAGCATAACTCTTCTATTCCCTTTTTTATCAACTTGTCATAGCTAGTTTTGTCTATATCTTTGTGTGTACGATCACAAGGGTTAGTCTTTTTGAAATTTTTTATGTTCGTTAAGGATTTGCAAAAGAAAAGATAAGTTAGAGAAAGTGTTTAACTCAGGATCTCATAAGTAGTCATTTATGTAGGCATTTGATAGGTAATGCAAATTACAAATATTGACTTTACAAGCTCTAAACGCGAAAAAAGGTCTAAGATGGTCCGTCTCGATCAAAAGTTTTCATAAGTGTCCATATGACATTGTTGGAATATGATAACGAACCCGTTTTAGATACTACCATAGATGCCCATCTAACCATGTGTCAGCTAAGTAGCTCTTGGGTGTTGTATTGGTTGATACTTTACATTACTCTACGGAGCTAGAAAACCTTCAAAATAACTGTTTGGATGGTTTGTTTTTGGCAGTTATGCTTTTACGCAATGATTGCAAAATAACATACATTTACAAGCCTGGAACAACTATAAAAGCCAATCAAAATAGGGCTGTCAAGTCTACTACAAGCCATCTACATGTTGTGTAGAGAATGAATAAAATCGAAAGACACGATATAGATAAGTATTATATTGAACTCCTTGTTTACAATTTTGTCCGAGACATTTTCCCCCACTTATTCCTTCAATGTCCTTGTCGAAGCCTTTGCGGATATTGTGTATCCTCATATTTAATGAACTTTCAATCTTCTACTTTAGTTGCAATGCACTCTTGACTCCTAACTGCTTAGCGTCGTTATTATGAGTAGTCAAACTTCTCTCATTTTCTTAAGAGTTAAAAAGGTAAATATTACTTGACTTTACTTGCCTCATTGGAGGTTGTACTCAATGTATTGAGCTAGTTATTAGTTTTCGCATGCTCTTTGTTTATGCTTTTGAAGCACTTGAAGTGCTTGCACTACTTGCATTGAGTTAACTACTGTGATTCACCTCCTTATCACTATCGAACTTTTAGAATATAAGAAGTTTTGCCTAAGAAGAGCAAAATTTATCTTGATTTGGAGCAAGTCTCTAATATTTTTTATTGCCTCTGGCATTGTATTGTCTTATCTATCATTTCTATCGTGTATTCCATTGAGTAGAAAAGATACAACACAATTATCGTATACTTCGTTTCTTAGTCAAGCATTTCTACATCGACTCGAAGTCCCCCACTTTTGGTTATAATAATGAAAAGCCTGTTGACACTAGTCTTATGAAGTTCTTTAACTTTTTCCCTTCAGTCTTGTCTTGATACTTGGAGTTTATCTCTGCATTCTCCACATCATCAAACCCTTTCACGATGCATTCTTCCTCCGTAAGAGCAAGGAATTGATAACTCTGTGGAATTTTCATCTCTATAATATCATGGTGTTGCCATGCTCATGGCTCTACAATCTGTCGCCTTGCATGTGTATCTCTTTCTTTGCGATTGTTAGATCTGCATCTGTGGCACTATAATACTTCTTTGAGTCCACTTCCATTCTAATTGATATTTGGTTTTATATAGCTAAGTTTTTATTAACTCATCATCGCTTTCTCGTCCCTTTCGACTATTTACTTTAACACCTTTATATTTTTCGAGTAGTTCTCCTTGGTCGATAGAAAGACAGACTACAACTCACATGCATGACCTCCACCATCATGTTGTACAGTGTTGGGAAATCTTGGGGGTGACATCACATGTGCAGCGGAAGAACAAAAAAACAAAATCCCCAAATTCCCAAATATGTGTTTGTCGTCGTACGAAGATTGGTGCGCAAAAAATTGTGAAACTTAAAACTGCGTATAAAATAGATTGTGTTACCTAGGGAGATTGTATATCCATAAATCCCTACAGATCTCTAGGAGAGGGTGAAAGAGGTCAAGTGCCCTCATCTTTAGTGATGATCCACACAGCAAGGCTGTGACGATGCTCCTCAAAACTCCAGGCCTGCTTTGAGGAGGAGAAGAGGGAGGAGAATAGGATTTATAGATGCTCCTCAAAACTCCAGGCAACCAAAAAGCTCTTGCCTATGAATCACCGATTCCCTCCTATTTATAGAGGTCCTCTGTCAATTTAACCATAATGGATCCTGCTCTATTGGGTATTGGATCTCCATCCAACTACCAAAGCTTATTAGATTAGTGGATTTCTATCCAACAATCTCTCATAGGCTCTTATTAGATCTCATCCAGATGATCCAATAATTCATGAGCTTATTGGATATCCAATAAGATAGGGGCTCCGGTGGATATCTCATATCCGAATCTCTACTCATCGCAACGCCTACTATATGTGTGTGACCCTCTAGGCCAAATATCGAGCTGGCCATGAGTCATACATGTCAAAACTCCTTTTGACTTAGGAATTATTATCTTCATAATAATTCACTCGACTCATCGACTGTAGACGTACTAGGTCACTACGTTGCAGTCCCTAGACGATATAGGGGAATCCAATCCATTGGACCTATCTATGCTCAGTTACCATGTACCTATAGTCCCTAATCCATCTAATATCCCAAAGATCGTATACTAGGCATGGTGCTGTCAGATCCATACAGTTTCTAATCGAGTCTCGCTCTAATTGAATTCTCCTAAAGAACTCTCTCTCTCAATCTGAATGACCCTGGCCAAGGATTTATCTGAGCAATAATATATGAGATATTCCTTTCATGACATTGAGAGTGGATGATCCTTTATTGATACTCAATAGTCCTCGTAAGGTTGGCTACCAATCCCGATGACCAGTTATGTTAGATTTGGAACCTTCAGACCTATAAGTCCAAGATAAAAGAGTGAAGTACTCATACAGGACATCCATGGTGTCTTAAGTTTAAGGACCAGATTTAAGGACCATATACACTACTGGGACTACAGAATCACTGTCTGACAATAAAGCATCATCAACCATCCAGCATTTCGTAAGTGGATCAATCAATGAACTCATTCTCGAATGAGCACCTATACTGTATCCCTACTATCCCCGCACGAGCAGCTATAAGACCAGCTGCATCCATCATATGAATGGGTATATAGCACACTAGTTTGTCCAGTTATCTCGATGTCTCTCTCGAATAACATATGACCATGATTATTTAGGATTTGTGTTTAAAGGCGAATCAGTCTCGTTATCGTGATTCATCACGATCCAATTCTCATTGCATAGATCTATAGACATCAAAAAAGACTGCATGTCAAGTCACACGTACCATCACTTACGTAATTGGTTTGCAGGGCACCTATAACTAGCAATCTTTCACTTGACCTAAAACCAATCACCTATGTGTCTGATCCCCATCATACCATTGTGATGCTCAAAGATAATTTGAGACAACGACTTTGTTAGTAGATCTACAATGTTATCTTTGGATGGAACTCTTTCCACCGGTACATCTCCTCAGGCCACGATCTCTCTAATAAGCTGGAACCTCCTCAGAACACTTTTGATAAGACCGAGGTTCCCTCATTTGAGCAATCGCCCCATAGTTATCGCAATATAAGAAAATCGGCTCCTTATTACCCAGTATGACTCCCAAATCTGTGATAAACTTCTTCATCCAGACTCCCTCCTTTGCCGTCTCTGTTGCAGCAATTTACTCTGCCTCTATAGTCAAGTCAGCATTAGTATCTTGCTAGGAACTCTTCCAGCATACTGCTCCTCCATTCAGGGTGTACACATACCCCGAATTAGACTTACTATCATCGACATCAGACTGGAAACTCGAGTCCGTATAGCCTTCAACCCTAAGGCTACTACCTCCATATATTAATAAAAGATCTTTAGTCCTTCTTGCTAGTCATATGTGCCTTGTAAGCGATATATATATATATATATATATATATATATATATATATATATATATATATATATATATATATATATATATATATATATATATATATATATATATATATATATATATATATATATATATATATATATATATATATATATATATATTGGATCTGTGCAATGGGAATTGGATCGTGATGAGATCACGATAATGAGATCGATTCGCCTTTAAACACAAATCCTAAATAATCCCGGTCATAGGTTACTCGAGAGGGACATCGAGATAACCGGACAAACTGATGTACGGTATACCTGTCCATATGATGGATGCAGTTAGTCTCATAGCTGCTCATGTGGGGACACTAGGGATACAACACAGGTGCTCATTGGAGAATGAGTTCACTGATTGATCCGCTTACGGAATGATGGATGGTTGATGATGCCTTATTGTCAGACAACAATTCCGTAGTCCTAGTGGTGTACCTGGTCCTTAGACTTGAGACACCAAAGATGTCCTGTATGAGTGCTCCACTCTTTGATACCAAACTTATAGGTTTGGATGTCCTAAATCTAGTACAATCGGTCATCGGGAGTGGCAGTCAACCTTATGAGGGCTATTGAGTGTCGATAGAGGATCATCCACTCTCGGTGTCATGAGAGGAATATCTCATGTGTTTTTGCTCAGACAAATCCCTGGCCAGAGTTATTCAGATTGAGAGAGAAAGAGTTCTCTGGGAGAATCCGATTAGAGCGAGTCTCGAGTAGAAACCGTATGGGTCTGACAGCACCATGCCCAATATACGTTCTTTGGGATATTAGATGGATGAGGGACTATAGGTACATGATAACTGAAGACAGACAGGTCCAATGGATTGGATTCCCCTATATCGTTTGGGGACTATGACGTAGTGGCATAGTACGTCCATAGTCGATGAGTCGAGTGAATTATTATGAAGATAATAATTCACTAAGATAGAAGGATTCTAACAGGTATGTGTTAGAACCCTTGCAGAATTCTAAGCTTGGGGTTGATCTCTTTAGGGGATCGGCCTCCTGGAACTCTATAGGGGTTCCTTCCTCCAAGTTGCTGCTCAAAGGCTACAGAAAAGATTCATCTATTGCCTATCAAAAGAGGATGAATACATGACTATTTATAGGGTTTCTAAACCCTAACTCCTAATAGGACTCCTACTCAAGACTCTTACTCAATTAAGACTTCTACTCAAGACTCCTAATAGGACTCTTACTCAAGACTCCTATTCCTTTACAACTCTTAATTCTTCTTTAAGAAATAACCTCCAAACCCTAGTCGGCCTCTTCCACCTCTTTAATAAGGGTCGGCTTAGGTAGGTTTTACATGAATGCCCCAATCAATTAGGACTCTCCTAGCTAGAGTCCTAACAGACCCGCCCTCTTCAAATCAGCCTTGTCCTCAAGGCTAACAATCCATGAATTCTGTGAATTTGATCTTCAAGTAGTCATAGTTCTCCCAAGTGACACCTTCTACTGGTAAGTTCACCCATTGTATTAGCACTTCAGTAATGGGTCATCATCGTCGAGTCCCGATCCGTCGATTAATAATGGCACTCAACTGGGTCTGGAGTTCTCTTTGGGTAGTCATATTTGGTGGGTGGCTTTGGGCTGTCTCCAAGCACCTGTTTATCACTTCCGTCTGGCCATCGGTTTGTGGGTGATACATCGTACTCCTTTTCAATTTAGCGCCCTGCATATGGAATAACTCTGTCCAAAATCTGCTCGTGAAGATGCAAGTAGAATTTGGCACAAGCACAATGCGTCCCTTATAGTGTAATTCTTTTGAGTCCCAATTGTAATAAGCCACGGAGTTTAGTGCTTCCTCCAATTTTTTTATAATCTTACTAGTCTCTGGATCTTCTTGCCATTCCATCTTAATATCCTCAAGGAAGTTGCTAGTCGAAAGTGAAACGACCGAAAATTCAGCTTGCTCAGGTAGTTGTGAAAGCGCATCTACAACAACATTCTCTTTCCCCTTTTTGTAAGTTATTTCATAATCAAATCCAAGAAGTTTTGTTACCCATTTTTGCTGCTCAGGGGATGATATCTTTTGCTCCAAAAAGTACTTGAGGATTTTATGGTCAGTTTTAATTTGAAATCATCGACCAATCAAGTAGGGTCTCCACCTCGTTGCTGCGCGCACAATGGCAAGCATCTCCTTATCATATGTTGATATATTTTGATAGAAGGGAGATAATGCCTTGCTAGTGTATGTGAGTAGTTGACAATCTTGTATGAGAATGGCTCCAATTCCGATTCCAGATGCATCGACCTCAATAATGAAGGGTCGGTTGAAATTTGGTAGTGCTAGCACCGGCGTCGTCGTCATGGCTGCCATAAGTTTGTCGAAGGCAGCAGAGGCTTTGTCCATACATTGGAAGATATCTTTTTTCAGTAAGGGAATAAGTGGTGCACTGATCTTTCTATAGTTTTTCATGAACTTGCGATTGTAGTCTATTAAACTGAGAAAGCCACGTAGCAATTTTATGTTCCTCGAGGTCAGCCAGTTTTGCATTGCTCCAATTTTAGAGGGGTCCACTATCACATGTTCCTCTGATATGATATGCCCAAGATATTCCACCTTTTGGTGAAGAAAGCAAAAATTTGTAGTGGCCGTTGTGTGTTCAAAAGGCGGTTTTCGGTATGTCTTCTTTGCTAACTCATATTTGATGATACCCGGATCGAAGGTCCAGCTTTGTGAAGACTTGTGCTCTCTTTCATCTAGTAATTCATCTGCTATTGGAATAGAGTATTTGTCCTTGATGGTTATGCCATTGAGGGCTCGGTAATCAATACACATTCGCCATGTTTCATCCTTCTTTCGTATAAAGAGCACTAGTAAAAAGTAGGGGCTGCAACTTGGCCAAATAACTCCTGTTTCGGGCATCTCTTTTACAATCCTTTCTATTTCATCCTTCTGCAGATATGAATGTTGATATAGCCAAGTATTTGCAGGAGGTTTGCCCAGAAGAATCGATATACAATGATCATGCCGACGGGCAAGAGGTAGGTTGCGCGGTTCGTCAAATATATCTGAAAATTTAGCAAGCAAAGGAAGTAGGTTTGGATCTTCAAATTCTATTGGCTCTCCCTTAGTTTGCTGCTTAAGTTGTACCAAAAAGCCACTGCATGCTTTATGCAAAACATTCTCCATTTGTTGTGTGCAAATCGTCATTACGTCGCCCCCACGTTTCCCGTGTAGAATCACCTGTTTCTCTTTACTGTAAAATCTCAAAATTAGTTTCATAAAATTCCAGAAAACATTACCTAATGTTGTCAACCATTCAATAGCCTCATGATCATCAAGAGGGAGGAGGAAGAAATCTCCAATTATCTCTTGTTCCTGCAGTAATAGTTTCTCTTGCGGGCGCCTACGATCACACTTCAAAATCCGTCCGTCGGTGAACTTGACGTCAAACCTGCTGTAATACTTGATAGGTAAGGCCATACGGACAGCAACTTTACTATCTAGAAAGTTATTAGTGATGCCCATGTCGATTAGAATGTGATCGATTGTTGTTTGAGAAGGCCTTCAACTTTCATCGTTTGCGGGTTTGAGTAGCCAGCTAGTGCATGCACCATAACTTCGGTCGGTTGTGGCTCTTCTTCTGCATCTTCTTCTTTATTATCAAGGCTCTCTTCTTGATGTTCAATGACCTCTTCTTCTACTGGTTTAATCATAAGAAGTCTCCCTTTTCTACAGTGATGCTCGCGGCTCCACGGCTCGTCGCGGTGCCAACGTAACTCCTCCGTAGATCGCTCCTGAAGCTCTTCTCTTATCGTCATTTTTGGTGTAGGGACTCGGTTGATAGTAGGGGGGGCTGAGGGCTTCTGTATTGTAGGTTGAGAAGCGATCCTAGTCCTCTGAGCTTCATGGTTCAATCGCTCCTCTTGATGTCGTGCGAAAGAGATGGCTGCCATAAGCGTGTACGGTTGTCGTGCTTGAACTTCTCCCCGGATCTCTGGCTTCAAGCCCTCAATGAAGGTCCCCAATAGCTGTTTTTGAGACCAATCACGAGTTTGATTAGATAACCTTTCAAACCTGGTTTGGTACTCCTGAATAGTAGAGGTTTGTCGGATCTTTGCTAGTTGTTCGTCAATGTTCTCGTAATCGGTTTGTCTGAAGCGGATCAATAGTCCTTCTTTGAACTGTCGCCATGAGAGGACTCCATGAGTATATTTAAACCAGTCAAACCACTGTATGGCATCCCCTTCAAGATGTATAGCTGCAATTTCCACCATAGATGTATCTGCAGTTTTATGATACCAAAAATATCGCTCCGCGTGCGAGATCCAACCAATCGGGTCTCATTCTTCCCATCTAGGGAAGTCCACCCTCATGCGTGGATAGTTGGGATCAATCATAGAACCTCCCCTCTCTTGGAAGTCATCTCTTTGGGCTTGGTGTGATTGGTTAGAGCTCTCTCCTTGATATGATTTCTTCGGGCTTGGTGGTCGGCCCAAACTGAGTTCGGTAAAGAGAGTCCGAATCTTATCCTCCATTCGCGCCTCCAAGGCTTCGAATTTAGCATTGATTGCCTCCTTAGATGCCATAGAATATGCCTTCAAATCTGTGATGTTAAGATATCTCTTTTGTTGTCGAGTTAAAGGCAAGTATAGGTTGAGAGAAGTGATGGTCGAAAGGGTTGGTGGATTGGTGGATGTAGGCTGTGGTTTAGGCTTGTTTTATGGCAGTTTTGGGTGCATTTTGAGGGTGTGGTTTGGTGGAGTTTTAGGGCTATGGATGAAGGTTTTAGATCTGTGGTAGATGGCAGCAAAGGTTCGATAGAAATCAGTGGAAGTTTGCTGCAGAATTGTGTTATCTTGTAAGAGCAGAATTGTCGTCGAAGAAACAACGGATTCTCGATGAAATTTTCATCAAAAACTTGAGAGATTTGAGGAGGGAATTGATAGCAAAATCTCAGTATATATAACAGTAAGTATGTCCAATTTAATCAAGAAAATTTTGGCAGTATAACAGCAAAGAAATTGGTGCAAGTTGCGATAGCGGAATTCTCGTCGAAAAATTTCAGCGGTTTGTGATGAAAATTTGCAGCAACACAAAATTGTTTTTAGAGATGAATTCCTCAATAGATCAATCTTAGATGGAAGCCAAGATGATCTATAAAGTGTAGAAGAAATTTCGTTCAAAAAAGATTACAAATAGATTGGTTAAGGCAACAATATGCTGCTGAAATTTTCTGCAGCACAGATTTTCAAGTGTCACAGATTGGATGTAAAATATCAGTAGTTTATACTGAGAATTTTTTGACGAAACCAAAGGGAAATCCACTGTTAGGAAGTGTCAAAGCTATCATAAAAATTTCATAGAGATTTGGACAGAAAAATGTAGTAGCAAGATTAAACAATTTGTACTATGTAGCTGAAATTTCACAGTGCAGATTTTCAAGTATAGCAGTTTAGACGTAAAAGATTAATGGTTTATATTAAGAATTTTTGATAAAACCAAGGGGAAATCTGCTATTAGGATGTGTCAAAGCTGTCATAAAAATTTCGTAGAGATTTGGATAGAAAAAATGCAGTAGCAAGATCAAACAAACTGTGTTGTGCGACTGAAATTTTACAGTGCAGATTTTCAAGTACAGCAGATTAGATGTAAAAGATCAATTGTTTATATTGAGAATTTTTTGATAAAACCAAAGGGAAATCTACTGTTAGGAAGTGTCAAATCTGTCATAAAAATTTTGTAGAGATTTGGATAGAAAAAACGCAGTAGCAAGATCAAATAGACTGTGTTATGCGGTTAGAATTCTGCAATGTATCTTTCGTCGTAGAGATGAAAACTTTGCGACGAAAAGTTTATGCAGCAATATAGGAACAATTTTTTTTTGGATTTTCGAATAAGGATAACTAAATTGCAGCAGCAGTAAGGTAGGAAACCAGAACCTGTTGCAATTCAAGGGGAGATCAAAAGATGATCTGCGGTGGTGGAGATGACGGTGGGATTTGATGACGATCTTTTAAGCAATTGTGGGAATTGCTTTGGGTGGCTATGGAGGGAAGATGGATGGCTATGGAAGGGCAGCGAGATGCCAAGAACGCTGCTCTGATACCAAGTGTTAGAACCCTTGCAGAATTCTAAGCTTGGGGTTGATCTCTTTAGGGGATCGACCTCCTGGAACTCTATAGGGGTTCCTTCCTCCAAGTTGCTGCTCAAAGGTTGCAGCAAAAGATTCATCTATTGCCTATCAAAAGAGGATGAATACATGACTATTTATAGGGTTTCTAAACCATAACTCCTAATAGGACTCCTACTCAAGACTCTTACTCAATTAAGACTTCTACTCAAGACTCCTAATATGACTCTTACTCAAGACTCCTATTCCTTTACAACTCTTAATTCTTCTTTAAAATTAACCTCCAAACCCTAGCCGGCCTCTTCCACCTCTTTAATAAGGGTCGGCTTAGGTAGGTTTTACATGAATGCCCTAATCAATTAGGACTCTCCTAGCTAGGGTCCTAACAGTATGACTCTTGGCCAGCTCGATATTGGGCCTAGAGGGTCATATACCTATTGTAGGCATTGCGATGAGTAGAGGTTCAAATATGAGATATCCACCGGAGTCCCTATTTTATTGGATATCCAATAAACCGTGAATTATTGGATCCTGTGGATGAGATCCAATAAAAGCCCATAACAGATTATTGGATAGAGATAACTAAATTAAGAGGCTCGTGGGTAATTGGATGCAGATCCAATACCCAATGGGGGCCCATCCATTCGGGCTTGGTGGTCGGCCCAAACTGAGTTCGGTAAAGAGAGTCCGAATCTTATCCTCCATTCGCGCTCCAAGGCTTCGAATTAGCATTGATTGCCTCCTTAGATGCCATAGAATATGCTTCAAATCTGTGATGTTAAGATATCTCTTTTGTTGTCGAGTTACGGCAAGTATAGGTTGAGAGAAGTGATGGTCGAAAGGGTTGGTGGATTGGGGATGTAGGCTGTGGTTTAGGCTTGTTTTATGGCAGTTTTGGGTGCATTTGAGGGTGTGGTTTGGTGGAGTTTTAGGGCTATGGATGAAGGTTTTAGATCTGTGGTAGATGGCAGCAAAGGTTCGATAGAAATCAGTGGAAGTTTGCTGCAGAATTGTGTTATCTTGTAAGAGCAGAATTGTCGTCGAAGAAACAACGGATTCTCGATGAAATTTTCATCAAAAACTTGAGAGATTTGAGGAGGGAATTGATAGCAAAATCTCAGTATATATAACAGTAAGTATGTCCAATTTAATCAAGAAAATTTTGGCAGTATAACAGCAAAGAAATTGGTGCAAGTTGCGATAGCGGAATTCTCGTCGAAAAATTTCAGCGGTTTGTGATGAAAATTTGCAGCAACACAAAATTGTTTTTAGAGATGAATTCCTCAATAGATCAATCTTAGATGGAAGCCAAGATGATCTATAAAGTGTAGAAGAAATTTCGTTCAAAAAAGATTACAAATAGATTGGTTAAGGCAACAATATGCTGCTGAAATTTTCTGCAGCACAGATTTTCAAGTGTCACAGATTGGATGTAAAATATCAGTAGTTTATACTGAGAATTTTTTGACGAAACCAAAGGGAAATCCACTGTTAGGAAGTGTCAAAGCTATCATAAAATTTCATAGAGATTTGGACAGAAAAATGTAGTAGCAAGATTAAACAATTTGTACTATGTAGCTGAAATTTCACAGTGCAGATTTTCAAGTATAGCAGTTTAGACGTAAAAGATTAATGGTTTATATTAAGAATTTTTTGATAAAACCAAGGGGAAATCTGCTATTAGGATGTGTCAAAGCTGTCATAAAAATTTCGTAGAGATTTGGATAGAAAAATGCAGTAGCAAGATCAAACAAACTGTGTTGTGCGACTGAAATTTTACAGTGCAGATTTTCAAGTACAGCAGATTAGATGTAAAAGATCAATTGTTTATATTGAGAATTTTTTGATAAAACCAAAGGGAAATCTACTGTTAGGAAGTGTCAAATCTGTCATAAAATTTTGTAGAGATTTGGATAGAAAAAACGCAGTAGCAAGATCAAATAGACTGTGTTATGCGGTTAGAATTCTGCAATGTATCTTTCGTCGTAGAGATGAAAACTTTGCGACGAAAAGTTTATGCAGCAATATAGGAACAATTTTTTTTTTTGGATTTTCGAATAAGGATAACTAAATTGCAGCAGCAGTAAGGTAGGAAACCAGAACCTGTTGCAATTCAAGGGGAGATCAAAAGATGATCTGCGGTGGTGGAGATGACGGTGGGATTTGATGACGATCTTTTAAGCAATTGTGGGAATTGCTTTGGGTGGCTATGGAGGGAAGATGGATGGCTATGGAAGGGCAGCGAGATGCCAAGAACGCTGCTCTGATACCAAGTGTTAGAACCCTTGCAGAATTCTAAGCTTGGGGTTGATCTCTTTAGGGGATCGACCTCCTGGAACTCTATAGGGGTTCCTTCCTCCAAGTTGCTGCTCAAAGGTTGCAGCAAAAGATTCATCTATTGCCTATCAAAAGAGGATGAATACATGACTATTTATAGGGTTTCTAAACCATAACTCCTAATAGGACTCCTACTCAAGACTCTTACTCAATTAAGACTTCTACTCAAGACTCCTAATATGACTCTTACTCAAGACTCCTATTCCTTTACAACTCTTAATTCTTCTTTAAAATTAACCTCCAAACCCTAGCCGGCCTCTTCCACCTCTTTAATAAGGGTCGGCTTAGGTAGGTTTTACATGAATGCCCTAATCAATTAGGACTCTCCTAGCTAGGGTCCTAACAGTATGACTCTTGGCCAGCTCGATATTGGGCCTAGAGGGTCATATACATATTGTAGGCATTGCGATGAGTAGAGGTTCAAATATGAGATATCCACCGGAGTCCCTATTTTATTGGATATCCAATAAACCCGTGAATTATTGGATCCTGTGGATGAGATCCAATAAAAGCCCATAACAGATTATTGGATAGAGATATACTAATCTAAGAGGCTTGGGTAATTGGATGCAGATCCAATACCCAATAGGGAGGATCCATTAGGGTTTGATAGAAGACCTCCATAAATAGGAGAGATTCAATGGTTCATAGGTTAGAGCCTTTGCTTGTCTCTTCTATTCTCCTCCCCCTCTCTACCTCAGAACAGGCTTGGAGTTTTGAGGAGCGTCGTCGCAGCCCTACTATATGGATCACCGCTAGAGAGAAGGACGCTTGACCTCCTTCACCATCTCCTAGAGATTTGTAAGGATTCAGGGATATACGATCTCCCTAAGTAACACAATTTATCTTATACGTAGTTTTCTATTTCACGGATTTTTGCGCACCAATCTTTGCATGACGACGAACATCTTTTAAGGAAATTGAGGATTTTGTTTTCTATTCTTCTGTTATGCATGTGATGTCGCCCCGTATATTTCCCAACACTTCTCAAGTACTTAAGGATACACTTAACTGCTTTCCAGTTCTCCGAGCCTAGATCCGCTTCATACTTGCTCGTGATACTCAGAGCATGCGCTATATCAGGCCTGGTACATAGCATGGCATACATGATAGACCCTATTGCTGAGACATAGGGCTATCCATGTTCGCCCTTTCTTCAGGAGTCTTTGGGGACATACTCCTAGAAAGTGATATTCCATGTCTCATCGGTATGATATCTCTCTTGGAATTTTTCATACAAACTTTTTGACAATGATGTCTATGTACCTGGACTGGGACAAGCCAAGCATCCTCTTGGATTTATCTCTATAGATCCAAATCCCCAAGATATAGGATCCATCCCCTTAGTCCTTCATGGAGAAGTATTTAGATAACTAAGTCTTTACTATGCATATCATTCCTACATCATTCCCAATGATTAGGATGTCATCCACATATAACACCAAGAAGGTGATAACGCTCCCACTTACCTTCTTATACACATAAGGCTCATCTTTGTTCTTAACGAAGTTATAAGATCTAATTGCCTCATTAAATCTTATGTTCTAACTTCTGGAAGCTTGCTTTAGTCTATAAATGGATTTAAGCAACCTGCACACTTTATCTAGGCAGTCATTGGACACAAATCCCTCAGGCTGTATCATATACACCTCCTCCTCGAGGTTACCATTGAGGAATGTAATTTTCACGTTTATCTGTCAGATCTTATAATTATAGTATACTGTAATAGCCAATAGAATTCAGATGGATTTTAGCATGACTATGGGTGAGAAGGTTTCGTCATAGTTAACACCTTACCTTTGACGATACCCCTTAGCTATTAGCCTTGCTTTATAGGTCTCTCCCTTTCCATCTACTTTAATCTTCTTCTTAAGGATACACTTAACTGCTTTCCAGTTCTCCGAGCCTAGATCCGCTTCATACTTGCTCGTGATACTCAGAGCATGCGCTATATCAGGCCTGGTACATAGCATGGCCATACATGATAGACCCTATTGCTGAGACATAGGGCTATCCATGTTCGCCCTTTCTTCAGGAGTCTTTGGGGACATACTCCTAGAAAGTGATATTCCATGTCTCATCGGTATGATATCTGTCTATAAATGGATTTAACAACCTGCACACTTTATCTAGGCAGTCATTGGACACAAATCCCTCAGGCTGTATCATATACACCTCCTCCTCGAGGTTACCATTGAGGAATGTAATTTTCACGTTTATCTGTCAGATCTTATAATTATAGTATACTGTAATAGCCAATAGAATTCAGATGGATTTTAGCATGACTATGGGTGAGAAGGTTTCGTCATAGTTAACACCTTACCTTTGACGATACCCCTTAGCTATTAGCCTTGCTTTATAGGTCTCTACCTTTCCATCTACTTTAATCTTCTTCTTAAAAATTCACTTGTAACCGATGGGTACAACACTCTCGGGTGCATCAACTACATTCCAAATCTTGTTGGAGTACATGGAATCCATCTCAGAATTCATGGCTTCTTGTCACTTCCCGGAGTCCATACTCATAATAGCTTCCTTGTAGGTATGAAGATCAATATCCTCAATATCCTCTCCTCCAATATGTCCCACATATCTCTTAGGAGGATGAGATACTCTATCGGACCTACGTAAAGTTAGAACTTGTGTGTTAGGTACCTGAACAGACTCGGGTTGTGGAGTGGTGCTTGAGCTAGGTTCTTCAACCTCGCTTAACTCTATCATACTCTCATTGTCTTTGCTAAGAATATATTCCTTCTCAAGGAACACCACTCTCTTGGCTACAAAGACCTTTTGGTCCTCGGGATGATAGAAATAATACCCACAAGTTTCCTTAGGGTATCCCACGAACTTGCATCACTTCATCCTCGATTTCAACTTATCGGAGTTGTGTCTTTTAACGTGGGTAGGACAGCCCTAAATCTTAACAATCGTAAGATCAGGCTTCTTCCCTTTCCATATCTCATATGGTGTAGACACTACCGACTTAGTTGAAACTCTGTTCAGAAAGTAAGTTGCGGTCTCTAGGGCATATCCCCAGAATGAGATGGGTAGGTAAGTGAAACTCATCATGGACCATACCATGTCTAACAGTGTACGATTCTTCCTTTCAGATACACCATTGAGCTGAGGTGTATAAGGAGGTGTCTATTGGGATAGAATTCCATGGTCCTTGAGGAACTAGGTAAACTCTGTACTCAAGTACTCATCTCATCGATTTAATCGAAGAGTCTTGATACTCTTTACAGCCTGGTTCTCCACTTCATTCTTATACATTTTGAATTTCTCAATGGCCTCGAACTTGTATTTCATTAAGTACATATGTCCATACCTTGAGAAATCATCAGTAAAGGTAATGAAGTTGGAGTAACTAGTAATGACATGAGTCAACATGAGTCCACATACATCACTATGTATGAGTTCTAACAGCTCAGTGGCTCTCTATCTAGTTCCACTAAAAGGAGAGTTGGTTAGTTTTCCATGAAAGCACAGCTCGTAAGTTGCATATGACTCATAGTCAAATGGATCTATATATATACATTCTTTAGCAACTTCTGAATCATTCTCTTATGGATGTGACATAGCCTACAATGCCATAGGTATGCACTATTTATCTCATCTTATTTTCTCTTGGACACATCTACATTCATAATATGTGGAGTAGTGTCTAGCATAAACAAACCATTTGCAATATTCCTCTTGCCAATCTTGAAGGCTTTGCTAGAATCTAAAGAAAATTATAGATATAATAAGCAATACCGGTATCTAATACTAAAGCACTATCATAGAAATATGACAATTGGAGATTGATCATGAATGTATCTTAAGCTTCTCCAAGCTTCTGTTTCACCCTCTCTACAAGGTACTCTTTGTAGTTCCTCTTCCGGTGCTCATCTTTGCCACAGTGGAAGCATTGGCTTTTGTCTTTTATCGGATCTATCTTAGCAACCTTTGCTTTACCCGGTCTGCCCTTGCCCTTGCCCTTCTTAAGGGACTTTTTTGTTTTCCTTTTCTTTCTAGTCTCGCTAGTGTAGAGAACTGGCTTCTCTTTCTTGATAGTGCTATTTGCCTCCCTTAGCATATTGAGGAGCTTAGGGAGGGTCACTTCAAGCTTGTTCATATTAAAATTCATTATGAACTATGAAAATGAATATGGTAGGGACTGAAGCACAAGATCCATACACTGGTTATCCTCTATGACTATTCATAGACTTGTGAGTTTCTCTATCCACTTAATCATCTTTAGGACTTGGTTCTGAACCGATGTCCCTTCAATCATCCTAGCACGGAAGAGACTCTTGGATATCTCATTTCGTTGAGTCCTTCCCTGTTCCTCAAACAGTTTGCAAATATGTAGGAGAATGGATCTGGCATCCATTTTTTCATATTGTCTATGTAACTTAAGAGTCCTGGAGCCAAACATATAACACTGAGCAAGAGTTGAGTTATCTATATACTTCACGTATCGAGCAATCTTATCCTTGCTTGCCCCTTCCTCGGGCGTAGGCATCACTATATCAAGGATGTACTTGATTTTCTCCACCATAATAACAATTCTCAAGTTGTGGAACCAATCTGTATAATTTGGACTAGTAAGGCGGTTGACATCAAGTATGCCACTTTAGGGATTTAAAAGCGATATTTTTTGAAAATAAAGATGCAACAAAAATAAATAAAATGTAGATTTTACAAAAATAAACAAATAAGATATGGACTTCTATCTTAATTTACTCTAATTATTTTACTGGCAAGTCACATGACACCCTCAGCATGTAAAATGGAAATCTCCGATAGACTTCTAGTGGGGATCGGGATTCAATCAGCGTCTTAGTGTAATCTCGAGGGACTCGAGCAATCACACTAAGCCCAAAAGGTAGACAACTCTTGCCGATCATAACTCATTGTGATTGTCGTCCTATTTGACCTCCGAATCACCATGGTCTTGAGAGACTCGACTAACCATGATGTTCGGTTAAGTCAATACCATCGTTACAAGATGAGTTTGATTTGATGATATGCCATCATGGGACTCGATCAAGCATACCGTATCCTCAAGTCACCGGTGACATTTCTATGTCATAGGCAAGATAGCAAATCGTGATATAGGTGAGTCTTGAGGGACTCGACCAACTCAACCTACACCGAGAATCGGTCCCTACCTATAACGATGGAAGGCCACGTGGGTCAATCTAATTGCTTCACGTTTACCGACTTAATATTGTTGAGAGAAGGGATTTTAATTTGGTCTCCTAATGTAACATGTCACACACATGCATATTTAATATATATCTACATCGCATGCAAAAATATATATATATATATATATACATATCTAGTAGGTGTATAAGCAATCACACATCACATGAGCAATCACACTAGATGATCATAAACCACATCCTAATGTGATTAGGCCCAAGCCAGTGGGTCTAATCACTCACATCAAGATCTATGTGTGTAGTGGTGCATCTCCATGCCATGTGATCGTCCATCTCGTCCTCGTCGGTTCCGTCAGCATCTCGACGCATCTCCATGCATCGCAATCGTTCGTCTCGTGGGTCCCGCTATCGTATCCATACTCCTGTTGCGTCTTCTCGTGTGATTACAACTAAATCATAGACACGCAGGCCCGACAATAAACGAGAAATAAAATGGAGGCTCGCAAGCCTCAATAATAATAATCACAAGTACACATTATCACACGATCCATGATCATCCGTCCACATATCATACATCACATGTACACATCATTATCATGTAAGATTACTAGATAATAATAAAAATAATAATCAATTAAATTTCTTAATTAATTAATATTTTTTGAAATCAGGGACATGTAGGAAATTTTATGAATATAGTTTTGCTCGGAAAAAATGCCCTAACCCTCTCTTCTTGCTGCTTGTTGTGGCCGCCGCCACCTTGCCAGCGATGGCCTGTGCAGCGAGGGGCGTGGGGGCGCTGCCCCTACGTGCAGGCGGCTCACCTGCGGGCGCTGTGCTTGTGGTCAGGCGCCCTTGCGGGCACTGCCACCGCCGCGGGCGCAGCGCTTGTAGGCACCACCCTTTCGCGCGGGCGTAGTGCCCGCACACAAGTGGTCGTTGTGCATGTGGCCTTGCCTGCGTACGCTGCTATAGGAAGCCGTTCCTGTGCGCTTAGTGCTTGTGCATAGGTGGCTGCCACTATAGCAGCCCGTCGGCCGTCGGCCAGGAACCTGCATGCAGATGGTAGCACTGCCATCTGCAAGGGCAGCAACATTTGTTGCCCTTTCTCACTTTTGCATCAACAATTTTAACATCAAAAGCTTTTCCAAAACATAATACACGCAGTTAAAAACTAATTTTTTACACAAACAACTTGTCTCTGGTACCAATGTTGGGAAATCTTGGGCGCGATATCACATGTGTAGTGGAAGAATAGAAAAAAAAAATCCCAAAACTCCCAATTGTGTGTTCGTCGTCATGGGAAGATTGGTGCGTAAAAATCCACGAAACTTAAAACTGTATATTAGATAGATTGTGTTACCTAGGGAGATCATATATCCCTGAATCCTTACAGATCTCTAAGAGAGAGTGAAGGAGGTCAAGTGCCCCCCTTTTTAGTGGTGATCCACATAGTAGGGTTAGGACGATGCTTCTTAAAACTCGAGGCCTACTTTGAGGAGAAGAGGGAGGAGAATAGGAGAGGCAACCAAAAAGCTCTCGCCTATGAACCATTGATTCCCTCTTATTTATAGAGGTCCTCTATCAACTTAAACCTAATGGATCCTGCTCTATTGGGTATTGAATCTTCATCCAACTATCCAAGCTTCTTGGATTAGTGGATCTCTCTCCAATAATCTCTCATGGGCTCTTATTAGATCTCATCCATATGATCCAATAATTCAGGAGCTTATTGGATATCCAATAAGATAGGGGCTCCGACGGATATCTCATATTCAAACATCTACTCATCGTAATGCCTACCATATGTGTGTGACCCTCTAGGCTCAATATCGAGTTGGTCGTGAGTTATACTGATAAGACCCTAAAGTTTTATCGTAGGCTCTGATACCAATTGATAAGACCTTAAGGTCTTATCGTAAAAGAAAGAAGAAAAAAAGGGAAAAGAGAATGAACGCTTCGAGGGGATCGGCCTCCTTGATCACTTCAAGGGGATCGGTCTCCTAAGGTTTCTCCATAGATTAGAATAACATTTGATTGATTGATTTATTTCTTGATTGCCCCAAGAGAAACAATTACATCACTATTTATAGAGTTCCACCCAAAGTTCACTAAGATTTGGACTCTAATAATAAATAAATATTAAATAAACCTCTACCTAACTCTAATTGAACTAAATAGACTTAATAAACAACTGAACTAAACGGACTAAAAAAACATTATTCAAAAGCTCAGAAAAAGGGTCCTAATAGTTCCTCCCTCTTCAAATCAGCCTTGTCCTCAAGGCTGAGCAGCATCAATCTCGGGGAGCTTCTCTTTCAGCACTTCAGTCATAGATTATCTACAATGCATCACAACCCGTTGATCAAGTAAGTATAGTCTTCACTTTTTGATAGTGTAAGCAACAGGTCGGTCTTTCAATGTAGTAATCGTTGCAAGAAACTCCTGGCCCTATATAATCAATTTTATTTTTGAACATTTGCTATCATAAGTTAAAATTCATCCATCAGCGATCTTTACTTCGAATCTGTCATAGCCTTGAATGTGGTGGGCCAATCGGTCAATAGTCTCACTCTCCATAAAATTGTTAGTGCTACTAGTATCAATCAAAACTATAATAGGTTGATGTTCTAAAGTTCCGCCAACTTTCATAGTTTGCGGGTTGGAGTAGCTGATTAATGCATGCATTATATGTATGGTAGGTCTAACATCTTCAATAGAATTTATACCTTTATGATCAGAGTCCACATTCTTTGCTTTCGGTTCCTCTCCAATTAGTTCAATCATCAGAAGTTCCCCTTGTTTATATCAGTGCTCTATACTCCACTTTTCATCATAGTACAAACCCCTTGTTGATCTTTTCTTGCTAATTTTTTTCTCATGTAGATGTGTGAATGAGATCGCAGCTATCATAATGCGGGGTTGACGAGCCTTAACTTCACACCGAATTTTTGGAATAAGCCCTTTAATAAATGTACCCAGAAGTTGTCGTTCCGACCAATATCTAGCTTGATTTGATAATCTTTCAAACCTACTCTGATATTCCAACACTGTAGAAGTCTGACAAATTTTGGAGAGCTGGCCATCAACATTCTCATATTTGGATGGGCGAAAGCGAACAAGAAGCCCTCTTTTGAACTACTCCCACGAAGGAACTCCGTGGTAAGTGTCATACCAATCATACCATGGGATTGCATCTCCATCGAGCTGGATTGAGGCCACTTCTACCTTGGATTCATTTGGGGATCTGAGAAAACGAAAATTTTTTTCTGCCCTAGAGATCCAAGTAGTCGGATCTTCATCTTCCCATCTTAGAAATTCCACCTTCATGTATGAGTAGTTTGTGTCACAATATTGGGGCCCTTTTCCTATATTTTCAAATCTATACAACGTAGAAATTGAGCTCCTATCTTGTTGAAATTTGCTAAGACTCTCCAATAGGCTCTTTTTGAAATCATTAAGTGTTTTTTATAACCGATTCTCAATTCTAATTTTCAATGCTTCCATTTGTGCTTTCATTGAGTTATCGACGACCATTGCGTAAGACTGCAAATATGTAATCTCAACTCCCGTTTCTTGTGTCGGGACTAGGGAATCAATCATTGCCCTATTTGGTGCTGCTGTTGTGATGCAATCGATGGCAGCATTGTGGGAATGAAGGGTTGCTGCGAGGATGTAGCTGTGGTCGGTGCGTGGGAGGCAGCGATGCTTGTTGCGGTCGCTGTGTGGAGGGATCGCTGCTGCTGAGAGTTGGGAGGCAGCGATGGTGGTGTAGCTAGGGGTAGCATCGCTAAGGGCTTGTCACTGCGATGGCTATGATGGCGCAGATGGAAGGCAGCGTTGCTCTGTCTCTGTCGCATTGCAGAAGGAGGCGCCGGTGACACCGAGGGATCACGTGCGTTTAAGGACACGACGGTGGCTATGACGGTCATGGTTGCCTTGTTTTGATTGTCGCTAGGAGAGATGGTCGAGCGACTGCGGCTGCGACCCAAGGGAAGGCAGCGATGGTGGAGTGGTTGGGGGCAACGTCACTGACAGTAGATGCGCTGGCTAGGAGCAGCGGCGGGGGAGGGCGGTGTTGAAGTGGCTGAGGTTGAGAAGAGGAGTCGGTGTGTGTGTTTCCCGGGTTGAGGCACGACCACTCAAGAACTTACTACGGTTGCTGCATGTGCTACTGGAAGGTGGCTGCGGCAGTGGTGGTCGCTGGCCGGAGCACAGTGGCGGCGGTGGAGAAGAAGGCAGTGAGGGTCACGACACGGATCAACGGGGGGCTACGACAATAGAGGAAGCTCTGTTTCTACAACCGCTACAACGAGGGGCTGCGACAACCGGCAGCTGCGGCTGCGACATAAGGGGAAGGGTGGGGGGGGGGGGGGGGGGGGGAGATGGTGGTTCATGGCTAGGGTTGCAGTTGGGAGGCGGGCGGCGGTGATCGAGCGATCGGGAAGCAACGGTGGCGGTGGAGAAGGAATTTCCTTGCAGTGGCAGTGGGGAAGAAGGGAAGCAAGGGCTGCGGCAATTGACGACTGCGGTTGTGACCCGGGGGGGTGGGGGCGCACGGCTAGGGTTGCGGTTGGGATGCAGGTGGCGGTGATCGATCAGTTGGGAAGCAGCGGCGACGGTGGAGAAGGAGTTGCCTTGCAGCGGTAGTGGGGAGGTGAGTCACCCTGTTTGAGAAGCAGCAGCGGTGCTAGAGAGGGGGAGGTTGGTGGCCTGGGAGTAGCGACAGCGGTGGAGAACGGGTTGCCCTGCAACGGTGGTGGAGAAGAGGAGTGGGGTTGGGGCGGAGTGGGACGCTAGTAGCATCGTCTCCTGGCAGTGGTGGTGGCTCGGGTGGGAGGCGACGGTGGACTATGGCCGGAAGTGGGGCAGAGTCGGTCGCTGGTCGGAGAGTAGCGAGGGGCAACGGGTGGGCTGGCCGGAAGCAAGGGTGCATGGTTGCGGTTGCTGCTTCTTCTTCTCTCTTTCTTTCTTTCTTCCTTTCCTTTTTTTTTAAGAAGGCTGCTGGCCGGGGAGCAGTAGTGGCAGTGATCGCTGACTGGAGAGCAGTGGTGGCAGGTGAACTGGCTGGAAGTAGGGGAAGCAGGGGTGGTTGCGGCTTCTTCTTCTTCTCGGTGGCTATCGACTTCACCTGCTCTCAAATGTTTTTTTTTGATAGCTATGGCAATACTGCAGCGAGAACGCCAAAGATCATCACTCTGATACCAATTGATAAGAACCCTAAGATTTTATCATTAAAAAAAAAAGAAAATGAGAGAAAAGGAGAAAAGGGAATGATTTGCTTTGAGGGGGATCAGCCACCTTGATCGCTTCGAAGGGAAGATAAGTGGTGGTGGCACGGTTGCAAACAAGGGCAGTAGAGGCGAGTTGCCCTATTTCGGTCACAGCGAGGAAGGAGGCAATCAGCGACTATGGCTGCGACCCGGGGGGCACGATGGCAGAGCGGTTAGGGTAGCATCACCGATGGTATCAGCAATGAAGGGGTGATCCACTGGCTAGGAAATGGCGCCGACGTGGTCCTTCTCGCTCGAGCGAGATGGGGAAGCGAGGAGAAGCAGTCGCTGGCCGGGGGGGCAACGGCAGCGGTGGTCGATCGGCCGGGAAGCAGTGCCGGCAGTGAAGAAGGAGGTCAAGGGTCGCTGGAGCGGTGCGGCCTACCGGAGAGCAGGGGCAGCAGTGGCAGAGAAGGGAAGCAGGGGACCCTTCTCGGTGGCCGCAGGCTTCAACACTTTTTTTTTTAGCTATGGCAAATATTACAGTGAGAACGCCAAGGATCACTGCTCTGATACCAATTGATAAGACCCTAAAGTCTTATCGTAGGCTTTGATACCAATTGATAAGAACCTTAAGGTTTTATCATTGAAAAAAGAAGAGAAAATGGGAGAAAAGGAGAAAGGAGAAAAGGGAATGATTCTCTTCGAGGGGGATTAGCCTCCTTGATCACTTCGAGGGGATCGGCCTCCTAGAGTTTGTCCATAGACTGGAATAACATTTGATTGATTCATTGATTTATTTCTTAATTGCCCCAAGAGAAACGATTACATCACTATTTATAGAGTTCCACCCAGGGCAAATCATCGAATGCCCTTCTTCCTCTCAAGCGTCGTCGCCTTCCAGCCGACCCACCACCACCGCTAACCACCGTGCGATAACTACCACTCGCCTCCCAGTCGCCGCTCCCCCTTGCTCGGGCGAGAAGGACCACCGCCACTCCCCTTTGTTCTGCCACCTTGGTGACCGAAACAGGGCAATCCTCTTGCTGTTGTGAAGCAATCGCTGGTCCTCTTGTTGCTACGAATGCCGATTGCCACCACCGTCGTTGCTCGCCTCCCCACCGCTGCCCTTGCTTCCTGACAGCCCGCACCCCTATTTCAGCTTGCCACACCCCTGCTTCCCTTCTTCCCCATTATCGCTACAAGGCAACTCCTTCTCTATCGTCGTCGTTACTTCCCTACCGATCGATCACTACCGCCTGCCTCCGAACCGAAACCCTAGGAGGCCGATCCCCTCGAAGCGATTATTCCCTTTCCCCCTTTTTTCTTCTTTCTTTTATGATAAGACCTTAGGGTCTTATCAATTGGTATCAGAGCCAATGATAAGACTTTAGGGTCTTATAACATACTTGTCAAAACTCCTTCTGGCTCAATGAATTATTATCTTTATAATAATTCACTCGACTCATCGACTACAGACGTACTAGGCCACTACGCCATAGTCCCTAGACGATACAGGGGAATCCAATCCATTGGACATATCTATCCTCAGTTACCGTGTACCTATAGTCCCTCATCCATCTAATATCTCAGAGACCGTATACTGGGCATAGTATTGTTAGACCCATACGGTTTCTAATCGAGTCTCACTCTAATCGGATTCTCCCAGAGAACTCTTTCTCTCTCAATCCGAATAACCTTGGCTAGGGATTTGTCTGTGCAAGTATACATGGGATATTCCTCTTACGACACCAAGAGTAGATGATCCTCTATTGACACTCAAAAGTCTTCGTAAGATTGGCTACCAGTCCCGATGACCGGCTGTGTTAGATCTGAAACCTCTAGACCTATAAGTCTGGTATCAAAGCGTGGACTATAACTCATATCCGATCTAGGTCTGGTTCATACCGATCTAGTTCTGATAATAGAATGTTTACTATAAGTAAAATTGACCTATAACTCATATCCTTGGTAACAATGTTTACTTACTCAATTTTATCCTCTGACTTGTCGGGCTCCCTTAAGTGAATATGAGTTATAGAGCAATCCAACACTCTAACTACTCGGATCATACCTCTGTATGATCAAGTCTCCCTTGAGACTCACTAGTACTTACACTTGGAATTCTCCCTTAGTGGTATACAACCCTTATATGATGATGACTAAGACTTTCATCTGATTCAAAATTCGATACACACAAGTAAGACCTGCCTCCGTGGTATCATGACATTTCACTCATTAAATTCATATGCCTTCTTGTCATTGTATTTATTCGCCAAAGTGAATATTGTTAAATCTCGGATTTTGATGATGAAATCAATTGGTAAATTGTTTGACCTAATCTATGTGTTGAGATAAGTGTGTAGGATTAACTATGATAGTGGTAAGGCATAAAGCAAATGATGGGCCCGAGTTGAAGATTCAGACGATGTACCGGAAGTGCGTCGGGAGCTCGCCGAGAGTTCATCGGAAAATCACCGAGAGTTCATCGGGAGTTCACCGAAAGCTAGTCAGAAGACTCGTCGAGAAGTTCGCCAAGAAAAAGTTCGACATACCGGACATAGATTACTTGCCTTAATCGTAGTTATAACATTAGTTGAGTTAGGATTGGGAGGTAATCCCACTAACTCAGGTAGGGGCCAACTAGGCCCTTAATAGGGTTGAATTGGGTTGGTTGAATAGCCCATTCGGCACCTGAAGTCACGGTCGGTGGTGGCATCGCCTGGGACTCGGTCTCTTAGGTGATATGGGTGGTGGTATCGTTGACAGTTAATGTTGTCAAGCGGTGGTACCTCCCTGTCAAGCTATGGTATTGCCAAAGCTCGGTCTTCGAGCTCTGTCAAGCGGTTGTACCACCCAGACTAAGCGGTAGTACTGTCCAGTGTCAGTTTGTAGGTGGTAGTACCGCCCAATAATGACGGTGGTACTGTTAGTACCCCGAAATCCAGGGATGTGACACTTTTTGACTCTAATTTAGAAGCCATTTGGGCCTATAAATACCTCACCCTTTTCTGCATGAAAGGGTATGATACTATTAACATAATCTTGAATTCTTGGGGTATTAAAAGTGTTGTAAAAGTGCAAGAGTTCTCCTCCTCCATTTCTAAGTGTTAAGATCATTCAAGAGAGGTGTGAGGCTTGTAAGGGTTATCTCCTAAACCCGTGAAAAGGAGAAAGCGTTGTAAAGAGGTGGTTGGTCTTCGCCTATTGAAGAAAGACCATTAGTGGATGCTGTTGAATCTCATATTTTGATAATGAAACCAATTGATAAGGATTTATGATTTGATATGCATTTTGATTGACGTAAGACAAACGTCGATCAAGAAAGGCAAATTGATTAAAGTAAGAGGAATCAGACGTTGGGCCAAAGTGAACATGTCAGAATATTGGACGTTGGGCCGGAGGAATGGTCGACGTATCGGTAGAAGACTTTGGACTGAGAATTCAGGCATCAGGCCTAGAAGAGTTGACATTGCGCCAAGGAGATCGGAGTTGCAGAGGTCAATATGCCGATTGGGCAAAAGCCGCAAAAGAGGATGATGCATCGAAGGATCGAACGAAATGCCGAAAGAACCAAAGACATGTCGGACAACACATGATTAGTGCTTGTAATAATTTGCCTAGATCAAGCTAGGTTTTAGAGTCTAATTGAGTTGAATTAGAATGTAATTAGACCAACTCAATTAGGGGCCAATTAGGCCCAAAATAGGGCTATTTTAGGCCAAGAGAAAGGCCCATTCAGTAACCCAAGTTTAGGCTATGTTGGGCCAAGTAGAAAGCTCAAATAGTGACACAAGAGGTAGCATCATCGTTGCACAGTCTCTGAGACTATGTCAGGCGGTGGTACCGCCCAGTGCAGTGTCAGTGTCAGATTGACACAAGCGGTGGTACCGCCAAGTACAGGCGGTGGTACCGCCCATACCTAGGAAACCCGGGATGAGATATTTTTAGGCTCCAAGTTTGAATCAACTTGAGGCCTATAAATACCCCTCTAATCCTTGGTTAAAATACACAAGTATTGAGAGTGAAAAAGAAAGAAAATGTTGCTACAATCTTATGTGAACTCTTCTCAAAGTTCTAAGTACTAGAATAGTTTGAGAGAGGAGTAAGTAGGGGGTGTAAGGGTTAAAGGTGGTTGGTCTTTGCCTATTGAAGGAAGACCGATAGTGGATGCCGATGGCCTCGATGGAAGAGGAATCGATGGAGTAGATGTAGGTTATGATGACCGAACTACTATAAAAATCTTGTTTGTATTTACTTTGACTAATTTACTTTTATAGCAAACTGGCTCTCCTCCTTACTGTGCTTTACTACGCCTACGCTCGCATATGCTTTCAAGTTAACACCTTTCGAAATCGGTTTCAGCATATGAATGATTTTATGAAATCGACATTTTTACCGCTGCACTAATTCACCCCCCCCCCCCCCCCTCTTAGTGCAGACTCTTTCCTAACAATTGGTATCAAAGCCTCATTATTTCTCATTTGGTTTAACATCCAAGAGAAATGATTCTTTTCAGCTTTTAAGAGGGACTTTCTCTCATTCGTCCTCATTTGTTCAATGGGACGGACTACATATATTGGAAAACTCAAATGAGAGTTTTCTTATTTTCTTTGGATTTAAATTTATGGAGTATTGTGGAAAACGGTTTTCGAAGGTTTTCTCTTCCAATGAACCATTGGAATGATTTGAAGAAGAAGACTTGTTCTTTAAATGCTAGAGCTATGAATGCTCTATTTTGCGTCTTAAATAAAACCGAATTTAATCGGGTGTCTACTTGTAAAATGACTTTTGATATTTGTCACACCCTTGAAGAAGGCATGAGTAGAGTAAAAGATTTGAAGATCAATCTTTTAATATATGCTTTTGAACTTTTTCATATGAAACCAAGCAAAACTATTATTGACATGTGCACCCGTTTTACGGATATCATCAATAGTTTAAAAGTACTTGGTAAAAGTTTTTCGGATTTTGAACTTGTAAACAAAATTTTATGTTCTCTTAATAAGAGTTAGGATCCGAAAATAACCGCAATACAAGAGGCAAAAGATCTTAATAAATTTTCACTTAAAGAACTTTTTGGTTCATTGATGACATATGAAATGGTGCATAATGCACAAAACGAACATGAGAACAACCTTCCAAAGAACAGGAAGGATTTCAGACTTAGAACAATCGAAGACCACTTGAGCATAAGCTTAAATGATGGTGAACTTAAACTCCTCACTATGAAATTTAAAAAATTTATAAAATAAAAATAAAGAACAAAAAGAACGTAACTACTTACTATAAACGCAAGAAGAGGAAGCACTTTGGGATGAATTTAGCTCATTCAATGACGAGGAGCAAACCGATAAAGACGAAATGACAAATTTCCCTTAATGGCTTTTGACAATGAGGTAAAATACTCAAATGAAACCCCCTTAGTTTATTTTAAAATTACATTATGCTTTGCATGAGTTATTTTTAATTTAGCTTAGAAAAATTATTTTTCTTGAAAATTACATGTTTAATAATGAAAATACAAAAAAATTGGGATCATGTTAGTAATTTTGAAAATGATAATGAAATTTGCATATTTTATGACAACCAAACAAAATGATTTTGATTGAAAATACTTTATAAAATCATGCTTGATGAAATAATGTAATTAATGATTTAAAATCATGCTTAATGATTTTATATTTTAAAATTATGCATGATGATTCTTGAGATTTATGGATTATCGATTTTTACTGTAATGAAAGTGACTTTTTCGGTTTTAAAAATGATGCATGTTTTGATTTGACATAAATAAAAAAGGCATGCTTATATGAAATAGTGTAAGTGTTGATGATTGTATATTTAATGATGTAATAAAAATATTAAATATTTTGATACCATGATTGACGATTTTATGCATGAGATTTTAAAGCTATACATGATGATTTTTGTGATTTATTGATCTTGATGATTTTTATGATAAATCTTGCACTTTCATTTTAAACGATGATATATATTTTGTTTTGACATAAAAAAGACAAAGGCATGCTTGTATGAAACAAACTAAAAAGAGAAAAGCTTTCTCCCTGAAAAATTTCTCTACTTTATCGATTTTTCAAAAAAGGAGAGATTAATGAATCTATCTATGTTTCTTTTTGAATCTATTGAAAATGATTTTGATTTGATGATTTGAATTTGAATGAGCTTTATATTGATTTTTCAAAATTTATAACTAGAGATTTCTTATGAATCAATCAAGATATTATATCATTTTTTCTCCTATGTTTCTTTTTGCCAATTGCTAAAGAGAAAATAAATGATCAAAATGTTGATTTGATGATGGATGTATGGTACCAACAATCATGAAGTGATAAATGCTTTAGTATCATGCATAGGAGTAATGATGAAGGTTTTGAACACAAATGTTTGTATCATGTTTGATGATTTTACATTTTGAAATTATGCATGATGAGTTGAAGTGATGTTGGTTTAAATGTATGAATCAACAATCTGTTTCAATCATGATTGGAATATTGATGTAATTATGAATGGTGATTTGGTATTAAGTATGCCAAACTTCAACTTATGATAATGATGCATGCAATGATGAAATATTCATGATAAAAAAATTATTTTGACATTCATGACTTGATTTTTTATCTTTGATATTTACCTTTGTCATGATTTAAAAATTATTGTAAAAGGAAAAAATTATAAAATTATTTTCTTCCCTTCTTTTTGACAATGACAAAGGGGGAGAAATATTTCTAGCTCAAGATGCTAGTTTGCACAATTCAAGAATGAAGCAAAATTTGCTAACTTGCGCATCGCAAAGAAAAACAAAAGTTGCTAGTTTGCACATCATAAAGAGAAGCAAGGTGCTTGCTTATCTCAAAGATGTAAAACTTTGCCAACTTTCATATGTGTAAAAAATTGCTAGCTTGTAATTTCAAGAAGATGCAAAAATATGCTATCTTACACATTGCAAAGAAAAGCAAACTTGTTAACTGACATCACCAAAAATTGCTAGCTTGCCTATCTTAAGAAGCAAAAATGCAAACTTGCATATCTTTTATGATGATTTGGTGATTATGCATGTTGTAAAGTAATAAAAAAAATTGCTAGCTTGCATGATGAAAAAAACTAAAGATTATATTTATAAAGCAATGATTTGAACTGTAATATCCCAAACATTTGCTAGTTGCACTTCTTCTTTTTGTTAATAACAAAATGGGAGAAGTATGATGTTATGCATAAGTTTATGATAATGTATTGCTTAGATTTTTGAATCCAAGAGTTTCTATCAATATGGCATATTGATAGGGGGAGTTTGTTTAAACTCCGTCATTAATTGGTTGTCATCATAAAAAAGGGGGAGATTATTGAATCTCGGATTTTGATGATGAAACTAATTGATAAGAGTTTATGATTTGATATGCATTTTGAGTGACGCAGGGCTAATGTCGATCAGGAGAGGCAAATTGATTAAAGCAAGAGGAATCAGACATTAGGCCGGAGTGAACATGTCAGAATATTAGACGTCGGGCCGAAGGAACGGTCGATGTGTCGGCAGAAGGATTCGGGCCAAGAATTCATGCATCGGGTCTAGAAGAGCGGACATTGCGCCAAAGAGATCGGAGTTGCGGAGGTCAACATACCAATTGAGCAAAAACCGCAAAAGAGAACGATGCATCGAAGGATCAGACGAAGAGCCGAAAGAACCAATGACATGTCGGATAACACATGATTAGTGCTTGTAATAATTTGCCTAGATCGAGTTAGGTTTTAGAGGCTAATTGAGTCAGTTTAGAATATAATTAGAATAACTCAATTAGGGGCTAATTGGGCCCAAAATAGGGTTATTTTGGGCCATGAGAAAGGCCCATTCAATGACCCATGTTTGGGCTATGTTGGGCCCATTCAATGACCCAAGTTTGGGCTGCAGATGGTGGTACCGCCCAGTGTCAGGCGGTGGTACCACCCGTACCCAGGAAACCTAGGATGAGATGTTTTTAGGCTCCAAGTTTGAATCAACTTGAGGCCTATAAATGCCCCTCTCATCCTTGGTTAAAATACACAAGTATTTAGAGTGAAAAAGAAAGAAAATGCTGCTACAATCTTGTGTGAATTCCTCTTAAAGTTCTAAGTGTTAGAATAGTTTGAGAGAAGAGTAAGTAGAGGTGTAAGGGTTATCTCCTAAACCCGGTAAAAGGAGAATCGATATGTAAAAGGTGGTTGGTCTTTGCCTATTGAAGGAAGACCAATAATGGATGCCGGTGGCCTCGACGGAAGAGGAATCGATGGAGTGAATGTAGGTCATGACAATCGAACCACTATAACAATCTAATTTGCATTTATTTTGAACAATTTACTTTTATAGCAAACTACCTCTCCTCCTTACTTTGCTTTTACTACGCCTACGCTCGCATACGCTTTCAAGTTAATACCTTCTGAAATCAGTTTCAACGTACGAAAGATTTTATGAAATCGACATTTTTACCTCTGCACTAATTCACCCCACCTCTCTCTCTCTTAGTGCTGACTCTTTCCTAACAGAAGCTGGTGACCTCGACGGAGGAATCTAAAGTGGATGTAGGTCACACCTACCGAACCACTATAAATTCTAGTTTGCATTTATATTATTGCTATTTACTTACTTTACAATAGCTTCACTTTCTTCTTACTTGGCTTTCACTACCCTTACGATCAAACACGCTTTTAAGTTATCTTCTAGGATCATTTTTAACATACAAAAAATTTTAAACCGACGTTTTAATCCATTGCACTAATTCACCCCCCCCTTAGTACCGACTCGATCCTAACAATTGGTATCAGAGCTCGGTTACTCTCAATTTAGTTTAAAACCTAAGATAGATGACTTTTGTTGGCAATTAAGATGGTCATTCAATTACACGTCCTCCCATATTCAATGGGATAAATTACACATATTGGAAGACTAGAATGAAGATTTTTCTAATTTTAATAGATTTTGAGTTATGGAACCTTATGGAAAATGGTTTTCAAAAGTCTTCTCTTCCAATGAATGAGTGGAATAAGTTGGAAAAGAAGACTTTCGCTTTAAATGTCAAGGCTATGAATACATTATTTTGTTCATTAGATAAAAATGAGTTCAATTGAGTATCTATTTATGAAACAACTTTTGATATTTGGCACACACTCGAAGTCACTCATGAAGGCACTAGTAGAGTAAAGGAGTCAAAGATAAATCTTTTAGTTCACACTTATGAATTATTTCGGATGAAGCCAAGCGAAACTATTATCGACATGTGCACCCGGTTTACGGATGTCGTTAATAGTTTAAAAGCTCTTAGAAAATATTTTTTGAACTTTGAATTTGTTAATAAAATCTTGAGATCCCTTCTAAAAGAGTTGGGACCCTAAAATAATGGTCATTCAAGAGATCAAGGATTTAAAAAACTTTCCTTTCAAAGACCTTACCGGGTCACTAATGGCCTATGAGATGATTTACAATGCACATGAAGAGCTTGAGAACAACCTTTCAAAGAATAGGAATGATATGACACTAGGAACTTAAGAAGACCACTTGAAAGAAAATTCAAGTTATGAGGACTATAATGATGACTTGGCACTCTTGACAAGAAAGTTGAAAAAATTCATAAAAAGGAATAAATTAAAAAATGACACTAAAAAGATGTGTTGTTGAAGAGTATGTCACCTTCCGAGACAACATTAAGGGTAAAATCAATGGCAAAGGAACCATAGGTAACAAATAACTTGTTGATTAAAGATGTGTTATTGGTTGATGGCTTAAAGTACAATCTCTTGAGTATTAGCCAATTATGTAATAAAGGATATGTCATTAAATTTGAATCCAATACTTGTATTATTGAACAACTACACAAAAACACATCTATGATTGTCCTAAAATAAAACAATGTGTATATTATTGACATTGATGATCTTTGTAATGAAATGTATTTTTCGGTTTTGAATGATGATGCTTGGGCTTTGGCATAGGAGATTAGGTCATGCTAGCATGAAATTAATATCTCAAATCTCATCTAAAGAACTTGTAAGAGGTATTTCTCACATTAAGTTCGTTAAATACAATGTGTGTGATGCAAGTCAACTAGGAAAACAAATAAAAGATAGTTTCAAACCAAAGAATCAAATAAGCACCTCTAGACCATTACAATTGATCAATATGGATTTATTTGGACCAATTGATACATCAAGCCCAGGAGGTAGCAAATACACCTTTGTAATTGTGGATGATTATAGTAGATATACTTGGACATACTTCTTGGCACACAAAAGTGATTACTTTAGGTATTTTTCAAAGTTTTGTAAACTTGTTCAAAATGAAAAAGGCTTTATGATGACATCAATTCAGAGTGATCACAGTGGCGAATTTCAAAACCGTGATTTTCAAAATTTTTGTGAATCTAATGGATACAACTATAATTTCTCTACTCCGAGAAATTCTTAACAAAATAGAATAGTAGAAAGAAAAAATAAAAATTTACAAGAAATGACAAGAACCATGTTGAACGAACATAGCCTACCCAAATATTTTTAGGCCGAAGCCGTTAATACAACATGATATGTCATGAATAGGGTTCTAGTAAGACAATTACTTTCCAAAACTCCATGTGAATTGTGGAACAACAAAAAACCCAACGTTTCATATTTTAAAGTTTTTGATGTAAATGTTTTATCTTAAATGAAAAAGATGCCTTAGGAAGGTTTAATGCAAAATCCGTTGAAGAGATTTTTCTTGGCTATTCTTTTATTTCTAAAGTCTTTCATATCTTTAATAAAAGAACTTTGGTTATAGAAGAATCTATTTATTTTGTCTTTAATGAAGTTTCCGAACTTAAGAAAAATGAGTTTGATGTTGATCTTAATTTTGATGCTTTGAATTTAAATGAACCTTCTCCTCCAACTAGCAACTTGGATGCATCTTCTTTCGAAACATTTTTACCTAAGGAATGGAAGTACGTAGATGCTTACCCTAAGGAGCTAATTATAGGAGACACATTAGAAGAGGTTCAAACTCGTTCTTCTCTTAAGAATTTTTGTGTCGCCGTCGCTTTTCTTTCTCAAATTGAACCTAAATGCATTGATAAAGTCTTGAAAGATGATTCATGGGTTATCGCAATGCAATAAGAGTTAAACTAATTTGAAAGAAATAAGGTGTGAAAGCTTGTTCTAAGGCCAAATGACATTTAGTTTTTGGTACTAAATGAGTCTTTAGAAATAAGCAGGATGAATTTGGTGTTGTGGTTAGAAACAATGCTAGATTAGTGGCCAAGGGTTTCAACCAAGAAGAAAGTATTGATTATGAAGAAACCTTCGCTCTTGTGACACGATTAGAAGCCACAAGGATGCTCCTTGCCTATGCTAGTAGTAATAATTTTAAGTTATTTTAAATGGATGTTAAAAGTGCTTTTCTTAATGGATTTATTTATGAAGAAGTTTATGTTGAACAACTTTTCGGATTTTAGGATGATAATTTTTCTAATCATGTGTTTAAATTGACTAAAGCTCTTTATGGATTGAAACAAGCCCCAATGGCTTGGTATGAGAGACTTATTTCCTTTCTTATCCAAAATAATTTCTCTAAAGGCAAGGTCAATACTACATTATTTATTAAAAATTTTAAAAATAACTTTCTTATTATTCAAATTTATATTGATGATATTATTTTTGGCTCTACTAATGAATCTTTATACGAATCGTTTGCCAAGGGTATGAGTTTAGAGTTTGAAATGAGTTTGATAGGGGAACTAACATTCTTTTTAGGTTTACAAATCAAACAACTTAATGATGGTATTTTTCTTAGTGAAATAAAGTATGCATTAGACTTACTAAAATGATTTAATATGGATAGTTCAAAGGATATCAATACTACTATGAGTACCTTCACTAAGTTAGACATTAACGAAAGTGAAGAAAGCTTTGATAAAAAAGCTTATAGGGGTATGATACGTAGTTTACTATACCTCACCACAACTAGACCGGACATCATATTTAGCATAGGACTTTGTGCATGTTTCAATCTAACCCCAAGCAATCTCATTTAAAAGTTGTTAAAATGATTTTTAGATATCTAAAAGGAACTCCTAAACTAGGATTATGGTATCCAAAATCTAAAACCTTTGAATTGCTTGGTTATGCCGATGTTGATTTTGTTGGCTGCCAAATAGATAGAAAAATCACATCTAGAACATGTCAATTTTTAGGACATACACTTGTCTCTTGGTCTTCCAAAAAATAAAATTCAGTTGCATTATCTACAATCGAAACTGAGTATATAGCAGTAGGAGCATGCTGTGCTCAAGTTATATGGATGAAAAATATTTTAGAGGATTATAGAATTCACCTAAAAAATATACCTATAAAGTGTGATAACATTAGTGCAATATGCTTAACAAAAAATCATATTCAACACTCTAGAACTAAACATATTGATATTATTAGGATCAAGAGTGGCACTAAGAAGGGGGGTGAATTAGTGCAGTGGTAAAATCATGTGAGTTTCAAAAAATTCTTTCGTTTGTTGAAAACTAATTTCGGAAACTTGAAAGCGTATGCAAGTGTAGGCATAGTAAAAGCACAGTAAGAAGGAAAGATAGTTTGCTATAAAAGTAAATTGCTCAAGATGAAATGCAAACCAGATTTTTAGAGTGATTCGATCGTCGTGACCTACATCCACTTCGTTGATTCCTCTTTCGTCGAGGCCACCAGCATCCACTATCGGTCTTCCTTCAATAGGTGAAGACCAATCACCTTTTACAACTCGATTCTCCTTTTATCAGGTTTAGGAGATAACTCTTATACCCCCACTTACTCCTCTCTCAAACTATTCTAACACTTAGAACTTTTGAGAGGAGATCACACAAGATTTCAGCAGCGATTCTTTCTTTTTTACTCTCAATTCTTATGTATGTTATCCAGGGATGAGAGGGGTATTTATAGGCCTCAAGTTGATTTAAACTTGGAGCCTAAAAATTTTCCATCCCGGGTTTCCTAGGTACGAGCGGTACCACCGCTAGTGTCACTGCATTGGGTGATACTACTACCCAGTCTGGCGATACCATTGCCTAGCACCTTGCTACTAGGCGGTACCACCGTCTAGGAGGCTGTGCTGGGCGGTACCACTGCCCAGACTGGTGGTACCACTGCTTGTAGCCTCTCGGAGGCTGTGACACTATGGTGCCACCTCATGGGTCACTGTTTGAGCCTTCCACTTGGCCCAACATAGCTCAAACTTAGGTTACTGAATGAGCCTTTCTCTTGGCCCAAAATAACCCTATTTTGGGCATGGCCCCTAATTGAGTTGGTCTAATTACATTTTAAACCGAATCAATTAGACTCTAAAACCTAACTCAATCTAGGCAAATTATTACAAGCACTAATCATGTGTTCTCCGATATGTCATTGGTTCTTTCGGTACTTCGTCCGATTCTTCGATATATCGTTCTCTTTTGCTTTGTAATAATTATCTAGATCGAAGTAGGTTTTAAGTGTGCAGGATTAACTATGATAGCGATTAAGGCATAAAGCAAAATGAAGTCCTAGAGTTAAGAATGAGATTTCGTTGGGAGTTTGAGAGTTTGTCAGAAGTTCGGACGTTCGTTGGAAATTCTACAGGAATTGACCAAGAAGTCCAGGAGCTTGCCAAATAAGCTCGTCAAAACTTGCCAAGAAGATTGTCGTAAAGTCCAGGAGCTTGCCGAGAGTCTATTGGAACATTGCCAAGAGATCGTCGGAAGTTCGCTGGAAGATTACCGGAAGCTCGCTGGAAGAAACCTAAACTTACCAGACTTATTTAGCTTAGGGTATGCCTTAAAATTCATAGTTAGCACATAATTGGGTAGGAATTAGGCTAACTCAATTAGGAGTTAATTGGGCCCAAGTTTGGGTTGTGTTGGGCCAAGTGCAAGGCCAAAACAGTGACCCAACAGGTGGCACCGTCATGGCACAATCTCCGAGACCATGTTAAGCAGTGGTACCGTGAGACTAGGTAGTGGTATCGCCCAATGGCAATGTCAAGTAATGGTACCACTAGGCTGGGTGGTACCACCGCCCAGACACAATCTTCCTAGCAGTGGTATCGCCAGATTAGGTGGTGGTACTGCCCAATGTCAATACTGTAGGCGGTGGTACCGCTAGGACCCCGAAAACCGGGGATGAGACATTTTTAGGCTCAAGTTTGAATCAACTTGAGGCCTATAAATATCCATCTCATCCTTGATTAACAAACACACAACTGAGAGCTAAAAGAAAAGAAAACGTTGTTATAATATTGTGTGAACTCCTCTAAAAGCTCTAAGTGTTAGTGTAGTTTAAGAGAGGAGTATGTGATGGTTATAAAGGTTCTCTCCTAAACCTGTCAAAAGGAGAATCGAGTTATAAGGATAGTTAATCTTCGCCCATTGAAGACAGATCCATAGTGAAAGCTGGTGGCCTCAACGGAAGAGGAATCGAAAGTGGATGTAAGTCACAACGACCGAACCACTATAAATTGATTTGTATTTCTTTTTGAACAATTTGCCTTTACTACAAACTGTCTTCCTTACTTTGCTTTCACTATGCTTATAAATAAGTATTGAATTTCAAGTTATCTTATGAGTTAGGTTTTTATCGTACGAAAGATTTTTAAACTGACGTGATTTTATCCATTGTACTAATTCACGGCCCCCTTTTAGTGTCGACTCGTTCTTAACAAAAATGAGTTAGAGCAAGCGTTTAGCTCAGGATTTCATAAGCAGCTATTTTAATAAACACTTGATATGCAATACAAATTACAAACATGAACTTTACAAGTTTTGAACGATCATATGACAAAGGGTCCAAAATGATCCGTCATAGCCAAAAGTCTTCATAAGTACTCACATGACACTACTATGGAATAAGAAAGCAAACCAACCCTAGGCACTACCCCAAAAGTCCATCAAGCCATTTGCCACTTAAATAGCTCTTAGATGTTGTACTGGCCGATACTTTGCATCACTCCATGGAGTTAGAAAACCCCTAAAATGATTATATATATATAGTTTATTTCTAGGTAATTTCTTTTTCGCACGATGACCGGAAATAACTTGTGTTTAAAAACCTAAAATAATCACAAAAGTCAATCAAAATAGGGTTGTCAAGCCTATTACAAACTCTCTACTTTGTGGTATAAAGTATGAACAAAATTAAAAAAATATAAATATACATAAATATTACATCGAATATATTATTTATATTTATGATTGATCTTAGTCATGAGATTTGCGACCCATTAGGCCTGTTAGAGTTTTCCAAGATGAGGTATTGTGGTGGTGACCATAAAATTATTTTTAATTTATTATTCTCATTTCCCTCGGACGTCCTCTCATAATCCACATTTAGAAATTTCATGAGTCCAAGACTAATTATGGGGATTTTCATTTCGCCCAATTAAGATGGCGCATGCTAGCCTAGAATTAGGAGTACAAAGACACTCCCTATAGGAATCAAACCACAATTGAGAGAGAGAGAGAGAGAGATCTGCATGGCATTCAAAAATTAACCTTTCGGAAACCAATGACGTCTGGAGACAAAGATGCAAGTTATCATGCCATGGCACAAAGATAGAAGACAACATCATCAGCCATCCAACCCTGAAGTTCCAAAAACTCTATAAACATGCCAAAACTGCTAGTTCTGGAGACTGACATTGGGAAGAAGCTCTATACATTAACTGTGAGACTCTCTTTAAGCTGATGGAAGTTCGTTCAAGTCATAGGCAGCCAATTCACCGGATTCCAAGGTTTCAGTTGCCAGGCTTCTGCTCAGTGCTCGGTGAAGCCTGTGACATGGAAAATGTTGAGGACAACTTCATCAATGAGGCATGTGAATCAGCATTTAGGTTTTTAGCATTGTGTGTATTGCATTGACAATGTTAAACATGATGGCATTCTATTTAACATGTTCAATCATCCAATAATCACTGGACATGATTGATACTGACCCCAACTGAGGTGACAAAGCTGCAAACTGCACACTTCACTGATCTTGCTCCATATTGATACATCAGCAGCATATGGCAGTTTCCGCAATTGACATGTGCAACCTGGTTTGCTGCAACACAAATGTGTCAACAATGAGAATACATTGGTAACAAAAATGAGCTCAAGATGCTCTTATGTTTGTGATCTGCTTAATAAATTGTCTACATCGATTCCTAGACACTAATTACAGCGCGAAGCTTGAAGAATGGTTTGAGAAGTTTCAATGCTACTTTGATTAGGAACACTGTTCTTGTTAAGAAACTAGAGTGTTTCAGCTACTTCTATACTCAGTTTCAGGCACAGCAAGTGTCTTTGTAAGGATTCCAGCAATGTGGATGAAAAGAGCAGTCTCTCATCTTACCAATTCATGCTGAGTTTTCTTGTTGAAGATTTATAAATTTTAAGCCATTTATTTGTCAGATTCTAAGAAGTTTCTCTGAAAAATGAGAGATATGCAATCAGATTTGGTACACAAAGTAGAAGGAAGTTGATGGAGCTACAAATATGAAGCAAAGAGTATCAGCATGATCTTTAAGTATGTCAATATTATGTCTAAATGTAGGTTAGGTTATATGTTACCATAGTGTTTCCACTTGCTGTGGTTTAAAGAGAAACTTCTTGGTAATGTAGGGCAAACATTTCATGTCCAAGTCAAAAATTCAGTCGAAAGAAGGCTCCAATTATGTGAAGGAAATTTGATATCACTAAACAAAAAAATAAAAAATATATTTAGAAAATATATTATGGTTCAAGAGCATCCAAGTGTCTAAATGCAAATTTAGTTGGTAAAGACTTCAACCAGTGATAGCATCCCCAACTAATGTAATATATGAAAGAACAAGTTCAACCACCTCAGAACTAGCAAAAACCAAAAAAAGAAATTGGTATTTAGCATCTTCATGAATCAATTAATTGCCTTCCATTAATAGCAAGTTAAATTCATTTAAGTAGAACGTTTTTGTCACAAAAACCTGCTTACCTTGTGGAGCCAGATTGACTGTGTGACAGCAAGAACACTGAACCCTACTCGCTCCACCAACATACATCAACAGTGTGTGGCAGCCTCCACAAATTAACTGTGCCATTTCTGTTCCTGCAGAAAACTCAAGAAAACCTGACAAAGTAAAGTCCAAATTGATATCAGAACGCAAGAGGAACTCGATAATAACAAATCGAGCAAGCCCGTGTTTCCAAACAAGATTCAATTTTAATTCTTAAATATAAGTTGCAAACTTACGGGGAAAAGAAAATATTACCAGGTGGAGGTACAGTGGTCACTGCACTGCAGACGGCACAGCATACTGATGTTGCCCCACCCGGATAGATGAGGAGATTTCTACACCCAGAACATACAAGTTGGCTCTGCCCACCTGCTTATGAAATTAGTCGACATCAATATTTCAAATGTAACAGCTTCATAATCTAATATTAATACAATGAAACATTGATAGCAAATATAGCACTAGCTGAGACAATAGGGCAAAGCTATAAGCTATCTCCAAATTTCAGATTCCATTATTAGCTAGCATAGTTTTATGCTAATTTAACAACCATCAGAGCTTAGGAATATGTAGCTTACAAGTGTTATCTGATCAAACAAATCAGCTGCCATGATAGAGGCAATACTAATAAAATAAAGCTCTAATCTTTTGTTGGAAGCAGTACTTTCAGATTAAGACAGAGAAAAAGGTGTAGTATTTATTCAGTTCTGATATCTTAGTTTACCCTTGTTCTTATACTAAATTCAGGGCCTATTAAAATTTTCAGCAAGCATTATCTTCTACGGTTAGTTGGAATTTATGATTTTATTGTTGTTGTTGTTGTTGTTGTTGTTGCATTATCCTCTACCATAGGAGACATGATATTGTTATGAACTTCATTTTCTTATTTTACTAAGAGTTTATTGCCCTACTTTGGCATAACATATTTCATTTATCTTCTTTGTAACATATACATCTATCACACTTGGAAAAGAAAATTGAGGCAGAAGATACTATTCGGTAGAGCTAATGGAAGTGGAGGTGTCGGGTATGGAGCAAGAGGGACTGGCATTGCCGGCTGGTGTCGATATCTCTCTTGTCAAGCTCTGAAGGCCTTCAACTTCCAATTGGAGATACGGATTCTCTACTCTCCCATAGCTTCCTGTACCAGAACGACACCTTGCCTAAGGCAAAAGAATTGGAAGAGAAAGAGAAAGACTACTCGAACTTGTAGTGCATATTAGCACATTAAAATCCAGACAAAAAAGCAACCTTGTAAATCCACCAGCGTAAGCAGAATTCCAAGGCTTTGTGTTGTTTCTTGATATAAAGCCGAGCAGATCACGTCACAGAAATAAACACAAACACCTGGTGCTACAATTCGAAATCTCACACAAATGTTGTGTTCTGCGGCTAACAATTAGCCATGGAGCTAAAATCCATTTCCAAGCTACACCAAAATCTTATAAAGCTAGAGATGCAATCGGAAGAAACGGAACAAAACCAATATATAAGGAGCATTTAGCAATCAACATGGTCAAGGAAAACATGGTGGAAGCACCTTTGATTACTGTGTCTGATCCGGGAATACCTCACCAAGTTGATCTTGTTTGCTCGTCTCTCATCTGCTTACTATGTTTTCTCCTCCTCCGAGTCCTGTAACTATTCGAGGAGACTCGTGGTGGTGGTGAGACCGAGCAGTCTCCATTGTTCTCAGTATATATACGGTGAGATTTCAAGATCACCGGCTGCCTTCCATCCTTGCACTGTTCTTTGCCTCTCCCACCTTCGTGTCGTGTGGTGGCCGACGCCATGCACGTGAGCTCCACGTACCTGCGAACTCGCGGCTGACGAACCTCCACGTTCATCAAAGACTCGCTAAGAGCATGAGGAGACCACACCACACACACAAGCTTTATCTCTACATGTTTCTGTGACAATTACCAGTCAAGAAATCATCAACATTTTCTTTCACGTCTCAAATCATTCACTGAATTGCGTATTAGAGTGGATAAGAGCACCATCTTCTTCCAATCCCACCCATCTTTGACCGACTCACGAAAGGAACTTCCAACCCTTCACGGCCACAAGCACAATATCTTGTGGCGATAGACCACATGATCTCGGACGGAGACATGCTCTGCTACTTTGTGGGCGGCGGAGGCATCAGGGTCCTTCTCCGTAAGTTTGTGGCTCTCCAATCACCGCATGCCCGCGATCTTCAAGTGTGACTGCCATCAGCGAGTCGAGCCGAGAGGTGGCGTTCACCGCTGCAAACCTCATGTCATCCACCGAGACGATGACACGAGCACTGCGTCAACGCCACATCATCGTACTTATATGTATTCGAGTCTATGGATCTGCGAGAAGAGCCGCAACGTTGCCAAAAGGCAACGAGATGACGAATATTCCCAGCGACAACCACATCTACTTCTCTGCACCGTTTGGGTCCTGCGTGTCGGATGCGACGATTGAATTCGGCAGCATGAGACGTGACAAGACGAGGAGGGACCAATGTCTTGTTCGCTCCTTTTCCCGGACACAAAGATCCATTTATGTCGATGAATTAATTATGTGATGCAGAGCATAATGGATATATTCTGTTTTGTAGGCATCAATAGATCTTTCATTCAACTCAATCCCACCCTGCATTCTCGATATCAAACTTATTAAGAAATATTGCGAAGAGTGTCATATTAAGTCGATTGTTATTTGTTGTGACATAGCCATAGTCTCCATTTATCTTAGATTTTCCCCTTTTTTTTAATAATAAAAAGGGATTCGAGTTCAGAACCTTAAGTTAATCTTAATTATTATCTTCTAATAGATAAAAATATAAATAATATTTATCCGCTGCTATTCTTTTGTCTTCCATACAACCCTACCAGGATTTGATGGCTCAACTAATGCCAAAATAAAATTTAGAAAATTATTTTGGTACATATAAGTATAGAACAAATTAATTAATTAATTAATTTATTTTTTTAATAATAAAAAACAATGTATTATTTTAATATGCCTTGTTCTTCCTTTCTTAGAATCTGGAGGGGCATATCATACATACTCTTTGGAAGAACTAATCATCTCTTGTTTTTGTTTGAAGTTTATTTGCTGAATATGAATGTTCTTTTGGCCCGGCCCTCAAATTAAACGGTTCGGGCTCCATCTCCACCGGTCCGGTCCGCTTCCCGACTCGGGCGCTTCGACCGGTCGGCCGATCGCCTCAGACGAAGCCGTGGTTTACAGTAGGGTTTAAGAACCGACCTCTGGGTTCCGTTTCCGTTCCATTCTTCCCACGGGGCTTTCTCTATCCGCTGCGCTCGTCGTCTGATCCCGCCCGCACAAATCTTGACGCGGATCCTTCTCGCTCCAGTATATAAGTATCACGCACCGCCCCGACCTTTACCTTCATCTTCCCCTCCGATCCACATAGCCCGTGCATTCGACGAGAGGTCGAATCCGTCGCCTCCGATGGGCGTTTTACCAGATGAGTACGTTCGATTTCGATCCCTTTCCGTGAGAAAGAAGACAACGGTCACTTTTTCGATCTAATGAAACCGTTATTTCTCCTTTGGCAGCGCGATCGCGTCCACCAAGTCGCTCGCCGCTCCCGTCAAATCCGCCGTCGATAAGTTCCGGCTCCTCCCCGCCTTCTTGCGGGTGCGAAATCCTCTTGCAATCTTGATTTGTTCTTGGATTCTTTTGATTCTTTTTCGTCGCGGGGTTCTTGAAAGGATCTGGTGGTGGTGGATGGGTTTTGGATGCAGGTGAGAGGACTGGTGAAGCAGCACATTGATTCTTTTAATTACTTCATCAACCATGATATCAAGAAGATCATGAAAGCCAACGATCTCCTCGTCTGCCGCCACGATCCCACCTTTTATCTTAGGCAACTGTCGTCTCAAACCCTTAAAATTTGATTTTCTTTGGATTCCAAAGAATTGATCAATCTTTTTGTTTTCCTTTTTTTTTGTCTTGGTTTAGGTACACTAACATCGAAGTTGGGGAGCCATCAGTGGACGTGGATTTCTCCATCGAGAAACTGACACCGCACCTTTGCCGCCTCTCTGACAGAACGTACGTTGCATTCCTCTCTGTCCTCCCATTGCTCGAAATATTTTTTAGAAATGGTCACGAATGTCAATCAGTTGCTTAAAGTTGGAAGCAGGATTATTAGGTCATATGCCAGCAGTTGTTAGAGCTTTTGGTATTGTATTGTTTGGACAAATGGTTTTGCTAAAGAAACGGATGCAAAATAACCCTCATTCTTCTATAGCTTTAGGTTATTCTGATGTTGAAGGTAAAACTAGCACAAGTAAATCTGTCTGATGTTGGTACTTGGTGGACAATATTTGTAAGATCAGCAGATGAGGAAGAAGTGATTGGAGCGAGTGTGCTGAACAAGTTGTCGCCTGCTGACAGGATACATATGTGTACTTTTAGGTCCCAGATAATATAATCTAGTAATATTCTAATTCTTAAAATAAATCAGGTATGCTATTCGTTTTGATAATGAGAGTACCAAGTAACTCAGTGGGTGCTTTTATTTTTTTTCTACGTCTTCTTGAGTCTCCATTAAGTTCTGGTGATTACGTCAAAGCAATCAGGATGAATGCCACTTTACACGGTTGGTTTTCAGACCCTAAACGAGGACAGATCTATCTCCTCTCTATAGCAGTAAGAGCCTTACTTCCTGGCCACTCGTTCTGTTTTTGTGCATTTTTTAATAAATTAAATAATTTAATCTGACAAAACTATCATAACCTGTTTGGTTATCATGTTTACCAAAGCAGGTTTCTCAGAGAAAGTAAAACCAGTCCTTTTCAGTCAAAGGCTCTTTTTGGTATTTATATAAAACATTGAAAATTGGTTCTTGAAAAATCTGGCATTTGGTAGAACCAAAAACTTAGCTGAACTGTTCAAGAATCAGATGTATGTGCAAACAAATATTGGTTGCAAAATGTTCTGAGTGACCAGAAAACAAATATGCATACATTGCCAAATTTTAATGATGAAAGACAAATATTGATCACACTTTAGATTGTAAAGTTATTATTAAGTCACTAACTCTTAAGCAAAGAAAGTCATTTTTAGTGTGGGAATTTCAGGCTTCTCAACCATAAGTCTTTGGTGGTCCGTGTATCCTTGCTGCATGTTTCAGAAGGCCTGTTATAGTCACATTTTTATTTGGCTTTCCCTTTTGGTCGGAGAACAGTCTTCCTCTCTTGTTGATGTCCGTGGACAGAAACACTCTCTTGCTGATATCTGAAAACAATATTTTGTTTATAGCGTTCATTATCCTATTCATATGATAGTTAAAGGCTATAAAAGTTCATTGTGATTGTCTGTTTCCTATCATATGATGGTCAAAGGCCTAAATAAAGGTTCCGGTGACATCTAAATCTCATCAACTTACCTAATTGTTATGCATAGCTATGATGATTGGGTTTCATATTTGTATTCATAAATGGTTTGGAGGGATAAATTAGCATGCATCCTTTTTTTTCTGCTTCAATTTTGACGCGATTCATTCTGTCATAGGTAAAGTGGCCAATTTGTTTACTTATATTCTTAGAGAAGCAGTAATAATAAACTATGTCAAGTTAGATCATTGAGGTAATTCAAATATATGTGGGCTGATGAGGGGTTAAGATTAGAGCAGGAGTTAGGCTTTTTTATAATTATTTTCCCACCCCCAACAAAGGCATCTTCTTGCATGCAAAATTATGGGGGAGTTGTCTATTCAGATTGGAGAGGGAAGCTGGTTGAAAAGTTAATAGAGAGAATGAATTAGAGATGACTTATGCCCAACCCTTTAGGTGAGTTGCTAAAGATGCTAAACATGGTTTTGCGTATATGGTAGTTGTACATCGTTGGTTAACATTTATTAGAATTAATTGAACTTTGAAGCAAGGTATGCAATTTCAAATAATACTGCTCGGATACGGGTGGTACATACCGGTCCATCAGTTGATCGATACACGAACCGCCCGTTACCGAACGAAACGATATATATATATATATTTTTATAAAAGGCGACGTCGCATTGCCTTTATAAGAATATATATATATATATATATATATATATATATATATATGAGGCAACGTCGCCCCGCGTGGGAGAAGGAAAAGGCGATGTCGCCTTTATAAAAATATTTTATATATATGTATGTATATACATATATACACATACATATATGTATGTATATACCAAGGTTTGAAATTTCGTACTGTCCGTAGTTTCGACGATCGCTCAGTACGGTACAGAACGTATACCGAGCGGTATACCTAACCGTATACCGCTCGATATATAGAGATATATATATATATATTATATATATATATATATATATATCTATATACTCGGCGACGTCGCGAGTTTATATTTATAATAAAAAATTAATATATATATAAGATTCTATATATATTTTTATTTAAAAGGCGATGTCGCATCGCCTCGACGACGTCGCCTTTTCCTTCCCCACGCGGGGCGATGTCGCCTCGTTTATTTAAAATAAATAAATTATATATATATTATATATATATATATATATCGACGTCACGTCGTCGAAAAAGGCGACGTCGCGTCGTTGCTTTTTTTCATATATATATATATATATTATTTTATTATTATTTTTTTGTCCGCTCGGTAACGGGCGTCCGAGTACCGGGTATTCCGTCGGACTGGTACGTACCGCCCGTACCGCGTACCGGGCGTATCATTCGGTACAGCAAACCTTGGTATATATATATATACACATACATATATGTATGTATATACATATATATACATACATATATATACATATATATACATACATATATATACATATATATACATACATATTTATACATATACATACATACATATATATATACATATATATGAGGCAACGTTTGCCCCGCGTGGGAGAAGGAAAAGGCGACATTGCCGAGGCGATGCGATGTCGCCTTTTAATATATATATATATATATATATATATATATATATATATATATATATATATATATATAAGCGGTATACCGAACGGTATACTGCTCGGTATACAGTATCGTATCGTACTAAGCGAACGTCGAAACTCCGATATGGTACAAAATTGCATACCTTGCTTTGAAGTATCAGCATGATCAATATCTTGCCCATCAATTCTTATGCCAAGTATGGGTTGTTGCATTGGAATGCGATGGATTGTAGCTTTGCATGCTCTCCTCTCCGTATTATGCATTTTTTTCTTCCCTTCTCAGGAAAACTATGCTTTTTGTTGAGACAATTAATCTGTATTATCTCTATGCGTCTCTTGTTTCTAAATTGCTAGCACTTGTACCTACTGTCGATCAATTTGCATTTTTGCTTGTGCAAGAAAACTCAACTCTCAACAATGGGCAACATTTGCTTTACTCGTGCTAAAATTGAAACAGCTAGAACATTTTGTTTTGGTAAGTTGTGTTACTTGATGCTTATTTTGCAAGGCAATTGATGCCCTGTGGTTGTCTTAAAGTGATAACACCAAAGGTTTTTTTGCTGGAAAGCTTTTATTTGTCCATGTATGCATAACTAATTATCAAGTTTGTATTCTTGAAGTCTTTCATAGCATGAATGTAGAGGCCCTGAATTTTTTTAAAAATATTCATTATATAAGGTTAGAATTGAAGATAATTAGTTGCCCTGTAGGCATTCCTACGATGATTATCATGCCTCTGTTGGACAAGAAAGTAACCTAGAATTCGGTGTCTTTCAGAGTTGTACTTCTGTTTAATTGGTACCTTCTTGGGTGGGATACTCTTTCGTACTTTGAGGTTATCCAGATTTATTCTTTTAGCTTCAAGGGAACAGGGGTTAATTGGTTCGAGGTTTAGGTAGCCTATGTTTTTGATGTTTTTTTTCTTCATTACATTGATTTCTCTTGTACTATAATACTGCATAACTGGTTAAACATAGGACTTTTGTTTGATGCTGGTCTACATGTGGCTACTTGGCGATAAATCTAATGCTAATGAATTGATTAATGTTGCTCATCTCTTTGAATGGCTTTCTTATTCTGTGCTGTTCTCATCTCGTGTCTTGCAGATATGCTGCACCGATAAAAGTTGATATTGAGTACACAAAAGGAAATCAACCAAATAAGAATCCTGAAGTCAAGGTATTTGAGTATGACGGCATTTGTAGTTGCAAATTAGTTCTTTGTATTCACATCAGTAATTGCATATTACTCTTCTGAAATTTGTTCTCTACTTTTTTTGTGTATCAGAGAGGTTTGGTGATTGGAAGAATGCCAATTATGCTTCGGAGTTGCCGTTGTGCTTTAAGTGGGAAGGATGAAGCTGAACTTTCTAAACTTGGTTTGTCACATATTTTGCATTTTGCCTTGAATGATAACTTTATGTTAGTTCTTCTAATTGGGTTGCCCTTTCAACTTGGTTTGTTTTCAGGAGAGTGTCCTCTTGATCCTGGTGGCTACTTTGTTGTTAAAGGAACCGAGAAGGTAATTTAGTGGTCATATTATTAAATTATCATTGCTCCTAATTAAGGATCTAGGGCAATTAAATAAGTATGATTTTGTTTTGGTTAAGCTAGACTTGCTATCCTTTCCTTTTCTTTTTGATTTGAGCTACATGTATGCACGATTGGGATTTAGGATTAAGCAGTGTTCCTTCTCTTCTTTTCCTTTATTTCTTGCTTTTTCTTAGTTTTACTTGTCATTTTTGGCTGCTGCATACATGTACCCACTGCATGCTTTTGGCCATTTGTCTCTCTTTAGCTACATGGTGGTTTGGTTTTCCCTTCCGTTTTGTTTCTTGGCCAAACAACCCTGCATGGTAGCCAATTGGGTACTTCTTTGATATGAAAATCCCATACCTAATTAACTGTGGTTGGATTGATGAATAAGAGTGTTGGCTTGTGATATCTTTTAAATTTTTAGAGATTTTTTTATGTATACATATTCTGTGAGAGAACAAGTAATATTTAGAGTGATGTAATTGAATTTTTATGAATGACAATGTCATATCTGATATAAAGCTGGTTGGCCTGATGAATTTTCTTTTCTCATTCCTCAACCATGTCTTCTATCATTTAGCCTGTGTTTTCTTCTTTTTTGATCGTTTCCTTCAGTGTCTAGTCCTTAACATCTGCCTCCCGTATAACCCTATGGATAAATGTTGTTTTTACAAGCCATAGAACATCAGTGTTCATGCTACAATGGTGAGGGAAAGTGGTGCTAGTGTGTTGCAAATGCAGGATTATTTCAATTAAGATAAAGAACTAAAATCTTGATTTGGGTCCCTTTTAGTGGTATTTTGTGGAGCAACAAGAGTTCGGGAAAAAAAACTCCCTTATTAAAACCCTATTACGTATGAGATCATAGAAGCACTTGGGCTATATGATTTGAGTTATCTTTGTTTTTGTTGCATTAATAATTAGTAATAGTTTTTTAGTTTAGTTCTCTCTTTTAGTTGGTAGTTGGGGATCATAGTCTTAATGAAGGATGGCAATTTCATGATGGCTGGTTGTGTCGGTCTTTGGTCGGATTGGTATTTACTGGTCTGTCCTGGCGTACCATGTGTCGTTATGCAGGGATGTGTTGATAGATCCAAAAAGTGGTCGAAAAGTCCCCCAAAATACCTAACATTTTGTCAAAACCTAAGTCAGGGTCTTTTAATCCGAACTAAATGCAAATTTAGTTCAATTTAAATAAAAAATATCCACATAAGGAAGGGATAGCAGATTTATATTTTTTGGACGTTGAGGAGCAACTTTACAGCATGTTCCGAGTGGTTCTTCTATTGATATTGGATCATCTACAAAGGTACCACTTGAAATGTTAGATTATGTCTCGAAACTTTAAGATTTAAACAAATCGAGTAATAATGGATCAATTGTTGGATATACTTGCTTCTAACACCAAAATGAATGACGGGACTTTATAGTCGGCAGATTAGGGTTCTCAATCCTATGTATTTGTATATCGATATGATACATTTGTTGAACCCAATATTGAAATTGCTCTCATGATATTATGTAGTAATAAACTATGTGCCATTGGTACATCAATGTGGTGATGGTGGTTGCTTGGTTATCCTATGTAACACGTCTGAAGAGACTCTTGGGGTAAGTATAATTATGACATGTATGGGTGGGCAAGTATGACCCTAATCATTATTAACTAGACAGAATGGCGCTAACATGGATCTAATATAGATGTAATAATCATTAAAGCCACTAATCACATAATTAAGAAGCTACGATGATACCTAATTTACCGTAGTTTGGCACCAGTGATTTAAAAAGGCGCTCGGGCGCTCGCCTAGGCGCTCGGGCAAGGCGAGGCGAGCCTCGAGTGCCTCGCTTCATTTCCAGGCGGCGCGTTTCAAAGAGGCATCGCCTGGGCGCTCGCCCGAGCCTAGGTGTCGGGCGCTCGCCCGAGCCTAGGTTTCGGGCGTTTCGGGTGAGCGCCTGGGTTAAATCGAGCGACCGAACCAGCGTTTTAGGTCTGGTTCGGTCTCCGGTGCTTTAGTTGGTTCAATCGAACCAACTAAAGCACCGATATCAATGCAACTTCCCCAACCCTAACCCTGCTCACCATTCACGCTATCGCTGCTTGCTGTCGCCGCTCGTCGCTCTCGCTCCCGCTGCTCGTTGCTGCCGCTGCCATTGTTGCTGCTCGCTTTTACCGCTGTCGCCGCTGCCGCTGCCACTATTGCCGCTCGCCGCTCTCGCTACCGTTGTCGCCGCTACTGTCGCCGCTCGCCGCTCCCGCTCCCTCTGCCGTTGCCGCTGCCGCTACTCGCTGCTGTCGCTGCCATTATCGCCTCTCGCCGCTCCAACTGCCGCTGCCACTATCGTCGCTCGCCGTTGCCGTTACTGTTGTCGCTTTCGCTTTTCTCAGTCAGCACCCTCGGTCTTCCCTTACACTCTTCTCTTCTCTTTTGCTTCTCCTCTTTCGAAAGTATACCGTTAACTGTATACTAGTAACAATATTTATATTTATTAGATAGCATATTTTTATTTAAAATTTTAAATAATTATATTTATTAATTATATTATATATTTTTTATATTTTAGCGCCTTAGTTTGCTCGGGCGAGCGCCTAGCGCCTCGGGCGTTTTTGGACCTTGGTGCCTTTTGCTGCCTAGCGCTTTTTAAATCACTGTTTGGCACTAAAAACATGTCAGTGGCCCTGGCCCTAATCATCAGTAACTAGATGGAATGAAGCTAATCATGTCATAAAATAACTAAGAGGTAGTAAAAGAATATACACCTTTTAATTAGAGTAATCCTCCTCTCAATAACTTCTTAGAATGCCATGAACCTCCCAAATGAACCTCTAATCATCAAATATCAGCTTTAATTGAGAACAAGAGTGAGAATGTGTGAGAAAGAGAGTGATTGAGTGAGAAAGGGTGTTAGAAGATGTGAGAGTGAGACAGAGTGAAAGAGGGGGAGGAATGGGTTTGAATAGGGTTTCAAATGGGTCCAACAGTCAAATTGACCGTTGGAACCAAATGAATCTGGGCCATTGAATGATTTCAATCGAAATTTGATTGTTATATATTGGTACAGGTCGATAACGGTCAAATTCTGATTGTTACGCTTGATACACAGGTCGTACCGCTCGTTACGATCGCCATTTGTATTTACTGCATGATAGTGGGTGGTCCGTGTTTTAGTTAGCTGTCTGACCGGTATGTACAGCCCGTATCGTACCATTTCAGACGGTATGTCAAACCATGGTCTTAACTATATACTAAGCCTTCACTATTAGCAGGACCTTATCAGCTTGCTGGCACTTGTAACTTTGTTGCAGTCTCTTTTTTGCTATACTGTTACATGAATCATGCCTTAACATATATGAATATCGTTATTTGTCAGTTCATTCTGCAATTCTTGGTTCTACTAAAACTGGTTTTTGAAGACATAATATATAAGCTTGTTCCTAATGCTTTGGAGATGCAACTGGAATGGACCATAGTTCCCTTGTGATAAAACATTATGACAACCTGAAATTCTGAAGTTTTCAGGGAAACCATTCTGACCAGAAGATTTTTAAAAGCACTCTTTGGTGGGGTTTTAGCCTTGACGTTTTGGTACAGAAATGTCTATTTCTTGAGAGATTTTTTTTAAGGAATTTCTACAATACTATGTAGCTACCTTGCTTTTATGTTTTTTGTGTATTGAGATGAGTTGGATAGGCGCTTTACCTATCCTTTGTAAAAAAAAAAAAGTTATTTCTTATTAGTTGGAACTGAGAGGTATGACTTATTTCTGTTTTTTTTTTCCAACTTTATGATCACATGTTATAATCACTGACATTACATTGTGGATTCCAGGTGATTTTGATACAAGAGCAACTCTCCAAGAATCGTATCATCATTGACACTGATAGTAAGGGACGGTGCGTCTTAGTTCTGATCTTTTATTTGCAAAAATCATTAAGTAATATGGTTTAATTGTGCCTGTTTGTTCCTGTCCTCGGTGAATTTTTTCTTTTAGTAGAAGAAACATGAAGAGAAAGTAGCTAAGGGAAGCCCTAATTATCCATGGTGTGGGGTTGATATTGATGAAAATTGCTCACCCCCTTGTAGTGTTTTGTTCCTTGCTGCACTGATGCTCTTTATATTACGGTTCTCATTTTTTTGGTTACTCTCCATATTGAGAATCTCTTTCAGTAATGCCTAATGTGAAATACATTTGATAAATGATTCTTACTTAAAGGAATGGCCAAATATCACTCTAGTTTCATACCAGGTATCATTGCATGCCTTGTTGGAAAAAAAAATTAGACAAAGGCCTTCTAAGTAGTTAGTACATTTGCTGGATTATTGTAAGCACTTCTACATCAGATAAAGAGTTAGAACTGCAGATTGTAAAAGCTTGACTAATCAATATAACATTGTTTAACTAGTACTAGATGGTGGAATCTAAAAACAATTGTGAGAATTTTTATAGTATGATGACAAAATATGGGGTCTCAACATGAATGGTAATGATGCTATTGTCATGTGGATTTTGATGGCTACTAACATCAAAAGCAATGCAAAAGATGGTGGTGGTGTGAGGAGGTCTAAAGAATTTTTACTATAAAAGATCATTTTTTGATGAGCACTAGGAGTATTGGGATTATTGGATTGTGAATGCATATTTATTGAATTGCCAAAGCTAGGGATAGGAAGAGTAGAGGTTTAGGGGACATGGTGCATAAATGATAAGCGCTAAGAGGTATTTATATATGATATATAATCTATATCACTGTTGATCCATTTTGGTGCCTGTCAATGCCGGTGTTTCTGAGAGGAAGAAAAAGGAGAAGAGGACAGGGATGGTGAAGGAAGACGAAGGAGGAAGAGGAAAGAAGATGAGATAATAGAGGAAAAGGATGAAGGAGCAGAAGGAGGAAACCGAAGGAGAGGCAGTAGAGCAAAGGAAGGAGGAAGAGGTAGAGGATGAAATGAACCTGTCGATAGCGCACGATGAGCGGCAGGTGGCAACTGGTGACAACGTGAGGAGAGACACGCTCATGTTCGGGCAAAGAGGGCTCGCAAACGTGAGCTCTAAATGCGTAAACAGGTCGGAGTAGATCGAACAAGGATGATTTGCATATTGAACCAATACGTACCGTCCATTTCGTCCATCGCCCATTTCTAACTGGTTCAGGCCAAATGGCAGTCCTGGATATAGATATTGAGGAGAGATGAAGACATTATTTCTATAAACCTCGTAATGAACTTTTTGCAATGAACCTAGCTTTATTGATAGGAAATAGTTATAAATTTAGGATTATTGATTTATTTGTAAAATTAAAGTGAACAAGGTAAAGAGAGCTTTGAAGATGATGATAATAGGTTCGAGTGCAGGATTATATGATATCCCATTGAGGTTTGAAATAATGTACGAGATCAAATGATCGTTCAGTTGACTAATGGAGAAGCTTTTTGGTATTGGTTTAAAAGAGTAGGGGAGATATTCAGAGTTGTTTTATTTATGAGGAATTTAGATAATGAGTCAAGTTATGGAACTTTAAAAATTATGATATGAGACAGTATATATGGGGATCAGTATGACTTTGTGTTCGGGACCATATAAGTTATTTATTTATTTAAATGATGTGGTATTTGGAATTTTTGAAAAGAAATGAGTAAGTGGTAGTTATGTTCATCTAATAAAGATATATATGCAGATAAGGATATGTATTGCAGCCTCATATTGTGCTTGTAGAATGTCTTCTACAAGCAAAGAATTCAATATTGGTTATGGGACCTATGCCAACATATTGACACATGGTACCTTTGCATATACAAAGGTACTGTTTGCTGGTTTGGGAGAGGGTGGAGGGGGGAAGGAAGGAGAAGAAGGAGGTGGAGGAGGAGGAGGAGGAGGGAGGAGGAGAAGAAGAGAACTAACAGGTAATGGCCTGCCATCAGCAGCGTGCAAGAGGTGGTTCAACGTGATTCCTTCTTCAGCATGCAAGAGGTGGCTCATGAGAAGAGATTTGTGCCCTAAACACATGTTTTTTCATTTTTTGAAAAAAATGGGAACCAGACAGTGGGAAAAGAGGCAGTCTTGTGTCTCCGTTTATGCTCAGACCGGCAAATTCTGGTCGGTGTGAACTGGTTCGGATGGTTTTGAATTCCTTGTTGAAACTGTGTTCCTTACTTTTCACTAATGTTTTTGCGTTTGCTAAATGTTAGGTGCCGTTGATCATCTAGGGGGTTGTCTAATGATCAAGGCCACTCAGCCAATTCAACAATTCCATCTGTAGCAGCAGTTACGATGAACCTGTAGGAATTCACAGTTGTTGCTTTTAGTTGCAACAGCCATATCTGCTGATTCTGGTGGCAGAAACCACAACTATTGGCGTTATAGAAACTTGGAAATAAAAGAAACTGCAAGGAGTATGACTTGAAAATTGCCTTCTAGGTGATAAAATAGTTCTCTAATGTTCAACTGCCCAAATGATTGCTGCTGGTGTAAATAAACAAACTGTAGCTGCCCTCAGTTCGGGCAAGCACCTTGGTGGTTCTTGAATATTTCAGAAAGCTTAATTACATGTTATCCTCTTGGTTGTATTTGCTATGTATATATTTTGGGTGGCTGAACAGATTACTGTGATAATATATGGATGATAACGTTCCTTTACATTTTGAATTGTGCAGTGTTGGATGTTTTTCTTTGCATTCTCAATATGACTGCTTATCTTTAATATGTAAATTTACATGTATCATTTTTTGATATTTGTTTGAGTAAATTTGATAGTCCAATGATGGCAATCTAATTTTGATCAGGGTCACAGCATCTGTTACTAGTAGCACACATGAGACAAAAAGCAAAACTGTTTTCTTTATGGACAAGGATAAGATATATCTACAACTCAATCAGTTCAGTAAACCGGTAGTAACTTACAAGGCTTTATTCTTTGTGTTTTGATTTGTGGGTAGTTGTTTTATTTGTTCTTGTTGTGTTAGATTCCTATCATGGTGATTATGAAGGCTATGGGAATGGAAAGTGATCAAGAGATTGTACAAATGGTTGGAAGGGATCCACGATATGGTGGTCTCCTCCTCGCTTCAATTCAGGTAGCCTTCAGCTCCAACATAATTACATTTATAAACTACTTGTATGCATCTGCTCCATGTAAGTATGTTACATTAGTTAATGTATCCATCTCTTGTAATCTGGTTTGTTATACACCTTAGACGGATTGGAGAACTGAGAGGTTGCATCTGCTATTCAAATTAACAGAACATGCTTCACAAGAGCCAATATTGTAATTTGCATTTCATTAGACACACAAAGGAATGTGTTTGATGGAGGTAAAGTGATTGAAATCAAGACACTTTAGTCTACACTAGGCATGGGAGACAGGTAGGCCAACCCAAGATGAACGCGGATTTGGGTTCAATTGGTTTGTTTTCATTTTGGTTTAGTTATTTTTTTTCTTTGAAAATTTTGGTATTTTAATGGAGGTTTTTGTAATAAATATAAGTTATCACATGGCAACATCGCCTTTCTACTTTAGTTTCCTAGATTTGGGTTCAATTGGTTTGTTTTCATTTCAGTCTAGTTATTTCTTTTTCTTTGAAAATTTTGGTATTTTAATGGAGGTTTTTGTAATAAATATAAGTTGTCATATGGCAACATCACCTTTCTACTTTAGTTTCCTAGATTGTCCAAGAAGAAGAAAAAGGAAGCCAATGAAGCAAAAGATTGAAGAAACTATAATTTAGTTTGGTTGGAGATCACAAATCTTGGTCGAAAGTTTTATCAATACAAGAAAGTTTCATCATCATACAAAGATGGAATTATATCAATTGGATATATCATCAAAAAGAAAGATTATTCTCTAAATTAGATTTGCAAATTTATTTTCTCTGAAGTAGGAAAGAGTAAGTAAGAGATTTAATTGATGTGGTTGTACTTTTTTCCTTATTCTTATCTTGTCCTTTGCTTCAACAAAGTGATTGTATTTATAGGGACTGAATTAAAGGGCGGGTCTTGGTACAAGGATAAGAGTGATCCTTTATATTGTTCCTCCCTAGATTCGTATTGGCGGGAGGCTCGTTGTACTAGTATATCATTCTTTAGTAGTGATTTAAAAAGCAATAAGCATCAAAAGACATCAAGGTCCAAAAATGCCCGAGGTGCTAGGTGCTCGCCCGAGCGAAGCGAGACGCTAAATTATAAAAATATATAATATAATTAATAAATATAATTATTTAAATAAAAATATGCTATTAATATAAAATATATTAACAGTGTACAGTTAGTAGTATACTATTAATATACTGTTAACAGTATACTATCGAAGTGAGAAGAGTGTGAGTGAGAGGAAGATCGAGGCTGTTGACTGAGAGCAGAAGTAGCGGTAGCAGTAACAGCAAGCAATCGCAGCAGCGAGTAGCGGTAGCGGGAGTGGCAGCGAGCGACGATAGTGGCAGCGACAGCAGTAGTGACAACGACGAGCAGCGACAGCAACGGAGAGCAGTAATTATGGCACCGACAGTGGTAGCGGTGAGCAGTGACAGTGGCAGTGGCAATGGAGAGCAGTGACAGCGGAGAGAGGTAATGACAGTGGAGAAGAAATCTCGATGGCAGAATCACAAGCAGGGTTAGGGTTGGGGAAGTCGCGAGAGAGATGTTGGGAGGATGATATCGGTGCTTTAGTTGGTTCGAACCAACCAACAAAAGCACCAGAGATCGAACTAGACCTAAAACGCTGGTTCGGTCTCCTGGTTTAACTCGGGCGCTCGCCGGAACCTCTTTGAAGCGCGTTGCCTGGAAATGAAGCGAGGCGCTTGTGCCTTGCCTCGCCTCGCCTCGCTCGAGCGCCTATTGAAATCGTTATTTTTTAGTGAATGAATGAATCAAAATGTTAGTGTGAGTTTACATCGCCATGAAGTGAGCTCGGAGTACTTAGAGTGACTTGAAGAAGTTATCTCCCGTCTCTCTCATCTCTTCCCCAGTTATCCTACTACTCGAATTTCCAAAATCCCTGCTGTCTAATACTTTCTTTACTTCACAATTTAACAAACCCCACATTGCTGAAAACGAGATGTTATTGGAGCCACTTAGTGTTGGAGACTAGTGGATTAACTTCATATCAAGTTAAGCTGGTCGAAAAAGGCAGCATCAGTGTCTCTCTCCATATACATATACATATACATATACATATACATATACATATACATATACATATACATATACATATACATATACATATACATATACATATACATATACATATACATATACATATACATATACATATACATATACATATACATATACATATACATATACATATACATATACATATACATATACATATACATATACATATACATATACATATACATATACATATACATATACATATACATATACATATACATATACATATACATATACATATACATATACATATACATATACATATACATATACATATACATATACATATACATATACATATACATATACATATACATATACATATACATATACATATACATATACATATACATATACATATACATATACATATACATATACATATACATATACATATACATATACATATACATATACATATACATATACATATACATATACATATACATATACATATACATATACATATACATGATATTAAATCATGCTGACACTGATTTCGTATGGTGAGATCTTCGGCATGAATATTATAATTGTAATGTAGACTCCTAGAGAAATAATGTTTGGTCAATTAAAAAAAAAAACCCCTACTTTTTCATGAGATATGATGAATAAATAATCTATTTAGTTTAAGGTACGAACCAAGGTTTTTAATTTTGAATGATACCACAGAAGATTGAGGTGGAACCTAGAAGCAAAAATTATGTTTGGCAAGGAATTGTATTGTGTTTGTTCTGCTCCATATTGGGTGGCAATCCCTTCTTTAAAATTCAGAACGAAACATCAATTGTCTCAAATAATAGACTGAAACCCATTGAGATGTTTTTGGATTTATTCGACTTGCTTGTAATAGTGAATGATTCAAAGCATAGGACTTGCAGCCTGAACTCATAAAGGTAGGGCTGAGGTTAACCTTTACATATACATATACATATACATATACATATACATATACATATACATATACATATACATATACATATACATATACATATACATATACATATACATATACATATACATATACATATACATATACATATACATATACATATACATATACATATACATATACATATACATATACATATACATATACATATACATATACATATACATATACATATACATATACATATACATATACATATACATATACATATACATATACATATACATATACATATACATATACATATACATATACATATACATATACATATACATATACATATACATATACATATACATATACATATACATATACATATACATATACATATACATATACATATACATATACATATACATATACATATACATATACATATACATATACATATACATATACATATACATATACAGATACATATACATATACAGATACATATACATATACAGATACATATACATATACAGATACATATACATATACAGATACATATACATATACAGATACATATACATATACATATACATCTACATATACATATACAGATACATATACATATACATAACATATACATATACAGATACATATACATATACCTATACATATACATATCCATATACATATACATCTACATATACATATACCTATACATATACATATCCATATACATATACATCTACATATACATATACATTACATATACATATACATATACATATCCATATACATATACATCTACATATACATATACAGATACATATACATATACATATCCATATACATATACATCTACATATACATATACATATCCATATACATATACATATCCATATACATATACATCTACATATACATATACTATACATATACATATACTATACATATACATATCCATATACATATACATATACAGATACATATACATATACATATACCTATACATATACATATCCATATACATATACATATCCATATACATATACATAACATATACATATACATATCCATATACATATACATTACATATACATATACTATACATATACATATACTATACATATACATATCCATATACATATACATATCATATACATATACATATCCATATACATATACATCTACATATACATATACATATCCATATACATATACATATACATATACTATACATATACATATCATATACATATACATATCATATACATATACATATCCATATACATATACATTACATATACATATACTATACATATACATATACATTACATATACATATACAGATACATATACATATACAGATACATATACATATACAGATACATATACATATACATAATATATATATATATATATATATATATATATATATATATATATATATATATATATATATATATATATATATATATATATATATATATATATATATATATATATATATATATATATATATATATATATATATATATATATATATATATATATATATATATATATATATATATATATATATATATATATATATATATATATATATATATATATATATATATATATATATATATATATATATATATATATATATATATATATATATATATATATATATATATATATATATATATATATATATATATATATATATATATATATATATATATATATATATATATATATATATATATATATATATATATATATATATATATATATATATATATATATATATATATATATATATATATATATATATATATATATATATATATATATATATATATATATATATATATATATATATATATATATATATATATATATATATATATATATATATATATATATATATATATATATATATATATATATATATATATATATATATATATATATATATATATATATATATATATATATATATATATATATATATATATATATATATATATATATATATATATATATATATATATATATATATATATATATATATATATATATATATATATATATATATATATATATATATATATATATATATATATATATATATATATATATATATATATATATATATATATATATATATATATATATATATATATATATATATATATATATATATATATATATATATATATATATATATATATATATATATATATATATATATATATATATATATATATATATATATATATATATATATATATATATATATATATATATATATATATATATATATATATATATATATATATATATATATATATATATATATATATATATATATATATATATATATATATATATATATATATATATATATATATATATATATATATATATATATATATATATATATATATATATATATATATATATATATATATATATATATATATATATATATATATATATATATATATATATATATATATATATATATATATATATATATATATATTTCTTGTTTGTTCGCCTAGCAGCTGACTGACAATTATATTTTTGTCAAACTTATGCTTGCTTATCAGGAATGTGCATCTGAGAGGATCTATACACAGCAACAGGCATTAGATTACCTAGATGGAAAGGTGAGTTTTTTCAATTTTTGATATGTACAGCTTCCTTTTATATTTCTCTTTAATATGATCTGCACATACTCTATCAGGGTTTATTTTGAATAGTTTGCAATGGATTTTTTAGTTTTATCGGATGAACACTGCTAATATGCAAAATGTAAAGATTCAGTTATGTAACATTTTTCGTCATGTGAATTGTATCTGTTTTATCTAGCTTCAGTTGTTCTGATTCCAATGGAAAGTCTTGATGTGATAGCAAGAGTTGAGGGCTGATAATTTACTGATTTGCATCAGCTGTTTTGTTGAAAGCCTTGAAGTGTGAGATGCATGCCTTGGTCTCTGTAAGATGCTAATTTGTGGGGCTTGAAGATTGCCTGTTTGTCCATCCTGTTTTGTGTTGCTGTGGTGTAGGATTAGGTATATTTCCAATGTCTTGATGAGCATAGCTTACTTAAGGATGTCCACAGGTATGTTATGGCAAGGTCAAGCTTCAGTTTGTCCAACACTGATGTTCTGTTTTAACTAGCTTCAGTATCTCCAACATGGATGTTCTGTTGTTCTGATTCCTATGGAAAGTCTTGATATGATAGCAAGAGTTGAGGGCTGATAATTACTGCTTTGCATCAGCAGTTTTGTTGAAACCCTTGGAAGTGTGAGATGCATTCCTAGTCTTTGTAAGATGCTCATTTGTGGAGCTTGAAGATTCCCTGTTTGTCCATCCTGTTTTGTATTGCTGTGTGTAGGATGAGGCATGGTTCCAATGTCTTGATGAGCATGGCTTACTTAAGGATCTCCACAGGCATGTTATTGGCAAGGACAAAGGCCAACATGCAATGGGCAGGACATGAGTGGAAACCACAAGGCTGGCCCAATTTTGGCACAAAGTTTTTCCATGGGTGGGTAATCATAAAGAAGTAATGCAAATTCACCTGGACAAGTATGTACTTATCAGTAAGGATGTGAACTGGCATGCAAACTGCTCAATTTCAAGCAGTCCCTAGGCAGTACATGGCTTATCACCTTGTAAGCCTTATGAATTGGGCTTACTGTCTTATGCTCGGTATTGGGCCTGGACTAGATGGTATGATCTGGTCATTGTTACCAGTATTCAAAATCGAAAACCTTGATCTTCAGGGCTTTATGGTTCAGGTGGTATGGTCTAGTATCAATTGAAAACTTAATCTTAAATATTGTTCGGAAATGATAGTATTGTCTAATATAGTTCTGTTACAAAATTAAGTGCCAATTTAGAGGTGTTTTTATAACAAAGTTTGTAACTTCTGCTTGAGAACATCCAAAATATATGATGATTTGGTTTATACTTTTAAGCTTCGTATTAGAGACAACTATGGGTCACGGCAGTATTGTTGTAACCACAAGGTCTGAAATATCAGTCGTGCTTATACCAACCTCAGATGGAAGTATATGTACCATTACTGACTACCTATGAGTGTTGGTATGGGTCTAGACCCATTGGTAGTAACAGGTCCAGTCAAGTCAGTATCCATACGTGACCAATCCTTTCCTCTCTTTGATGTATATACTATATATTACATGTGATTTCCTATCTTAACATTTTTATGACCTGTTATCAATTATTGTCCTTGTGTAGATATAGATTAGCTTTATACAAATCTATGCTTGAACTAACTCAAAATTAAAACTTAAATGCTCCAATAATGTCTACATTAAAAGTTACTGCTTAGTTGCTGATGAAAACCTAGAACACCAAATGAATGCTTTTAACAAAAATGTTACTGGGATAATCCAGAATAAAAGAGAGCTCTAATTGAGGAGCAGTGGTAGTCTCACAAATTGGAGAGGAAATGAGAGAGAAATGGTGAAGAAAGATTTTTAAGCATCCCTGGATGAAAATTTCAGCTAAAGAGGAGCTTGAGTTGAAAAGGGGTTCGGCATTTGGCTTCCTGCCCAGTGTAAGGTCTCAAATACCAAGTGGTAGGCTTTGTATCTGACAAGTACCAGCTGATAATCTCGTTATAAGCCCCTATTAGTCAGTGTTGGTGGGTCCACTTACTGGTCCATGGCCGGTCAGCAGTATTTTAAACCATGGTCGAACATACTGTTCCAGGTTTTAATATGCAGTTTGTACAGCATAATTGCAGAGTATATTATACACAGGAAAAACTTCTATCATACAGTTGTGTTTAATAATTCAAAGAAACAAGAGTTAGAGCCAAGCCTGGTGAATGTCTATGGACTCTATATTTTCTATAATAATTTACATATATCTATCTGAAACGTTTCTTTTCTGGATTTTACAGGTTGGAAGTTCTAATTCTGCGAGAGCTGGGAACAGAAAGGTGCTTTGATTAGCTGAATATTAGATGAATTTGTGCTCAAGCTATCGAACGCTCGTTTTGCAACATGTTTCATGGGAGCATTATGAATTTGAGGATCAAACTATTTATCGCATGTCATGCAAAAATTATTCTAATGTTTGCATCATCATGAACTTTTATACTTGGGGTGTATGGATTCCCTGCATAGCATTGAATATAGCTGGGGTTGAGTGCCTGTTGTTCCTCTGCCTTTGTCTTATGATGCTCAAGTAATATGCATGCTGGTTTTTATGTTCAACAAAATTCTCATGTCTGCAGGAAGGGCTAGCTAAGGCTATTCTTCTTGATGTATTTCTTGCAAATGTTCCGGTACAGTATATATTCCCCAGCTTTAATCATGTATGTTGATTTGTTTTCAGTAAAAACTTCAGCCTCATGTGCTCTGTAGGTATTCCAAGGTAATTTTCGTCCTAGATGCATATATGCTGCTGTAATGTTAAGACGCATGTTGGATGCAATTCTCAATACAGACACGTTTGATGATAAGGTGTGGTGAAAACATAAAATTTTGATTTCATTGTCAAATTTGGTAATAATTTATCTCTTAATATTTCACTTACATTAGGATTGTGGATATCTATTTATATCAACTTGGTGCCTTTGATATTGTTGTAAATGAAGTGGATTAACTGTAGGTTCACATTTTTTCATGGTTATCTCCTGTGGTTTTCTTTCATGATATATAATGCACAAAATTATAATACTGGGTATACATAAATACTGGTTATACAATTTTTGTATGCTTAAACTTTTGCCCTGTTCATATCAAGGTTTTAATCTTGGGTCGTACCGATGTATTAAGATTTTTTGGTACAGTACGATACCAATGTATCGAGTGGTATGTCTAATGTAGGCATAAATCCCTCCAAAAATACCTAAAAAATAAAAAAAAAGAGTTGCACATCATATTATCTTCTTGAAATCATTGTTAAGACAATTTCATGTACTGTTTCTAGAATTTCAGCAACCTTATGCTTTCATTTCAATTCAATGAGTTGCAGTAATCCTCTTTGAGACTCCATCAACACTTGTTCTACATCAAATTGCTACCAAAAATTCCTGGTTTAACAAGAAATTCTAACAATCAACATCAAAACTGAAATCTATGGTATTGCTCGGTACAGGTTGGTAATGATAGAAATTTTGACCGTTATTGCCTGGTACAACCTCGTATCACTCGATACGGAGCCAAAAACCTGATACCATCCGATAGCAGACGGTCCACATGCCGGTTTGCTAGCAGATTGATACTTATGTTCGTACTGGGTTGTCACGACCTTAGCTGGAATTGCCTAAGGCGTGAGGCACCCTTGCAGCCAAGACGCGAACTTAGCTTGTGTTGCCTAAGTCGCGCTTCGCCCTTGCAATATTGCTCCGCAAAGATCAGCCCACTTGCAACCTCTTGCAGGTCCCGAAGGACCTGTAAAAGAGAAAGTTGATTAGTTCGAAAGAACGAGCGACGGACAAGTCCCGACGTCTCGCGAAAGGGGAAGCTTTACAAGCAATTCAGCGAGCACCTTGCGTGCACAAGAGAAAAGAGGGAGAGGGGGAAAACAAGGACTTTAGAGGGTTGAACGAACAGCTGTAAGTCCACAAATAGTTGCTCACCGGGTGCTGGGCACGACAACAAGTTCCCGTCAAGGTAACGTGCGAACTTGCGAAAGGTTATTCAACGCCCGACACTATACCGAAGCCCCATTCAGCCCGGTGCCACCCGGGGGGTTCCAAGGGGCTGAGATGGCTGACGTTTTGGTGAGCGGAGGCGGACTGCGAAAGGCAGCCCGTGGCACATGAAAACGGAGTTGTTTTGGGCTGTTTTGGGCCTGTTTTGCTCGGTTCGGTGAGCGGTCGCTTTGTAGCGCTGTAACTTGTTCGAACTTACATTTTTACAAGCAAAATGACTCAAAACCAAGGCAAAACATGCTGCCAAACATTTGTACATGTGGATGAGAGCGATGAACGGTCCGTTGAACGGAGTTGTTACGGGTGCGCGACGACCGTTCGTGACTTTCTCCCCCACTTAAACTGTCGACGCCCTCGTCGACGCTTGCTGGTAGTTGTTGATAATTGCTTCTTCATGTCGTAGGGCGTCTTCGGGCTCCCAACTGGCTTCGGTTCGGAGAAGCTTTCGCCACTTCACCAAGTACTCTATCTGCTCAACTCCATTGGGTAGTTTTATCTTGCGGTCCGCTAGAATGGTTTCAACTCGCTTCTCATAGGAGGCTATGATGGTAGGTAGCCAAGTTGGAACACTTCAGGAAGCATCTTGTGGATCCGAGTGGTAGGCTTTTAGGTTGCTGGCGTGAAGAACATTGTGAATTTTGAACCACGCCGGCAGCTGCAACTTGTAGGAGACGTTGCCTACCCTGCTGATAATTGGGAAGGGCCCTTCGTACTTGCGCATCAATCCTTTGTGGACTTTGTTCCTAAAGAATTGGAGTGATGCTGGTTGGAGCTTTACCAACACCAAATCGCCAACCTTGAACTCCTGCCTTCCCAAGTCTGCCCATTTCTTCATCCTTTTTGCCGCCTTCTCCAAGTAAGCCCGCGCAATATCTGCATTTCGGTGCCACTCCTTTGCGAAGTGGTAGGTTGACGGACTACTCCCAGTATACCCAATTGCCATGGTGTGAGGAGTTGACGGTTATTGTCCTATAATGATCTCGAAGGGGCTCTTGTTGGATGCAGAGCTCCGCTGCAAGTTGTAGGAGAATTGGGCAATGTCCAACAGCTTCACCCAATCTCGTTGGTTGGCACTCACGTAGTGCCGAAGATATTGCTCCAGGAGCGAGTTTATCCTTTCAGTCCGGCCATCCGTCTAGGGTTGGAGGCTTGTGGAGAAGTATAACTTTGACCCCAGCAATTTGAATAGCTCGGTCCAGAATTGTCCCAGGAACCGAGCGTCTCGATCACTAATGATATTGTGCGGGACTCCCCAATACTTCACCACATCCTTCATCATCAGCTTGGCCGCCTCTTCCGCTGAACAGTGTAGGGGAGCAGCAATGAAAGTTGCATACTTTGAAAACCGATCGACCACCACGAGTATCGATCCGAGTCTCCCTACAAGTGGCAAGCTTGATATGAAGTCCAAGGAAATACTCTCCCACGACCTTTCTGGTACAGGCAACGGCTCCAAAAGTCCCACCGGCTTCCGCTGCTCCACCTTATCTTGTTGGCAAGTGAGACATGTTCGAATATATTCCTCCACATCAGTCTCAATCTTCGGCCAGTAGAAGGCCCTCTCCACGAGAGCTAACGTTCTGTGAATGCCTGGGTGTCCAGCCCAAAGGGAATCGTGACACTCTCTTAAGAGTTCACGCCTCAAATTGTCCACTCGGGGAACATAAACCCTATTCCCTTTTGTGTAAACGAGTCCCTCCTGGACCCAAAATCGTCGTGCCTTGCCTTCTTTGATGAGATGCATCAGGATAACTGCTTGGGGGTCACTATACAGTCCATCTCTGATCCTGGAAAGGAAGTTGGAGTGCAACTGACTTGCTTGGCCTCCGCCCTCCAATTATACGGCATTCACGCGCCCCACCTTCCGACTCAATGCATCGGCCACGACATTTGCCTTTCCAGGCTTATACTCCATTGCCATATCAAATTCAGCCAAAAAGTCCCACCGGCTTCCGCTGCTCCACCTTATCTTGTTGGCAAGTGAGACATGTTCGAATATATTCCTCCACATCAGTGTCCAGCCCAAAGGGAATCGTGACACTCTCTTAAGAGTTCACGCCCTAAATTGTCCACTCGGGGAACATAACCCTATTCCCTTTTGTTGTAAACGAGTCCCTCCTGGACCCAAAATCGTCGTGCCTTGCCTTCTTTGATGAGATGCATCAGGATAACTGCTTGGGGGTCACTATACAGTCCATCTCTGATCCTGGAAAGGAAGTTGGAGTGCAACTGACTTGCTTGGCCTCCGCCCTCCAATTATACGGCATTCACGCGCCCCACCTTCCGACTCAATGCATCGGCCACGACATTTGCCTTTCCAGGCTTATACTCCATTGCCATATCAAATTCAGCCAAAAAGTCCTGCCATCGTGCTTGTTTTGGGGAAAGTTTCTTTTGTGTTTGGAAATAGCTCAGGGCGATGTTGTCTGTCCTCAGCACAAATCGCGATTCGAGAAGGTAGTGTCGCCAAACTCGTAGATAGTGGATCACCGCTGTCATCTCCTTCTCGTGCACTGGATATCGTCGCTCGGTCTCGTTGAGCTTGCGGCTCTCGTAGGCCACCGGATGACCCTCCTGCATGAGTACTCCCCCAATAGCGAAGTCCGAAGCATCTGTATGGACTTCAAAAGGCTCCCTATAGTCTGGCAATTTGAGTATTGGTTCTTCCATAACAGTAGCCTTCAGATCTTGGAATGCTATTTCACATTTGTCAAACCACTTCCAAGGTTGCTCCTTCTTCAGCAACTCCGTCAGTGGAGTTGCACGCTTCGAGTACCCCGCTATGAAGCGTCGATAGTAGTTGACGAAACCAAGGAAGGATCTTAACTCAGGCACCTTCTTTGGAGTTCGCCATTTCGCAATCGCTTGCACTTTTGATTTGTCCATGCGAATGGAGCCATCACCGATTCGATGCCCCAAGAATAAGATCTCTGTTTGGGCAAAGTAGCATTTCTCCCTTTTTACGAACAAAGTGTTCTCCCTGAGAACCTTGAAAATTGTCTGAAGGTGCTGGACATGCTCCTCGAGCGTTTTGCTGTAGACGATGATATCGTCTAAGTAAATGACCACGAACTTGTCTAAATACTCTTTGAATAGTTGATTCATGAGAGTGCAGAACGTGGCCGGAGCGTTGGTTAAGCCAAAAGGCATCACCAAGAACTCAAACGCTCCATACCTGGTCACACAGGTAGTCTTCGCTTCGTCGCCTTTGGCAATGCGCACCTGCCAATACCCCGACCGAAGGTTGAGTTTTGAGAAATACTTAGCTTTGCACAACTGGTCGAACAAGTCCGCGATGAGCGGGATGGGATACTTGTTCTTCACTGTCACTTTGTTGAGGGCTCGGTAATCAACGCATAGTCGGAGGCTCCCATCTTGTTTCTTCTGGAAGAGGACTGGAGCTCCGAATGGTGCTTTAGAGCTGCGGATGAGACCACCGCTTAGCAGTTCGCCTAACTGCTTTCTGAGTTCAGCTAACTCTGGTGGGGGCATGCGGTAGGGTGGTCTCGCTGGAGGCTTCACTCCTGGCTCCAGCTCGATGTTGTGATCTACGCCTCTGTGTGGTGGAAGAGTCTTTGGCAACTCGGGTGGCATAACATCATTGAACTCCTTCAAGACGTTCGCCACCACAGCAGGTTCTTGAATGGCCTTCTCGTCGAGTGGTTCTAGCTTCATAGCAGTCACAAATGTTAGTTCACCTTTTCGCACCCCTTTCTTCAGTTGCAAAGCCGATATGTGTTGGGGTTCCTTGGTTCCTCTCCGAGAGACGGGAACCACGCAGGAATCGTCACCCCCCATCATACACAAGGAGTTTAGGAATGACATTGGCACCAACTTTGCTGCGTGCATGAACTCCATTCCAAGAATCACTTGGAAGTCGTCCAGTGGCACAACCATCATGTTGGTGTTCCCGCTCCATATTCCGATCTTGATGGGAACTCCCTTCGCCAACCCGGAGATTCGCCTGGCCTCCGAGTTCACCGCCTTCATTCGACTTGGGCTCCTCCAAGATCAACCCAAGTCGCTTTGCTTCTGAATCGGCAATGAAGTTGTGGGTGGCACTCGTGTCCACCATTGCACGGGTCGTTTGGCCATTTAGCTTGATGTCCACATACATCAGTTCACCAATTCCTGCTTTTTGTAGCTTTGTCTTCGTGTTCTCCCCCACTTGACCCCGCATAGCGTTTAACAAACGCATTGCCCCCATCCGGGTTCCTTGCGACTCCTCATCGTTGCTGTTGGATTCAGAACTGCTCGAACTAAGAGCGACAGCTTTGCCCTTGTCCGATCGGGGGGGTGGATGGAAGCCGTTAAAGCATTGAGTGCCTGTTTTTGTGGGCACTCTCTCACCATGTGCGGCCCTCCGCACAAGAAGCATCCTCCCGGTTTTGAGGTCTGACCTTTTGGGTTTGGCCCTTTGTGGGAGCTCTTCTTCTTTTGTTCGCCCCCGAGCTCCTTCCCTCGAGAATGTTTTGGAGGGCGATTGCCTGAAGATTGTTTCCTTCTTCCCGGGTCTTCGGAGGAAACAAAGTCGGTAAGTCTTTCCGCAGTAGCAATTGCCCCGACCACATTGGTGACATTCCTTCGATTTAGTTCTTGTTGAGCCCACGACTTCAGACCATCAAGGAAGCTGAACAGCTTGTCCTTCTCGGACATGTCCTGTATGTCCAGCATTAGTGCAAAAAATTGTTTGACATGGTCTCGGATGGAAGTACTCTGGCGGAGTTGTCTCAATTTCCTCCTTGCGACGAACTCTGTGTTCTCCGGTAGGAACTGAGTTCTCAACTCCCGCTTCAAGTCCTCCCATGTGTCAACTTGACATCGACCTTGTTGGATCTCCTCCCAACGGGTTCGCCACCAAAGTTTCGCATCTCCGTTCAGATACATTGTTGCTATAGAAACTTTGGTGTCTTCAGAATCGGGCCTCGTAGCTCGGAAGTATTGTTCCATGTCGAATAGAAAATTCTCGAGCTCTTTAGCATCTCTGGCCCCTTCATAACCATGAGGCTCGGGTGCCCTTAAGTTTTGTGGTGGTGCAACGCGGGTGTTGCTTCCTCTCGCATTTAGTGCTCTAGTGAGCATAGCCACCCTTGAAGTGAGTTCCGCCACCATTTCCTGCAAGTGCTGCACGGAGTCTTTGGTGTCATCTGATAGTCGGTCGACTAGGGCCTCGACCTTATCGATCCTGGACTCCGCTTCCTCTTGCAATCTCTCTACCCCGACAAGCCTTTGTTGGTCGTGGTAGAGTTCCTCCACGCTCGCTTCAAGAACATCCAGGCGGGTTTCCGCCGTTGTGAGTCTCTCCTCGTGACTCTTTTTCCCAGTTAGCGCTCCAGATTGCGCTTCCTCCGCTCGCGAAGAGTAGCCAACTTCTCGCTCATCACGTTCGCTGCCGCGCTCCTCTTGAGCGGCTCCAACAGCATGAGAGCGAGTGTGCACATGCAGCCCACCTGCGACTGCTTGGGGCAAGGGTCCGGCTTGCCTCGTCTTGCTTGATTCGCCACGATGCTTTGCCATGGCGAAGTTGCGAAGTTCCTTCGCTGCTCGCTCGAAGTGCTTGCTTGCTCTGATATCACAATGTCACGACCTTAGCTGGAATTGCCTAAGGCGTGAGGCACCCTTGCGGCCAAGACACGAACTTAGCTTGCGTTGCCTAAGTCGTGCTTCGTCCTTGCGATATTGCTCCGCAAAGATCAGCCCACTTGCAACCTCTTGCAGGTCCCGAAGGACCTGTAAAAGAGAAAGTTGATTAGTTCGAAAGAACGAGCGACGGACAAGTCCTGACGTCTCGCGAAAGGGGAAGCTTTACAAGCAATTCGGCGAGCACCTTGCGTGCACAAGAGAAAAGAGGGAGAGGGGGAAAACAAGGACTTTAAAGGGTTGAACAAACAGCTGCAAGTCCACAAACAACTGCTCACCGGGTGCCGGGCGCGATAATAAGTTCCCGTCAAGGTAACGTGCGAACTTGCGAAAGGTTGTTCAACGCCCGACACTATACCGAAACCCCATCCAGCTCGGTGCCACCCGGGGGGTTCCAAGGGGCTGAGATGGCTGACGTTTTGGTGAGCGGAGGCGGACTGCGAAAGGCAGCCTGTGGCACACGAAACCGGAGTTGTTTTGGGCTGTTTTGGGGCTGTTTTGCTCGGTTCGGTGAGCGGTCGCTTTGTAGCGCTGCAACTTGTTCGAACTTACATTTTTACAAGCAAAATGACTCAAAACCAAGGCAAAACATGCTGCCAAACATTTGTACATGTAGATGAGAGCGACGAACGGTCCGTTGAACGGAGTTGTTGCAGGTGCGTGACGACCGTTCGTGACAGGGTGGTACGGTACGAACTTAAAAACCCTGATTCACATAAAATGTGTATTCTTTTGGTTTATGGCATAAAATACTAGAAAAATAGTTTCATAACTTCTCTCTATCCTTAGTGCCTATGTTTTTTTTTTTCTTATTACTAACTCAACCTAGTTTAACTTCTTTAAACAGTAATTGCAGCTGATAAATAAATGCCATTTTTTTTTTTCATGCATGTTTATCTATTGTAGTTTTGTTACTGCAGCTCTTTCTGGGGATTGGGTCTGGGAGGTTCTTGTGCAATTATCAAAAGAAAAATGTGCCAAGGCTAATATTGAGATAGTGATTTGGATGGACCATTCAAACAAAGATGTGATCATGATCAATCAAATCACTTGATTTGTATCAGGACAGAAAATGAAAAAGGAAAATAAGTTGATTAACAAAAATAAAATGCTTAATTATTCAGTAACTGAAAAAAGGGAAGTACTTAGTGTATAAGGTTCCCGTCAATGCGGGGTCAATATATTATCTCTAAATATAGAGAGACTGATTTTGTCATTCGAACCCTGGTCTAATTATTTAGATCAGGCTGCAAAGGAGCAATTCTAATTATTTAGCAACTCTAAATTCCAATAAATATCAGGGGATTTTTTGACGATGATGTTGCATTAACTATATATTTTTTATTTCAATATCAGGATTATGTGGGTAACAAGCGGTTGGAGCTATCGGGACAACTGGTTTCCTTGCTCTTTGAGGTCAGTTACAGATGTCATAGGCTTGTCTAATGTGAATACTTGACTTATAGTTTTGCATTTATTGAAACTTGTTTTTGCAGGATTTATTCAAATCAATGAATGCTTTTGCTCTAGAACTTGTCAACAGAGCATATGAACATGCTAGCCGTTCTAGTCCTCTGGATTTTATCCATGTAAGTTGCAATAAATTTTAGAAACTTGAATTGATATGGCAAAATATCTCGTTTGGCTACCAGATATTGTATGTTATGGCATATTTGTCTTCATGTACACATCTCTTGCATATACACCAAGCATCTAAAAGTTTACCCTAGGGCATGTTTCTTCTTTTACAGAGATGATTTTGTCTAACATCTTCTGTCACTGTTATGCACAGTCTCTTATCTATAACACTATGTCTGCAACTTCATCCAGACTTCCTCCCCTTTAACTAAATAATCTGAATGAGCCATATCAATTTTTAATACTGAAATTTTTATTGATCTTGCTATGTAGGACATGTTTTATCAACGAAAGACAGAAATTAATATATCAATTAAGATGCCTTCATTTTATTGGAATTCATCCATTTAATTATTTTGCAATGATGAATACTTGCGCAACGTGACCTGTATAAAATAAATCATCAATTATTAATATAATCTGGGATTTACGTATCTGGATTATGGACCTTTGTGATATCTGTGTTATGTTTTATTCTCTATTTCCATCAGCATTAGAATTAACAAAATGAGAAAACAACAGCTATTTGTAACATGATGTTGTAACTTAATGGCTTTGCAGTATATAAAGCAAGATTTTATCACACATGGCTTAGAAAAAGCTATCTCAACAGGTAATTGGGATTTAAAACGGTTTAAAATGCACCGAAAAGGTGTATCTCAGGTAATGATTTCTCCCTTCTCTACTCTTTTCTGGGCTTTATCTCTTTAGTATAAATACTGAAGTAGTTTCATGTCCTGCTTCTTAGGTTGTTTCAAGATTATCATACATAGCAGCTTTAGGCCATATGACCCGGATATCACCACAGTTTGAGAAGACTAGGAAAGTAAGTGGACCAAGGGCCCTGCAACCAAGTCAGGTAATCTCTTTCAGTGCCTTCTTGTAAGTTTCCTTAGATGTCTATACCATTTCATTCCTTGGTGTTTGGTTTTTGATGTATATAAAATGTATCTGTAACAGTGGGGTATGCTTTGCCCTTGTGACACTCCTGAAGGAGAAGGTTGTGGGTTGACAAAAAACTTGGCTTTGATGACTCATGTCACAACTGATGAGGAGGAAGGCCCGCTGATTTCTCTGGTTTGTCACTTGTTTAAATATTACATCTCTATTACTAAGATTGGCTTCAACTTTTGGATCTCAAACTTGTTTCATTTTTCTAATAGCGCTACAGGTATCTATGTATATTCATGCCCTGAGAAGAATTGAGGTTTTTTATTTGTAAATGGTGTTTGAAACAGAACTGGGCTAGGATTGGCTGGGTAAGACTAGATAATCAGTGTTTGTCACAAAAACAACCTTTATGCTTGCAACTGCTAACTTTGACCCTTCCCAAAATTTTGGGAGCCCTGTGCACTTACCTTCCCTTGATATATAGTTATGTGGAACTGGATTAGGATGAGTTGGGTTGCCAAACACCTCAACCTGTTCCTGTACTCGAATCAGTGTTAGGTTGCATTTCTTTTTCCAATCTTGCTTGTCTTGTCATGGATTTAGCTGATTCGGCACTCTAACAATACCTGCTCACAAAGGATCAGCTTATTTGCAATCTCTCTTGCAAGGCTGGAGCACTTGCAAAAAGGAAAAAGGAAAGATGTTAATGGTTGAGTGGACACAAGGGTAAAATGCTATCATCCCTTTACAAAAGGACAAGAATGCAGATTGAAAAACAATTGAAGGCTTTGTCAGCAGCAAGATACTTTCAATTTTTGAATGACTACAGTAATGGATTCTAAGAGGCAGGACAAGGCCTAACCACCATCTAGGACTTGAAGACCTCCAACAAGCGAACCCACTAAAGATATCTAGTGGCCCCTTGAGTATTAGCCAAGAGTTCCTATCCTCCTTGTGCCTCTTGGAGGCTTCGAGGGGGTTGTGCCGGCTGATGTTTTTACTAGCTCTGCTTAGCAGAATCCCTCACATGGCATGGGAGAATGGCGTTGTTTTTTCCCTGGTTTGGCCCTGTGCGAAGGTCATTCAACAGATTAACTTGCAGATTGGTATTCTACAATTGTGAGATTCAAATGTAAGCCAAAATGAGGTTTCTGGGATTCCACATGACTCACCATGTTACAACAATACAGGAAATTAAAGATAAAACAAAGTGACCGATTGCTAGAGCAAAAGGGTTGTCTATCATTGTGGTTTAGCTGTGAGTGTTTCGTAAAATTTCTCCTACCTTTCTGTTGACACCCTCATCAATTTGCACTTGGATGCTAAAATGATCTCATTTGCATGCTTAGTAACATTCGTTGGTTTCCAACTTGCTTGTCTTGGGAAGGTCCCACTGCTGAACTTGTGGATGTCAGCTCTGACATGCACTTGAATGCCGAAGGGAATTCTTCATGCCTCAAAGCATCACCATCTAGTTGCATGATAGTCTTTAATTCCACCTCCTCACCCATAGCATTAACTTTGATGTTTGCTCGCTTGTGCTTATATTCCAATCACCATGTCGAATTCTACTGGCTAGTCATCATATTGCCTATTTGGTCATAATTATTTCTTTTTCCGGAAGAAGCTCAACTTGATGTTGTCTGTTTAGAAGACAAACCATGCCCCCAGTAAATATTGCTTTCCAAGTCTGTAGTCAATGCGTAACAGTGGTCATCTTGTCCATCAAATATTGCTGCTCAGTCTTGTTTTGATTGTGGCTTCCATGAACTTCAAAGAACTTCACATAGTTTGGAAGTATTAGCACTCATTCTTATATCACTGTAGCCTTAGGGTTTTGAAATGCATCCTTGCATTAGTCCAGCCATGGGCCACCTCCAAGGTTGCTGGTCCTTTCAGAACTTCATTAGTAGGGCTGCATGCTTTGAGTATATCTCAATGAAATACATACAAAAATTGATGAATTCAAGGAAGAATTTGAGCTAGGACAATTTTTTGGTTTGCAATTCTGCCATAGTCTTCCTCTTCACACCATCCATTTGACTCAATCCACTGTCAAGTCAATGCCTGAAGAACATGATTTCTACTTGGGCAAAGTAGTACTTCTCCCACTTCATGTGGAATCATCTTGCAAAAGCTTGAAGATGGTCCGAAAGTGCTGGATGTGCTTCTATAGGTTTTAAGTCTTAACTATATATGATGATGTCATCGAGGTAGATAATTTTCACAAACTTGTCCAAATAATCCTTAAACACAGTTCATTTGTACTGCTTGGTATGTACATACCCATCCTGGTGAAGCATCAAACCTTGCCTTAAAGTATAATTGTGATTTGTGTGTCAGCAGCAAGAAGGCACTTGCAAGTTTTGAATGATAGCACATAAGAGGTTCTCAGAATAGCACATGGTCTAGTGGTCATTCAGTTTTATTAGGTGTCATTTGTGGACTGGCTGCGAGCTATCAGTGGCACTCCTGATCCCAAAAGGATATCTGAACCCATCCACAATGCATGTTGTTTTCAGTTGGGCTACAGTCAATGAGTCTGAGTTGCAGAGTTGACTGGAACCAATACAACAAATTGTTTCTTTCTTGTTCTAATAGTATCTGTTATAAGAAAGAATGAACTGTTCTAATATATGGACAGCAAATTAAGTGCTTAATTTTTCATGGATTGTCATAGTAATCGCGGAGGACAAAGGCAAAAATTTATTTGTTGAAAGAAGTATTTCAACATATAGGAAGCAATATTTGTGTAAATGCTTTTTTCATATTCTCTGATGATAATGTCATGACGCCTACTTTAAATCAGCAAAATCCATTAGGTGATTTTTCTTCCATTCATCCTGAATCATGGAAGTTACCTTTTATTTTATGTTTATGACTGTGGTTTGAAATCAAATAAATTTGTGGTTGGCTATGTCTGTATGGCTTTCAGCCCTTGTATTCTAATTTTCTTTAATATCTTTGGCAGTGTCATAGTTTAGGTGTTGAAGATTTAGGACTTCTATCTGGTGAGGAGCTTCATGCACCAGGATCATTTTTGGTTATATTTAATGGGCTTATACTTGGAAAGCATAGACAACCACAGGTTTATATGATAATTATTTGAACTCTTGCAAACAGTTTTTCTATACTTAATTCTTATTACTCTCTTATTTAAAAACACGATCTTAATTCTGCAGAGATTTGCTAGTGCCATGAGAAAGTTACGAAGATGTGGTAAGATTGGGGAGTTTGTAAGCATTTTTGTGAATGAAAAACAGGTAGAATTTGTTTTGCCATGCTTTTATTTTTTTAAACTTCATGTTTGGAATGGGACCGTGGACATGTATCAATTGCACTTTTACTGCATGATGAAATAATTGAATTTCCTTCGTCTTTAGCATAAGATTGGATCTAATGCATTAATGCTTATGGTCAATTATATCTTTTGAGTGCTTCATCTTCTATTAGCAGATCCATAATTGATGAGCAGTGGTGAGTCTCATTCATATTTGAATTGAGCTACTTTTCCTCATGGTTTGGACATTATAGGATTCCCAAATCCAAAGATTGATAATACATGCTTGTCCCACTGAAACTCTGGCATACCTGTTTTGTGACTAAGGGTCAGTTTTTGCTTTATGTAATTGATTTTCTTCTGGGCAAGCATAATGAAACAGTTTTACAATGTTCCTCATCAGTAGTTTGTTCATCATAAACTCGATTGTAGTCATCATTTTTTGATTGAAAAGCATGCAGCTCAGAACATGTCCATTGTCTTGCTTGCTTAATCTTTGTCCAGAAGAAGATGATTCTACATATTCAAGTAATTTCCTGTTTCTTCTATCAGGAGGTTTTTAACTTGTCCAGTTTCTTAACGATGATTGTTTACTTCTAGTCGGCTGTTCAAAATTCAGATGCTGAAAATTTAAATCATCCAACATTATGAGTTTTTGGATTTGTGTCCTAGTTATAAACATCTTTGTGGATTTTCCATGTTCATGTCGTGGTGGTGAAGGGTTGTTGTATCAGATACCGACAAGCATGGTATGCAGTACCGAATGGTACCACCCGGTACGGGCGGTACATACCGGTCCGATAGCATACCGGTACGTGGACCGCCTGATACCGCTATAGTGCTACAGTATTATACTGTAGTAGTGCTACAGTGTTACAGTAATGAAGAAAATATATAAAATTATTCGGTACACCCTGGTGTACCGCTTAATACGCCATGGTGTACCACTCGGTACGCTAGTACCCAGTGATTTAAAAAGCGCTAGGCGCCAAAAGGCGCCAAGGTCCAAAAACGCCCGAGGTGCTAGGCGCTCGCCCGAGCGAAGCGAGGTGCTAAAATATAAAAATATATAATATAATTAATAAATATAATTATTTAAAATTTTAAATAAAAATATGCTATTAAATTAAGAAAATCTAAGATACAAAATCACAATGTCACATTAACAAAAAGTTTCAAAATTCAAAACAATAAAATTTTACATTAAAGTCATTCATCATAATCAATATTATCGTCATTTTCACACAAATCATCTTCATTGAATTCGTCTTCTTCCTCTTGCCCTTCAATTCCTTCCTCTTTATCAAGATATGTTTCATTCTCTATGTCTTCAACAATAGCAGGAGCCGAGCTTGATGCTTTTGCACTCATTTTTTTCTTTGACATCTGTCTTGTATATGTTTGTAATTCTCCAGCACCTGAAGCTCTTGCCACATCTCCCCATGTCAATCTATCATCTTCAAATACAAGCTCGTCTTCAGCATCTTGCAAGTTAGCACCCATTTCTCCTGCTAACCACTCATTTAAATCATCAATATCTTGCAATGAGATTGAATCAAATCTATTTTGCAAATCATGACGAGTCTTCAAAGCTTGATTATACTTTATGTAAACAAGATCGTGCAATCGTTGATGTTCTAATCGATTTCTTCTCTTCGAGTGAATCTGCCATGTCATATAATTTAAAAATATATTAATACATATATCTAAATAAATAAATTAATTAAAACAAAAATATTTAGTAATCCTTACATGCTCAAAGACACTCCGGTTTCGCTCACAACCTGAAGCACTACATGTCAAACTAAGTACTTTGATAGCAAATTACTGTAAGTTCGGGATGGAATTTCCAAATAGACTCCACCATTCAGCTGCAAAATTTATGTTATTATTAGCAATAACATAGTAACATAATATATATGAAATTAATTATATCAAATTATTAATACCTGGAGACGTAGTTGTCCTAGATCGAACGGCAATTGAAATTCCAAAAAGACCTTCGGCATTTTTATATAAAGATAATTCATGAATAATCTTATCTTGAACCTCAAGGCTGGGAACTAATCTTGCAACGCACTGATATAACCCACCCAAAACTTCTGCATCAAATCCAACAGATTTAATCTTATAAAAGAATTCAGGGTTCAAATAATATCCTGTTGCATGTAAGGGACGATGAAGTTGACAATTCCATCTTTCGTCAATGATTGTAAAAATTTTCTCATATTTTTCTTCATTTTCATTAAAAGATCTTTTAATCGTCTCCTTTGCTCTACCCATAGCCTCATAAATATATCCCATTGCAGGTTTATTTTCATTATCCACCAATCGAAGGACTCGAACAAGAGGGCCCATTACCTTTAATATATAAACTACATGATTCCAAAAGGATGGCATTAAGATGATATCAGTAGCCCTCTTGCCTTTTGCTTCTTTTGCCCATTTACTTGTCACCCATTTCTCAGAGGTAAACATATTTCTCAGAGTATGTTTTTGACGATGCACGCTCTGTAATGTCAAGAATGAAGTAGCAAATCGAGTGACACCATGTCTCACTAATTCTTTATTCCCTGTAAATTCTCTCATCATATTCAAAGCCCCAATGTGATTATAAAGAAATCCAACAACAAAAATTGCCCTTTCTAAGTTGTCAAGTAAATAAAAATTAACAACATTAAATCAATACAATGTGCTGCACATGGAGTCCAATACAAGTGTTGTCTTTTTATTCAAGCAATTTACCTGAGACAAAGGATAACAAAAATGATAAGATTTAAGAGTTTAACACACTTAATTGAAGATAAAATAATTAACAAAATCAAAAGATGAATATTACCAGCTAAAACATAGTTGCTTCCATTGTCGGTTATGATTTAAACGATATTTTGTTCTCCAATTTCTTCCACGAAGTTGTCAAGTAAATAAAAATTAACAACATTAAATCAATACAATGTGCTGCACATGGAGTCCAATACAAGTGTTGTCTTTTTATTCAAGCAATTTACCTGAGACAAAGGATAACAAAAATGATAAGATTTAAGAGTTTAACACACTTAATTGAAGATAAAATAATTAACAAAATCAAAAGATGAATATTACCAGCTAAAACATAGTTGCTTCCATTGTCGGTTATGATTTAAACGATATTTTGTTCTCCAATTTCTTCCACGAAGTTGTCAAGTAAATCATATATCTTGTCTCCAGATTTTACAAAAGATGAAGCATCTATTGACTTCACAAACATAGTCCCTAAAGAACAATTAACCATAAAATTAATTATACTCCTGCGCCTCCTGTCAGTCCAAACATCTGACATAATAGAGCAACCATGTGTTGCCCATGATTCTTTATGACCCTTTAGTAAGTCATTTGTATAATTCAACTCTTTTTGCAACAATGGAACTCGCATCTCATAATAACTTGGAGGTTTTAATCCTGCACCATATCTTCCAATAGCTTCAATCATATCCTTAAAACTGTCTAAACGAGTTGTACTAAGAGAAAGACCAGCCTGATAGAAGAAGCGAACAATGTGCTGAATTGTTCTTTCTCTTATTTCTTTATCACAAGCATCACTTATATTTGTTTGTCTAAATTTTGAGCCTCCTGCTTGCCCTTGTTGTTTCTGGGATCCTTGAAGTATATATAGATCCATCAGTCCTTTTTTACTTTTCTTAGTACTCATAACTTCTTTTCTCTTTTTGTCGTATACTCTTTTTTCACTTCGGTTAATACTCATAGAATAATCTTCTTCTTCATCCCTGAGATGTTCAACATTGTCTTCTGGTAAATTCCCGTAAGATTCATTCTTTTGTGTCTTCTTTTCATTCATATAACTCAGCAACTCTTCTTTTACCTCGGGTGGACATTTTTTGCAAGCTGCTGCATTCTTGAAATTTCCCACTAGATGTTGTTTTGCACGAAAAATACCACCTCTGGTAGTCTTATCGCAGAATATGCAAGTCACTACATTAGGATCTTTCGGATCCTTCAAATAATTATACTTCCATGCAGGATCTTTTTTTGATATAATTGGAGACTCTATTGAGTTGCTCTCTACACTTGCCATGTATGTTGAAACCTAGCAATAATTTCAAGTAAATAAAAATTAACAACATTAAAATCAAAATAATATATTATTAATCTATTAATAGTATTGAAAATTAATCATTTCAAAATTCAAATAAACTTAATATTAACAGTATAAGCCTGCTGACGGAGAAACAAGGAAGCAGCGGCGACAGCGGTAGCGACGAGCGGCAGCGGCAGCGGCGAGCAGCGACAACAACTAGCAGCGGCAGCGGGAGCAGGAGCGACGAGCTGCGGGAGGCGCGAGCGGCGACAGAGGCAGCGTTTGCGAGCAGTGATAGCGGCGAGCGACGACAACGGCAGTGTTTGCGAGCAGCGACAGCGGCGAGCAGCGAGATTGGGATCGGGATCGGGAGCGACAGCGGGTTAGGGTTGGGTAAGGGTTATATCGGTTTAGTTGGTTCGATTGAACCAACTAACAACCGAACCAGGACCGAACCAGACCTAAAATCCTAGTTCGATCGCCTTGGTTTACGCAGGCGCTTCGGGCGCCTGGGCTCGGACGAGCGCCCAGGCGGCGCCTGTTTAAAGCGCGTCGCCTGGGAGATTAGCGAGGCGCTCGAGCCTCGCCTCGCCCGAGCGCCTAGGCGAGCGCTCGAGCGCCTTTTGCAATCACTGCTAGTACCATACCGTACCGAGCCAACGTCGAAACGTCGGTACGGTACGGTATTGCGAACCTTGCCGACAAGAGTATCATATTTTCAGAATTTATGCTTCTTTGTATGGATTGTGGAATATTGATTAATAATGAACCTGTCAAAAGCACTAGAAAAGGATAGGTAATATACATTGAGCAGCATCCTGCGTACATCTTTTTGGTCAAGGATTTTTTTGTCAATGAAAGGGGGAAGATGGGAAGCATTGCTAGTATTAGGATTGAGTGTCAAAAGAAATTATGATATCCATCTTGGTTTATACCAAGGAATTTGTTTTAATTGTTTCGAAGGATTCTGTAATATGTTGTTGCTACATCTGAGATATATGTAACAATGGCGACAAAGGCATGTTGTTAGTATTTCTACTTATTATAGATGTTTTATATTGGATATCCTATTGTACCAAAATGATTGGTCTTGGTGCATAACTGCATTTATAATTTTTTGACATAGATGGACATCTTGCATCTTGCATCTTGCAGAAAGCACATTTCTTTAGTTTCATATTGACCAAATCACCAAACTATGGAAGTTCAAACTTTTCTTGGTTCTCTGGAAAATCTGCTTGGTATAGAGTGTCCTCCATATCCCATCTCGGAATGATCATCTCCAAATTTTCCTGTGAACACAATCCTTAAACATGCTATAAGTTGAAACTCTTGATTCTTTTTCAGTTAGTACAAGTAATCAGAATATCTTTTCCAACTCTAAATTATTTGCTGTTTCATGGAGAAACACCGGCTTTTAAATGGCCAGCATAATTGAATATGAAAATCTTGCAGTTTTCAAGTTGCACACTTGCCAAACAGTGATACTCTTGTTATAATGTTGTAATGTTTTTTTATTGCTACAGCTAACTGAATTCCTGATCCATTGAAACATTTTCCATAAGTGTGACTACTTTTTGTTGATCAATCTTCTTTCATATACATCCATCGTATGATTATTACCCTTTTCTTGAAGCGTTGTGTTTATGTTGCCTCCGATGGTGGTCGGGTTTGTCGTCCACTCGTTATTGCTGACAAAGGAATATCAAGGATTAAAGAACATCATATGAAAGAATTGCGGGTTTGTGTGTTTGCAGTTTCTTTATTACGTCCCTGTTTGTTTTCTTTGATGTTCTTTTAAGATCTTGCTTTTTGATGCTTGTTTCTAGGATGGAGTTCGTACCTTTGATGATTTTCTACGGGATGGATTGGTTGAATATCTTGATGTTAATGAAGAAAACAATGCCTTGGTTTGTTAATATGCTGCTAATTGTGTTTTTGGTTGCTAGAAATTGTTCATTTCATTCTTTGATATGTTTTTCTTAACAGATTGCACTATATGAGTGTGTAAATGATATGGATGACTCTGAGGATGACATCAAGAAAAGTTGCATAACACATATAGAGATTGAGCCATTGACACTTTTAGGGGTCTGTGCTGGTCTAATCCCTTTTCCCCATCACAACCAATCTCCACGCAATACATATCAGGTTTAACTCCTTTTTATAGTTTAACTTCTTTGTGTTCTAAACACTTCCAATAACTTTTGGAAGAAAAATTCTGTTGTAGTGTGCAATGGGGAAGCAAGCTATGGGAAATATTGCTTACAATCAGGCAAGTGGTTTTTAGATGACTCTATGTTGAGAATTAATGTATTGCTTCATTTTCATCATTTTTTCCTTATTTTCATAACAATAGTATATTTTTAGTTGAGCCTTAAATATTTGTTACTTCTGAAGGAGTTTCTCATATCTACTGGATTTTTTGGTACATTGAAGTCTAGTATTAGTAAAATGATATAATGATAATCTGATTTGTAACTTTTAGCATTCTTCATAATTATTGTTGTATGCTTTGTTCAAACTAGCATTTTTGAATATTTGAATAACATGTTTTTCTAGGTAATTCAAATTGATAAATGAAAGCCAAAGTTCCAACAAATCTGCTAAAAACTCGAAAAATCACTAAATCAAATCTTCAGAGATCATACCTTTTCCTAATGCTAAATGACAAGGCTAAGATTTTGCACCCCTTAGTGCCTCATGATTTTGTGTCTGATTTGCATTAATTATTTCAGTATCTTTTATCTTTATAGTGAGGATACTGAATCTTTCACTTAAATTCTGGCAGCTTTGTCGAGCGGACACTTTACTTTATTTGTTAGTGTATCCTCAACGCCCGTTGCTGACGACAAAAACAATTGAGCTGGTCTGTATTTTCACTTCTGTTATGTGTATAATGCTTTCATGGCATCTCTCTAACGTTAACTGTACCAGATTGGGTATGATAAACTTGGGGCTGGGCAGAATGCAACTGTTGCTGTTATGAGTTACAGTGGCTATGATATTGAGGATGCAATTGTCATGAACAAGTCATCTCTTGATCGTGGTTTTGGCCGTTGTATAGCAATGAAAAAGTACTTGAGTGTATCCCTGAACACACTTCATGTATTCCTAAACATGTGTCTTTTCCTCTATACATAAAATTGCCATAACCTTTAAGGCCATTTTTTATTTTTCTAATTTCGGTTTTAGGTATTCTGTTCTCAAAGAGATCTATGGTAATGGTTCATCTGATAGAATAGTCAGGCCAAGAAAGGATAAAGATAACCAAAGAATGCAGGTATCTTAGTCAATGCATTATTCTGTTGGATCTCTTGCAATTATGATTTTATATTCTTCGACTCTTAATCCCTCTGGTAACTCTGCTGTAAGAGTAATAAGATGTTGTGTTCTCTATGTTTCTGATTCTTTGGTTTGCATGCTAGGTTGAGCATCAGCCTGTTTAAATTGAATATTTATATTCATAATGGCATATCTTGTAAGATGATTCGATTTTTTTTCTCATAAGAATTGACATGCTTGTTCAATGACTTTTAAGATGGGTATTTCTGGTATGGCCAATCATAAGTGGCCAAGGCACCAATTCCCTTTCAGTGATTGTATAAGCCTTCAGTGCTATCAACAAATAAAAACTAAGACGGAACAAGGAAAACTAAGAGCGACATCACCTATGATTTTGCTAAGAAATAGACAGGTCAACAAAGAAAAACTAAGAGGGAAGTCAGCTATGAATTTGCTAAGAACAAATAGACAGGTCAACAAAGAAAAACTAAAGAGGGAAAGTCAGCTATGATTTTGCTAAGAACCAAGGTTTTTAATCTCGTACAGTACCAGTGTACTGAGATTTGCTCGGTACGGTACATCTAAAATAAGTATAAATCCTTCCAAAAATACCTGAAAAATAAAAATAAAAAAGAGTTGCATGTTTTAGCTGAAAATGATATTTGAATTTATAAAAAATGGAGTCATTAGAAAAGAGTTAACTAATGACTCAACATCAAAAGCTGAAATCTATGGTTCATCCTAACATCAAAGACAATTTCATGTACTGTTTCTAGAATTTCAGTAGCTTTATGCTTTCATTTCAATTATTGATTTGCAGTAATCCTCTTTGAGACTCCATCAACACTTGTTCTATGTCAAGTTGCCACCAAAAATTCCTGGTTTGACAAGAAATTCTAACAATCAACATCAAAAACTGAAATCTATGGTACCACCTGGTACAGGTCGGTAACGATCGAAATTTTGATCGTTACTGCTCGGTACAACCCCATATCGCCCGATACAGGGCCAAAAACCTGATACCACTTGGTAGCGGGCATTCCGGGTGTTGGTTTGCTGGTGGACCGATACATACCGCTCGGTAAATACGAAATTAAAAACCCAGCTAAGAACCACCATCTTTTTTTCTGGGCAAGGGGGTGGCTTCTCTCAAATGTGCCCATGCTGATTGGCCTGTCATAGCATTGCTACATTGTGTGTCAACCTTTGCCCCACCCAGTCCTTATGTGCTGGCTTGCTAAACTGGCACGTGAATAACCACCTGTTTGTTTGGTGCATTCTTAAATACCTTCTAGAATTTTGACCAACAACCACAAGTTGAATCAAATTGGGGTCAAAAGGAAGAAGGTAGCTTGTATTTCTTAGAGCTACTGTAGATTATACATGACAATGTCTATTACCCTTTTCTGTTTAGTTTGATTTACCAACTTTATAATGGAGAAACAATAGTGTTAATTAGTGATTGAAGATATTCATGTATTTATTAAAATGTAACTTCATTTATGTAACAAGCTTATTTGTGTGTTGTTAAAGCAAGGTCTAAATACTGATATCGGTACTTATATCAGAATCTTATCGGGCCATTTTGTACCAACTATCAAATTCTTTGGTACCCCAGTAACACATAACACTAGAAAAAATTTGATACATTGATGACTTGCTTGATGGTGATACATAGATGGACTTTTCATGGCGTGTCCTATCAATAGAATTCATTGTAATGAATACTTTGGTAAGTTCTGCTGAAACTTTAGACTCATTCTGGAAGGAACTCATTTAGGTTCCTGAAATATGGAAACAACACTTTGGTTTAATGTCATAAATGAATCTTTGCCCATTTTCTAATCCCATTCTCGCTGGCTTGAAGCCATTTGTGACAAGAAGGTCGAAGACTACATTGAGATTTGGTACTTGGCTTGCTATTTGGTCTCAGATTGTCTTCTTCCTAAAATAATGACGAGAACCTCATTTTGGGATTCTTCTTTCTCAGACAGTTTTGGTTACTTGAACTTTATTTTAAGATCTTATCCTTTAGTAATGATTTTGCTATATTTTGTGAAAACTTGTATCACAGATTCAATCCAGTACTTATATTTGAACTTCTATCTCTGCTCATGGTTGCTAAAAGTATTGTAGTGTTTTACTATCTTACATGCTTAAAATAATGCATGTAAGTCATCTACATCATTCCAATTCAAGACTAATTTGAATTGAGTTGTGGACAGATACTCGATGGTGATGGAATTGCTGCCCCTGGTGAGATAATTCGGAACAATGATATTTATGTGAATAAAGAAACTCCCATAAATACAAGGGATAAGACTGGTGGCCCGATGGGTTTGAAAGATGAGTAAGTCTTATCTTCTTTTGAAGTTTTCGACCCATGCAAAAGTGATGCTAATGTGATATTCTTGTGAAATTCCAGAGACTACAAAAGGACACCTGCTGTGTACAAAGGTCCTGAAGGTGAGACTACTGTGATTGACCGAGTGATACTTTGCTCGGATACAAATGACAAGTTATGTATCAAATTTATCATTCGTCATACTCGTAGGCCAGAGGTGAGTATATGTAAACAAATTCCTTGTGCTTTGGTCAAGGTTGCAAATCTGGGGCACACTTACAATTCCTGGATGATGACCCTCTTAGACACTTAGGAAGGATATCAAAGTAGGTAGGTGGAGACCTAGAATATAATGTATCAATTCAACCAAACATTGTATATGATAATTGCTACAGTTGATCTCTTGTTAGATTAGGATCATTAGGTTTTTCACATTAGTTATGATAAATCTTTCAACACTGAGTAATGGAATTTTGAATATCAAAGATGAGCAGTTCAGAAACATGATATGACTATTACTTTGTTATAAAAGAGGCACTAATTTATATTTAAATTATTTAAACTCTAAACAACAGTTGGCAGAGGCTATAAATAATGCCAGGAATAGAATATATTCACAAAGGCAGCTGATTATATTTTAATGTTCAATTGGTTGTACAATACTGATATATTGCTACGGAAGTCTTCTTTCAAAACCAGTCATCTTCTATATTAGCAATAATTCTTGTAACTATCAACCATCTTTATTAAAAAAGTTGGTCCCTTTTGTGTAAAGTTGGCCTTTTCCTTGTAGACCATTGTTTAGGCTGTCATTTAGCACTAGGTAGCCACTTGGCTTCAAACATCCCACGAGTATCAACACTTTCTGAGGGTAGTGGGTCGGGACAGCTGTTTGTGACTACATTGATCCTGATATACTAACATATGCTGTTAATCCTATCCATTTGATTTTGTTAATCACGTAGGTAGGTGACAAATTTAGTAGCAGACATGGTCAAAAAGGGGTTTGTGGTACCATAGTTCAACAGGAAGATTTTCCTTTTTCTGAGCGTGGGATATGTCCTGATCTTATCATGAATCCACATGGATTTCCCAGGTATGATATCTGCTTCATGGCTTTTGCTCAAGTTCTGCTCCTCATCATATGACTGGATTGTATGTTCCTGTTGTCATCATCAACAGGTTCTGTTTTCCTTTTATTCTTTTGTTGAAAGATTAGATATTGAATTATGCGCTGGTTTAGTTTGAATGATTTATCTTTGCCTTTCTACCTGTTAAATAATTCGCCATAGATTTCACTGAAATCATGTATCCTTGTTCTTACACAATTTCTCTATACAACTATTGATCCATTAATTGATTACCATTAGATTGACTGATAAGTGCTTCCTTGTCCTCTGTAACAAGTAACAACGATGATGAGATTTTGTTTCTGCTTACTAGACTTCAAGTACATGCATGTATGCATGGCTTTAAGTGAAATATACACCCAAATATGGTTTGTAAGTGATGAGCACTGCTCCTAGGTGAAGCTTAGGCAACTTAGAGTTCAACTTATGAAGGGGAACTTAGCAATAATACATGTCTTCTTTTGATGCATTTGAGCAATCTCAAATCTGAGCAAAAGATGGAATAGTAATGAAGATAAAACGGCAGAACAAACTAATTAGGAGTTGATGAAAAATGGTTTAGTTTCACTTGAAGTTTGGTGTTCCTTAGGGTAGCTCATATTTTGAGTTTGTATTGATTCATTGTCTGACATCTATCTCTGCTGCAGTCTCCCTCTCTTTCCTTGTCTTTGTTCTATAATGCAAGACATTTGATTGGACCAAATATTTGGATATCAGTTTGATTGGATATGGATCAGCTCTAAGCTGATCTTGTCAGGTAGTCTGTTCTTATTGGATCAAATCAAGGTGAAATGTTGTATGATCCATTTAGTTTATCTAATAATGCGTTCAAAAATAGGCTGATCTCCGAACCATTGTATGTGCAATAACATGAAAGAATGCAACTAAGCAAAGCTCTAGAGATGGTTCTGGAGAAGTAGGAAAAAAGTGAGACTACTATTGAGTTGATTGCTTGTCAAGATTTTTTTATTTCGTAGAAAAAAGGAATAAGATGGAAAATGAGATTAACATTTATATCGTGGATATCCTACATGAAAACATGTCTAGATAGGTAGAGAGTTCTAATTCTTTTTGGGAAAATCCTTGAATGTGAGAACATGAACATCATTCATTCGTGAAGCCCTTACACCATATCGCGGATAACTGAGTTTTGATGATTTAGATCTTTCAAGATCATTGAAATTATTGACTATATATTTTCTGAAAAGTCCTACTACGTGATACTGGTATAACATCCCAATTTAGTCCAATATTGAAAGTGGACTAACACTTAGATTGACTTATAAGAGGCTAATGGGTAGGCTTAAGCATTCTGGGTCAATGGTATAGGCTCAATTATTATTGAAACATGTGAGAGGCTCGAGTCTTGTGAACAAGATCAGAGGGTACGTCACAATGTGGAACTCCTATTGGGCTATGCCTCATATGCACCATGTTTGGTTCAATTCTGCACTATATTGGGTCTTGACAAGGACATCAAGGGAGATTGTAACACTCCAATTTAGTCTCACAAGAGTGGACTAACACTTAGATCTTGACGAGGACGACAAGGCTAACACTCCAATTTAGTCTCACAAGAGTGGACTAACACTTAAATTGACTTATACTAGTGCCAGCTTGAGCTTAAGCATTCCAGATTAGTAGTTCAGGTTCAACAGGTTAACATGTCAGTTATCCAATTAGACCAGGTCATGACAATGGATGCCACCTTTAGTGTAAATCTTTTGTGCAAAGTCATCGAGATGAAGTCATTGTTGATATCCAGTTGAAAAATTGGTCCTATTTTAATGGCTCGTGCAATGATCAACTTATAGTAGGAGAAAGTTTCAAGTAGAGAACCCTTCATGTTTGTGCAAGTTTTAACAGTTTCACTTTCAGCCTTTCTTCATGTCAGAAGGAATATGTTCCATAATAAACACCTGTCTATCAAAAAGCCTTCATTTTTGTGGTTCTCAACTGGCTTCCAGTTTTAATCAAGTCAAGGTTAGCCATTTATGTTTCATAGCATTTATCTGTCCGTTGTCAATCAACGCACTGTAGGAGCATAGAAATAGAACTAGAGGCAAAAATTATGACAATTGTAGGTAGCCAAATGTTTCCTGGGAGCAAGAAAATCGAGGATGGAGATTGAGTAGAAGTGTGTGTTTTCTGAAAAAGAATTGTTTTGAAGAATTAGAGGCTTGTACATCCTAATGCAACAGGGAGTTGGCCTGGCTGCCACCATCACCAATTCAATGATAGCCTTCATCCACTGATCAATCATGCTGACCAATGACCTAATGGAAGAGTCCTCTGGTGGCCATTTACATGGCAGTGATCGGACAACTGATGTAGCAGGATCTTTTTATTGTGGAACACATTCCTGACTGGTTGGGCTTCGAGCAAGATAGACCTCAAGTGATACCAAGTACTGCACATAAGATGGATCCATACAAAATACTCATTGAGCATATATGCAGAGTCAAATAGGTGGATGATAGATAAAAAGGGGAATCTGGTGCCCTTGCAGGGTCTAGGGAGTATGAATATACATTAAGGAGGTTTTTTCCATACTGGCCTCTTGATACCATAGTCACAGAAGTGCTACTTTACCACAGAATCAGTAGTGGGCTTATTGAGCTGTTGATTGGTTATTAGGTGATTGTGCAGCACAATAAAGTGGATATGAAATCATCCAAACGAGAAGAAGACACCTAAAGGAAGTTATTTTTACAATGGTGTCACATTTCACTGTATAATCTCACACTAAGTTGCAGACCCATTAAGGGCCCATACACAGAAAACCCACTAAATGGGCCTTAAAGAAGGTTTCTAATTCTCATTTGAGGGCCAATTGGCCTTAAAAAATGATTACAGACTGATCTATTCATGGACCAGTTTTTGTTTGAAACTGAAATGGACCTTGGCCTCGTCCTTCAGTCAGAAGGTATATTTCCTTCCAACTCTGCCTCTTTTTCCCAGGATTTTGGTTGTCTTCTTTTCATTTTCTTAACTAACCAGTATATCATCAGCTACCGTACCAGTCTTACAAGGGACCAGTACAGGTACTGACCGGTCTTGAAATTTTAAACCTTGGGTTTTACTGATTCTCCACATGATTATGTTGTGCTGCTCTTTGTCCACCAATTGATTTTGAACATTTTTAGGTACTGTTATAGTGTTATTCTTGCACATAAAGACTCAACATGTGTCATAATAGAGGTGAAGCTAGATCGATGTTAGGAGAAAAAAGAGTCAAAAAATTCTAAATGATAGTAAAACTGATCTCTTTTTGTTTTTTGGTTTTGCACATCATGTCATCCTTCCGGTGGTTGAAATTGCATCCACGACTTGTAGATGCCTATGCATCCTGCCTGCTTGCACCTGCAGAGTCCAAGGGGTGGCATGGCTTCAGTTTATATTTCATGCTTGGATGAGGCCTGCAACATAACCAGCAAGCAGCCATGTTATAGAGAGAGACGTGTGCTTGGCTAATGTGATAACAATACCAATTCTTGATTTCCTGAATTTTATATTTAGTTGGTCACAGGTTTAAGGTTGACATATTGAAATCTTAGATTATGAAATATGGATTTTGTACTATGTTTGGAGAGCATATATTGACATCATTTGTTTGCACAAATAAGTGACTAGTGCTTGAATTATGTATATTTACCATACAAATGTGCCATCTGATCAATTAGATTGTTCAGCCTACAATAATTTGTTGCTGTAATTGTCTTCCATGCATATTCATTCTTTAATATGTGCTGGAGATATTCGGGTTCTTTCCAACTGTGATTACCTTATTATTGCTTCAAGTTTTACACAGCATTCAGACTATTATCATGTTATTTACAAGAAGAATCACTAACATCCATTGCAATAAATAGTCGAATGACAATAGGCAAAATGATTGAGCTTCTTGGTGGAAAAGCTGGAGTATCTTGTGGTCGATTTCATTATGGTAGTGCTTTTGGGGAACCAAGTGGCAATGCTGATAAGGTTGAAGACATAAGGTATGCTACATTTTAAACTATCAATAGGTTTCTGGCTGTGGTATCTGCTTATACTTATGCAACAAATCCAGTTATACACTTGTGAAGCATGGATTTAGCTACAGTGGAAAGGATTTTATCTACTCAGGTACGTAAGTGAGCTAAATCTCTTTACAAGAAAATATATACAACAACAATTGAAGGTCTTGCATATGCTTTATGAGAAATTGGCATATATAAAATTCTAATGAACACCACTCTAGAAGAAAACAAATCAAATCTGAAAGTAAGCCACAAATTTTATTCTGCACATGAATTTGTTTTATAATTCTAAAACTGCTTTTTCTTATCAAATGATTGTGCAATTTTTTGTACCTTTTTTCTCTCTTATGATGCATAGATATTATTGAATTGGATATCTAACTTAATTAATGAACACAACTCTAGAAGAAAACAATATCTGAAAGTAAACCACAAATTTTATTCTGCACATGAATTTATTTTATAATTCTAGAACTGCTTTTTTTTATCAAATGATTTTGCAATTTTCTGTACTTTTTTTCTCTTATGATGAATGGATATTATGTCATTGGAATATCTAACTTAATTTGAATTGTGAATCAGATAATTAAATATGAAATCAGCATTAAAAAGATAGAGGAGAACGATTTTGCATGATATACACTTGTATATGTTAATCAACAGAATAACTTTAAAGATCAGTTTTTTGGTCATTATCTACTTGTATGATAAACTAAAAGATGGTTACTAACTTACATCTCATGACAATAATCAGGACCAAGACCTTCACATTTTTTAACAACTTACGTTGTTGTGCATGTAAGATTTGACATGATTGTTTGATCTCACAGGCATTACAGGTTATCCTCTGCAAGCATATATATTCATGGGGCCAATCTACTATCAGAAGTTGAAACACATGGTAAGTGGATCAATATATTCTGGTAATCTCGTGTCTAGGGCATGAAAACTGCTTTAACAAAATTAAATTCTAAGAACATGAATTTTGTTGGTTTATAATGTTTATTGCTTTTATGCCATCTTGTCGATTATTTATAACAAAATGGTATGCCCAAAATTTAAGTATTTATTATGCTTCTTGTTAATCTAAGGTTTAAAGAATCATCTTTTGAATCAGTCTGATGATTTTCTAATAGAAGAAATTTTGATTATAAACATAAACTAACCACCTAAGGATGTACCATGAAGTGGTCTTAAGCTAAGAAGCACAGGCACGGACTCAACACGGACATGGCGACACATAATTTTTAAAAACATTAGGATATGGACATGGCGAGGACATGTGTATATATATATATATATATATATATAATTTGATTAATATGAATTTTATAATATTGATATTTAAATTTTAATATTGGTATTTTTTTAATAAGTTCGTAGCACATATCCACTTAAGTTACTTTACTTTTGTTATACATGACTTACTACTAATAAGAGGCAGTAACAAAATTTACCATCAATATTATTATTAATATAGTTATGTTATATTATAATTTAGGGAATATAAAATACTAAAAAGAAACAGAAAGTAGGCTTTCTGTGACCAAGGTTGTGGGTTTGCTGTTTGCACACAAGCGGGGTGCAAGGCCACGGGTTACAAGTGATGGATCGGTGAGAGGGATGATGAGGGAAGCCAACGTGCCTTGTTGCCCATGATAGGGGATGGATCAGCGAGAGGTATGCTGAGGGAAACCACGAGCAAGGCCGTCGGTGACAGGTCGCCGAGGGGATGGCCCCGTGGGTTATGCTACTACCTAACTACCTAATTTTCTTTAATTTCCAAATTTACATCTTTGTAAACATACATACCTTTAGAAAGTTAAGAAATTCTATGTAGGCAATTTATTCTGTTTTAAGAAAATGTATTTTGGTTATATTTTTGGTATTTCAGGTGCTTGATAAGATGCATGCTCGAGCTTCAGGGCCCCGTGTGATGCTAACTAGACAACCCACTGAAGGAAGAAGTCGTGATGGAGGTTGTGTAAAGATTAACACTGAATTTTAACCTTAAGAATTTTTGTTTGTGTTGGTTTCATGGTTCAGGCTCAATATATATATTTTTATAAATTAACTTGTTTCTGTATACAGGATTACGTTTAGGAGAAATGGAACGTGATTGTTTGATAGCGTATGGTGCTAGCATGTTGATTTTTGAACGTCTAATGTTATCTAGTGACCCTTACCAAGTTCAGGTACTTACGGAAGCTATTCCTATGTTTTCTTGTCTAATGATTTTATCCCTTTCAATCAACTAGGACAGCAACCAAATGGAGAAGGGGGATTAACCTTTGTTTTTTTTTTTTTTTTTTTTGCTTGCTAATCAGGTTTAGTCAATGTTTAACTGACACTACTAATGATTCACATGTGTGATCCTGGCTGAAGCCACCATGCAACCTCTTTTTAGTGATGATAGCAGACACTAGCTATCTGGTGTTTTACATGCAATTTCATACCTATTTTCATAATGGCCTTCCAGGTATGCAGGAAGTGTGGTCTCTTGGGGTATTATAACTACAAGCTGAAGACAGCCTTTTGTTCCATGTGCAAAAATGGAGAAAATATATCCACAATGAAACTTCCGTATGCTTGCAAGCTGCTATTTCAGGTAACGAGGGATTATATTCTTCTTGTGCTGTGTGCAATCATTTGGCTGCTTTCTACATCTATCAATGTTTTAGGTGAATTATGTTTCTGTTCCCTGCTTTCCTTGCCATCAGGAGTTGCAGTCAATGAATGTTGTGCCACGTTTGAAATTAGTCGAAGCATGATTGCTTGATGGATGGACGGATGGATGGATGGATTTAGAACACGCAGATAAAAACATCAGGCATGTAGCAAACACAGACGCCCATGGAAGAAAGAGGAGAAAGCATGCCCCAAGCAGAGACCTGAAAATCAAATGCGAGGTCCACTCAACTTGCTGTGGATAGGATTTTACTGCTTTTCCAGGAGGATATCAAAATGGGTTTATGACACAACCGGCCTACTGTCTTAAATATTTTTACATGTCATTGTAATTAATTAGAATGGCTACGATAGCTTTTTCCCAAATAGAGAACTGCACTTGGATAAAGCATGTGACTATATATTGTGTGGTGTTTCTCAGAGTGAGAAAATACTAGCTTAAGCTGATTTGCAGACACCAAATAAAGGCACCCACTCTGGTGTAACCTCGAGTACCTCAACAATCATCCTAAACAGCACTAAGCAACACCATATCTTCTTCTTCCATATCTAAACTTTGTCCCGGCGAACTTTATTGCTCAGTTGGTATTGGTTTTAATAGAGAGGTAGGGTTCTTGTGGCAGAAAGACTTGATGGCGGTGAAGCAGCCATCTTCGATCTTCTCGATGACCTTGCAGCACTCTGGGCCGGAGCTGGGCGTGGAAGGTTAAGAGGTCAACAGCTCCCGGTTGTAGTACCGGATGCGGAGCTCCAAGAACCAGCACTGGGAAAATATTATTTGTAGGCACAAGGATTCGTAAGAGGTTTTTCATCGAGTCTATCGATATTGTAGGCATAATATTATTTGTATTTTGTATGACGAGAGAGAATGATATTATTTGCTTTGATTCATGTGTGTTCTATTTCTCAGTGGTAGTAAGCATTCACGTAGCGACAGTGGTGCCGGACTTCTCCCTGCTCTCCCGTGAGCACATTGATGCTCCCCATCTTCACAATGGAGTTCCTGTAATGGCGGAAGAACAGCTCTTGATCACGCGCATACGCCCACACCAAGCTCGCCACACCATCGTCTTCGTACCCGGCGACGAGCTCGTCGTCGCTCTGCAGCAGCGCGTTACCCCGCACCAGGTTGTGGAAATACCGGTTGTCGAATCGCCTCGAGGTCTTCAGGTCGAGAGGGACGAGCGTGTCGTCTCCTCCCGATGGTGGGCATGCCGACCGCAAGCTGCTGAAGAACTCAGAGTACCTGTGGTAGAGATCGTGTTCTTCGAATGGCTCTATCGGATCTTGGCCGTAGAGCCTGCCTTTGAAGCTTACACACCTCGATCTTCCAATCGTGTGACTGCCTACAGAATTCAGAGTTCGATCCACCAGTTGAGCTCAGAAGACAGCAAGCGCAAGATGCACAGAACGGCTACCTGAGAGGCTGACCAAGTCTACTATGTCCAGGCCCTGATCATGGAAGTTGGAGATGAGCATGTCGAGTGTGAAGTTGGGCGCAGGTATTCTTTTGTTGGCTTCGCTCAAGCTTGCTGTGAGAGAATCCTTCCTCCCCGAATACACCTCCCAAGTCGGACCACCTCGCTACAGAATCCAATGGATGAACAGTTCAACCTCAGCAGTCTCTGCAATCCTAATTTGTGACCGAAGAGCTTACCAAATGGACTGCATCTCTGGCAACAATGGCGAGGATATCAGCGCACGACACTGTTAGCGGGCAGGCCTCCTCCAACACGGCCTTTATCGAGTCTATCACCTCGAATCCTCGGAGGGAATTCAGGTTCGGCACAGCATTCTTCTCGCTGACTATGCCATCGGCATCGTCCAGTAGCACCGATGCATCGCATCCCTGCAACACCAACACAGCTGCTTTCAGTCGCTGCTGCAGCAGCAGGAAGAGACTACGGATTGGATGCATGGGGAGTGAGACCAGAACGAAGCAATCGTGGAAGTGAAGGCGGAGCAGCGACGCGGCCATTCTCGGATCTCGATACACCACCGCTTCCACGTTCTGCCTTATGATGTGCTCCGCAAGGGGGCAAGTCTCCTTGTAGTAGTGTGGGGAGAGTCCGCCGTCTGCTTCCACGCCAACCAAAACCAGCAGCAGGCCGAGGACGAACGACTTCGCCATTTTCTGATGGGCTTGTCTTTCCTGGAGACAGGGCTTATTATCTCCTTCATTGATATATCTGCAAGATGAGGAGGAGGATGATGATGATGATGATGGCGGCATGGCAAGCGTTCGAAGGTGCTTTCCACAACCACCCACAGCAAGTTAGACAACAGAGGATACACCAACCCGACCAACTTCCCATTGTCGAGAGCAGAACACACAAAGAAGTCTCATTCGACCTCACGGGAGAAAGAGACAACGGAACAGAGTTTTTTTTTTCGTTCAAATAGAAAAAAAAGAAACCCCCTAATGTTTTTACAAACATGAGGGGGCGCCACCGGTAAAAATAATAATAATAATAATTATTATTATTATTATTATTATGAGCTTTTTTTCTTCTGTAAATTATTCCTTTCTTAAAGAACCAACTGATGGGAAAACAAATCTCACATTTATACTTTGTATTATACTATGCAACAATAAGCTATGCCTTATATAATATTATCATATTATATATAATCTTATACTGCATCGTATCATTACCATAGTATATTATAGTGTATTAATGCATTGTATACAAAAATTATATCGTACCAGTCTCGTAAGTATATAAATGCAGAGCAGAGAAATATGCACTCGTTGTTCGTCCGGAAGAGCAAAATGGCTGTTAAACCCACACCCGCCTCCCGGCCTTCCTCTCCCTATCTCGACCGCGTCCTCCTCTCTCTCCCCAACCCAAGGCGTCTCCCCAACCGCATTTGGCCTGACGACGACAACCACCGCCACCGCCATGACGCTTCCTCCTCCTCCTCCTCCTCCTCGGCAGTCGCCACCTCCGTCCCCTGCGCGTCCTCCCCCTTCTGCGAGGACGCTCCGCCGCCGCCTCCTGTCAAACTCAGCCATCCTCTCCTCCGCGCCCTTGAGTCATCCGGCGGCCCCGCAACCCCTCCATTCTCCCAAACCCTCGCGCAGCTCATCGTATCTGGCCTCGCTCTCCACCGCCTCGCCGCTGGCCGCGCCATCAAGGCGCTCTGTGCTTGCCCTTCCTCTGTCCCTCTCGCCGTTTCCCTCTTCTCCGGCGTCGACGACCCCGACGCCTTCCTCTCCAACATCATCCTCCGATCCTATATCTCCTTCAGCCGGCCTGACCAAGCGCTCGCCTTCTTCCGCCGTCACGCGCTCCCTTCCCGCGTCTTCCCCAACCATTTCACCTTCCCACTTCTCGCGAAGCTGTTCTCCGAGCTCGGACGCGCTGAGGACGGGTGGAGCGTCCACTCGCTGGCCGCTAGACTGGGTTTTGAGTCCGATTTGTACGTTCGGAACTCTCTGATTCACATGTACTCGTCTTTGGGTGATGTCGACTCCGCCCGCAAGCTCTTCGATTTGGATCTCGATTCGGATTTTGTCACCTGGAATTCTATGATCGATGGGTACGTAAAGAATGGGATGGTTGATGCTGCGCGCAGGTTGTTCGATGATATGTCCGAGAGGGATATAATCACTTGGAATGTGATGATTGCTGGGCATGCTGGAGTCGGGGATATGGACGCAGCGAAGGATCTGTTCATAAAGATGCCTGAGAGAGATGTTGTTTCGTGGAACACCTTGATCGATGGATATGCTAGGAAACACGAAACTGGGGTTGCTAGAGAGCTCTTTGATGTGATGCCCATCAAGAATATGGTGTCTTGGAATGTCGTGCTGGCTCTGTATGCTCGGATCAAGAATTACAGGGAGTGCCTGAAGTTGTTTGATAGTATGACTGCGACAGCGGATGCAAAGCCAAATGAGGCTACTTTTGTCAGTGTCCTGACGGCCTGTGCATGTTTAGGTGATCTTGCTAGGGGAAAGTGGGTGCATTCTCTGATGAAGAATAGTTCTGGAGCAATACAGCCTGATGTATTACTGTCAACTGCGCTCTTGAATATGTATTCCAAGTGTGGGGATATGCATTCGGCTAAGGAAATCTTTGATTCAATGGAGGAGCATAGTGTAGCAACATGGAACTCTATGATCATCGGATATGGTTTGCATGGAAATGGCGAGAAGGCTCTCGAATTGTTCATGAAAATGGAGAAAGAAGGGCCTAGGCCCAATGAAGCCACCTTTGTGTGTGTTCTGAGTGCATGTGCTCATGGAGGAATGGTGTTGGAAGGCTGGTGGTGCTTTGATCGCATGATTCACTTCCACAAGATTGAACCCAAGGTGGACCATTTTGGTTGCCTGATGGATCTCCTTAGTCGAGCTGGTTTTCTAAAGGTCTCGGAGAAGCTGGTCCAGGGAATGCCAGTTGAGCCGGTGCCAGCCTTATGGGGAGCATTAGTGTCAGCTTGCAAGACCCATTGCGATTTGCATCTTGGGGAGGTTATTGGCAAAAAGTTGATTGACATGGAGCCTCAAGACATTGGGCCTTATATATTGTTATCTAATATATATGCAGCAAAAGGCAGATGGGATGATGTAGAGAAGGTAAGGAAGATGATGGAGAAAAAAGGTTTGCGGAAGGGTACGGGAATTAGCTTAGTGGGTATTGATGATCATGTTGTGGATCACAACATTTCAGTTGGTAAAAAAAGTGTGGTTTTCTCAATGTTGAGTGAGATGGGTATGAGCATCAAGTCATCATGTACTGGGACGTATAAGATGCAGAGCAATACAGTTTGACTCGATAATTCATATTCCATATTAGTTGATTCATATGCTTCAAAATTGCTGATAGAGAAATGTGAAAAATATTTCTCAACTGATTGGACTATGATCCAGATGAGCAATTAGAGGGTGATATTTGCTTATATACTCCAGAAAAATTGGGAGGACAAATTTGGCCTAGTTTTGGGGGATGTGACTTAGTACAGAGATTCTACAGGATAATTTGGCAGGAACATATACTATCAGACATAACAAATGAGAAATAAGGTTCATCATAATAGATGGCTTTTCTGTGAACTTGGGCCAGTTCGTATGGATTGGGAGAAATTTGACAGATTCCATTTAAACTGAGTGATGCTCATAATGTTCAGCAGAGGTCCCTATGCTGACATCTCTAATTAGTGGTAAGTTACAGCTCAAAAACTCGCTTATTCAGTTATCATTTGCTATTGTTGTGTTCTTCTGGGAGATGATTAGGATTAAGAGTTGTTTACCATAGTCAATTGTGCAATTCATAATTGTACAAGAAGGAAATTGGCTTGCCTTTTGTAGGAAGACGGATAGGCAGCTTACTTTTTGGGGGGAAAAAAGAATGAAGCACATTCTTTTTTTTGTGTGTGTGAAGGATTCTGTAGGGAAGCACCTTCAGTGGACTCGGGTGTTGGCAAGCTATTTGGATCAGGAGTTATACATCTTCAAGAGTGACAAATGTTTGCTGACATCTTTGTACTAATAAAATCAACTTAATTTCAGTGTGAAGCTTAACCTCATTTGATCCAAACTATCCTTGTGTTTGGAAAATACCTCTTTTCCTTGGAGATACGTAGATAACTGAGATTGAAGATTGGTTTGGGTCAGACTGAAGTCCTTTCCAGTAGTCAGAGATGAGTCTACAGGTTCAAAACAGATCTTAAAGACATCTCAAATCATGACAATGGCGGATCGATCACACCTCAGCACTGAGCAGTAGATGACCGAACACAGCACTTCCATGCAGAGCATGCTTCATCTCGACATTGGTAATACTGCTGATGAGGTTGGCTCTTTTCTCTTGATGAGAGTGATCTGAAGGAAAGAGTTAAAAGAGTTCTTGCTCGGTCAGACTATCCATGGATAACTACACTTGTTACTTGGTCTCATGGAAATAATTCACCATGCTGATTGGCTCTCGATATCGACAAATGGGAGGGAGAACTTTCATTTGTGGTGGCAATAGGTTTCTTGGTGATTACAAAGTCCGCTGCTATTGAGACATGCAGCCAAGTATGTATTTTCATTCATATTGCAATTTATGGACAATTCCAATAGTTAAAAAAGATATTGCATAGTTGATGAAATGAATTTTTTGACATGTTTCTGCCAATATATGGTCACTAAATAAATAATGGGAAGACTTTTTTTGGTCAATCGATCATGCTATATATAGTTTAATGTTCTTCTTCTTCTTCTTCTTCTTCTTCTTCTTCTTTTCCTCTTGTTTTTATTGTTCAACAGACTTTAAACAAGGAAACTGAAACTAAGCCCTAATCCGACCAGTTGAGCATTTGATTTTAATGATTTTGACTTTGTACTTTCAGAATGTAGGAAGATTAATTGACATAAAATAATTGCTTAAACTCAAATGAGAAGAAGAAAATAATGTACTTCTTGCCAAAAACTAGTGGAGTTGCAAGCATTTGTGGGATGGCACTGCCATCTTATTTGATGGCACGTCCCACGAGACAGCCATTGCACGTCTCTCTTACTATTTAAACTACGCCATGCATCATCATCATACAAGCAGCTTTCTCCTATATAACAGGAAGCGACGTGCCCCAGCTCGATCAAAAAAGATGGCCGCAGCGCTCGGTGTCGCCACCGTCGTGCTACTGTGCCTCACCGTCGTCCCCAGCCACGCCGCGCTGCAGGTCGGCTTCTACAGTGGAAAGTGCAACGGCACCGACGTCGAGGCCACCATCAAAAGTATCGTCGCCGCCCGTTTCGCTCGGGACCGCTCCATCGTCCCCGCCCTCCTCCGCCTGCAGTTCCATGACTGCTTCGTCAGGGTACGCGCTGAATGAACCGATGCATGTGTACAGCATCAGAGACATTTACTGGGGTGTGTGTGTGTGTGTGTGTATAAAGGGATGCGACGCATCGATACTGTTGGATGGGAGTGGAACCGAGAAGACGGCACGCCCCAACCTAAGCGTGAGAGGGTACGACCTCATCGACCAGGCCAAGGCAGCACTGGAAAGCAAATGCGCCGGCGTTGTTTCCTGCGCTGATATCATCGTCGTCGCAACGAGGGATGCTGTCGTGCTGGTACGTGCGGTGCATGCATGCGTGGTGGGGCTTACTTACTGTATGCTTCGTCCGTCGTCGTCGTCTGTTCTCACCGGAGATCGATGTTTCAGGGAGGTGGGACGCAGTATACGTATGCGGTTCAGACAGGGAGGAGGGATGGCAACATCTCGCTTGCGTCTGATGCCACCAGAAATCTGCCTGGGGATTCCTTCTCGGCATCCCAAGCGATTGCGGCGTTCCGGGCGAAAGGGCTCAGCGCATCGGACACGGTGTTACTTCTAGGTAACTTCGATGAGTGTTGGTCAGCTTCTGTGGCAATCAAGAGATGGATATGGGTGAGCTTAAGCGTCTCCGTTGTTGATCTGCAGGAGGACATACCGTTGGGCTCACCCACTGCTCCTTCATCCTTAATCGTCTCTACAACTACAATGGGTCGGGGAAACCAGACCCGGCCATGGATCCCGCGTTTGTGGCCATGCTGAAGTCGAGGTGCCCGCAGACGTCGACGGTTGACAACACCGTCCTCCTCGACCACGGCACTCCCACCACCGTGGACAACAGCTACTACAAGCAGCTCCTGGCAAGAAGGGGCGTGCTCAAAGTGGATCAGAACATAGCGTCGGACGCGGCAACCAACGCCACGGTGAGGGCGCTGGCCGGCGGCAGCTCGAGCTTCCCGGCTCTGTTCGGGGGTGCCATGGTGAGGATGGGCGGCATCCAGGTGCTCACTGGGACGCAAGGCCAGATCCGGAAGTCGTGTAGGGTCGTCAAGAAATGAGGCTGAAGCTGAAGCTGAAGCTGAAGCCTCCAGTCATTTGAACTTTGGTTTGGGATTTCCATTTGTCATTTGAACTTTGGTTGGTTTCTTTGTTTGTTTGTTTGTTTGTTTGTTGGGATAAATAAATAATTAAAAGAGTTTCTTCTTAATATATTAACCCTTTCAAGGTTTTTTTTTTTTTAAATAACATAATTAACCTCATAAATTTTTACATAACTTTTAATATATTTTTTATTTTTTTATTTTATTTTCCCATTGGAGCACTATATTTCGAAGAAGAAAAGAAAAACAATAATATTCTTTTATCCAATAAGTGCATCAAATTGAATCAATTATTTTTTTTCTTTATTACATCACCAATTTAGTCAAAATTATTAAGTTGTAAGATACTCTTACACTATTTATCTGTCCGTAAAATGTTAGATCTCAAAGGACTTGTGAAAGAAATAGTTAGTTGATTAGTATACGAAAACGAATGATGGAATAAATCCTAATTAAAAATTGATTAATACATGAAAATCCTAATTAAAAATGATGGAATAAATCCTAATTAAAAATTGATTAATACATGAAAATCCTAATTAAAAATGATGGAATAAATCCTAATTAAAAATTGATTAATACATGAAAATCCTAATTAAAAATGATGGAATAAATCCTAATTACGAATGATGGAATAAATCCTATAAAAGAAAAAATTGATTAATACATGATAATAATTTATTAAAAAAATTAATTAATTCATGAAAATAAATAAAAAATAAATCTCGACATCTCACAAACTAAACTTTATATACAAACTTATGCTTCTAAACAATACTCGTAATTACCCCAAAGTCTACTAAGATGATTGATGTAACCAGCAACAAACACAAGAAAATTAGAGTATGATGATCGATTATTATGTAACTTCATAAAGTATTTTTGCTTACGAGTTTCAAGTAAAAATACATATGGGTTTCAAGTAAAAACACATAAAGATAAAACAAATTTCAAGTAAAAACACAAAGATAAAACAAAACACGCTATCAAACTCCTACACAAACAAAAACAGACGACGAATGATCTATTAACGAAGGTGTATGCTAATCGTCCGTGACGAACTGTCATATTCAATCCGGATATAACTATGGATAACAAGCACCTAAAACGTTTTCAAGTAATGTTTAAGCTTCCCAAAAATGAATCATGAAAGGATACAACACGAGTACCTGACAAGATAATAAAAAGATCCGATGACATTATATTTTGTTCCTTCCCCTTTTCGTTTGTGGATTTGTGTAACACCATGAGATGATTCAACTGAGAGTGTCAGTCGAGTAGACCAGATCATTTCAATGTCTTGACCTTTTCATCTACAAAGCACTTCAAAATGTCAAATTTTCTTCACAATTTTCTCAAGAATGAACAGAATGACAGTTCCATGCCTAGCTTGCAAAAATAATTCCCTTCGACAATTTGTGAAGCAAAGCAAAGACTAGCTCAATCCCTTTGGCGGACTTTGGAGAGAGAATACTCTTTCACTTGGATCAGAAACAGATGCCATATCTGAAGAAGTTCCTACGGCATCGATTCTAGAATCACCATTGCTCTTGCTCTCTTCTGAGGTTTCTGGATGGGGGTTCTCCGCTAAAGGAGCACTTGTATTGTCTACATTAAGCTTTTTGTATATTGCTAGAGCCTGAGTTATCATAGAAGAAGGGTTTCCAACAGCACTAGGAAGTAGGAGAGTAGTTCCCTGAACAAATAGAGGAGAAAAATAAAAATAAATATAAGAAAAAAAAGATATTGCACAGCAAATGCTTTAATATATTGCTTAACAATTACTCGATGATTTCTTACCTCCTTTGCTATGCAACCAAATGCTTTAATATATTGCTCAGCAATTCTGAGACTTGCTGCCTGAAGAAAAATGAAGGAACAAACTTCTAAAACTCAGACATGTATCCATTCTCAAGATGTTAAGCGAAAAACTGATGCAACATACATATCTCTCTTCTAAATGATGTTCTCATCATCATGCAGAGTGATACTTAAAGCTTTTGTGAAAGACCAAGTTCTACCATGATAAGCACGTATAAAACATAGAGGGGAAGGAAGAATCAGAAAGAGATCTTGCCTCAGTGCCTCCCTCGGCTTTCATAGCCTGTGACAATATCTTGAGGCCGTCAGCAGTCGCTCGTGATCTAGCAAGGATAGCTTCAGCTTCTCCTGATAAATGAAAAAGATCAAAGGAGTCCGAGAGAAGATTTTAGAAACTTTTAACACATTTTACGCTTCATATTCAAAACAGGAGTGATGTTTTTCACAGCTCCCAAGACATGTTAGATTATCGATGTCCCATGAGAGGACACTAGTGGTGATAGACTAAACTGCTTATAAGGTTACCTTTCTTCAGTTGCTCAAGTGATACTTCGTTTAATAGTCAGACTAAAACAATATATGAACTTAATATGAAATGGAGGCTTCAATCATGGTGATCTATTACTGATTAGTAAGGCTGGCCAAACTAACAGTAGCAACCATTAGCGGAGATAGACTAGTGCCTAGGTAGCGCCAGTCCAGTACAACAGGTGTTAGAAGTGGGTGCACCCTAAACGGAATCATGTACGAGCCCTAATAGATGAGTGTAGCTGATTACTATGAAAGCTCAAAATGGACTAAAATCAAGAATTAGGGAACTATGAGCAACGTGTCAGCAGGTGTCAACTATGAAGGATACTCCAATCAGAGACATGAAGGGCTATCGCTTACCTAGTAGGTTATTAATTATACAACAAACCCTGGCTGGATATCTACCTTGTCTCATTTCGGGTAAAAAAGACCACTGATCTTTTCCATTTCTTTTTCTTCTTCACCTACAGTTGATAGTTATAGAAATTCATTTGTATACTAAAGGAATTCGTGCACTTATGTGGCTGATCTCATTTAAGAGCAGTAAGGGTTAGTCTGTTGGATAGCCCTTTTAGCAAAACTTTTTTTTTTTCTAATATCAAAACATCTTTGTCCTCTCTCCTTTTTCGTATACTTTGTTTGCTTCACATTTTCCCCATATCAATATGTTCACTTGCAGAAGGTGTTTTTGTGAGAAGAAGTTCCTTTCAACAGATTCTTATATTTCATCTGATATGAGAGACAAACATCATTAGAAGTTGTCCAAGTTGCCAGGAATAATTCCTGTGGACTTGTACGAAAGTAATGAATTACAATGATTCAAAGGAAGCCAACTCAAGTAGACCAGCGAGAGTCGGGATGAGATCTCTTGTTGGATTTATCAAAGGGCCCTAGATAGACAACCTTTTCCCAAGCTCGAGGGTAGAATTTGTATTATTTCAACTTCCAAGCCATCCTACAGTAAGACTAATTTTTGCTCAACCATTCCAGCTTAACATAACAGCATCTCAGGAAATAAATAAATGACAATAGTCTTTCAAACTTTATCTCAAGCAGAATGAGCAGACAAAAAGGTTTTGTTATTATAATAAATGAAAAGAAGTTATATCTTCTTTTCTATACCAGCAAAGAATCCATACAGACAGTTCAGTTCAAAAAAGAACAAAGTCAGAAAAAAAAATGATATGATACCTTTAGCCCTATTAACCTGGTCCATCATTGCAGCTTCTGATGCCAATATCACAGAAGCTTTCGTACCATCAGCAATGTTGATTTTAGCTTGCCTTTCTCCTGTTGAAACAAGAAGTTATGCATTGATACTTTAATTAGAAATGAGAGGATGACAAGCAATATACATTTCCTATCAAATAGTTATTTTTACAAAGGCATCGTAGGAAACCCTTTTGCAATAAAAGAAAACTTGGAACAGAAGAAAGTGACAATCAGAAAAAAGAGTTCTGCAAGAAATACCTTCAGACTCAAGAACTTGAGCACGTTTTCTTCTTTCTGCTTCAGCTTGCATCTCCATAGCTGCCTTTACTCCTGGTGGTGGAGATATATCCCCTAAAGAAAAGAATGAGAAAAATAATTAAAAATAAGAAAACTTTAAAGTTAACCGGAAGTCATAATAGATTCAAGAACATACGTATTTCATAACGCAGACATTTAAGACCCCAATCAGAAGCAGCCTCATTGATTGCTCTCTGTGGGACAATAATATACAAGAAAAATGAGGCCAAAAAAGAACTGCTTATACCAATTTGGTGTTTTCAATCAATTTCTTCACACTCTTCCTAAGCCTATGTAATGAATTTACGCTTGCAATTCATCAGACAATGTGCATCACAAGAAGTAAATGCTTAAAAAAATTATATGCATAAGATGCTAAAGATGAGAGAAAAAATCAGTCAATACAAAAGAAAAAACAAGGTGTCTGTAGATAATCAATAAATAATCAAATTGACTTAAAAGTGGTCATTTACAACTCCTCCAGTTAAGATAAAAAATAGCCCAAGGTGTCTGTAAACAGATATCCAAGAGATAAAAACTACCATGAATCAGAAGTTTTCACCTGCATTGGATCCTGTCTGATGTCATTGAACGTTCTCTTCTCCCCTAATTATTATTTTCATATTTAACATCTCATTAAAAGTAAAAATGATGTGATTATACTGTTACTTTGATACCACAGTCGTCAGACCTTTTTGTTTTCTTACCTACATTACAGATTACTAATAAAATGGTCTCACAAGCAGAGATAATTTTTGAATTAGCAGATAACAAGCAAATTTTGTGTTGTTCCTTTTTAACAACAATGAAATGATGAAAGCTGAAATTTATATAATATACAAAAATCATAAACATGCTCATGCACTGTAGATCCAATCATTAAGGAATCTTGTAAGAAATCATCTTAAGGTAGCAACCACAATAGGAGCACAAGAACTATAAAAATATTCAATTACACAAATGCAGCAGAAAATAATCCAAGTTCTTCTAATTATCAGCTTATAGTGACAGGTTTAAACTGTCATGGTTGCCAAATTTTGGAGGCTCAAAGTAGTTATTATGATGTTTTTCAATTGTAATTATTTTGCATAGGTGACTCAATCTAAACAATACTGATCTTCACTTATCATTTTCAGACAGATTAATGTAGCACCACAACTGTAAATCAGATTAGCAACTGACACAACAGAATTGTACAAATGGTCGATCGACAAGAACCACGCATTCACCTTTTAGTTTCCTTGTGCATCAAGAATCACCAACTAGCTAAGTCACTTGATCTAACTTCCACAACATCAAGAAATGTTATAACAATAAGAACAAGAACACAGATAACAACAATGAGATCTGACTACTTTCAGTAATGTTCATTTATTATGTTATTTAGGTTCATTAAAGTTGACATTCTCCTACATAAGGTCATCATTCTCATGCTGCTAACCAAGTTTTCATTAGTGTTACCTCCCTCAAGGTACCTTGTCTTTGCTTTCTTTTTCAATTTTTTTTAAATTCAAATCTTCCAGAACTTTAACTCGAGTGGCAGAATGCCAATTCAGTCTCAACTACCAGAGAAAAGAGCCCAAAAAGGCCTTGTCTATACAAACAAATGAGTCAGCTAAATCAAAATGGATAAAGGTACATGACATGTTGGATATGTTTCGGTTCATATTGAGTAAAAATTCATACTATGACCAAACTAGCCCAACCAACAATTGCTCTATACCAAAGGAAGCATAAGATAAATGGATCATGTCTTTCTGGGCCAATGTCACAGATCTTCATATGTTCATAACTGCTCCTTACATTTGCACACATCCAAGGCATCTTCAATGGTTTTTACTCTTAATCATTAGGTCAAATAAGATTGCTCCATTACAACCATGGCAACATGAGTCCAAATCACAAAGATACTCTAATCAGATGTAAGATTAAAAACATGTCCAACGTAAGCTGCAAGACTCCCCCTTCTCCACACCATGACCACTGTTTAAAGAAATATCTTATGAAATAATAGTCATTGGCATCAATCACTTGAACTCAAGCAGCAGGCTTCTTAATATGTGAAAACCGACAAGATCCAATCATGCTGTGAGATGTGCCAAGTACTTTTGTAAACTGCTTATCAAAATACGAACATTGTTATTTTAAAAAATCACTCTTATAATAGTGTCTTACGTTTATAATTTTTCTGGCTCTCATTATGTCTGCAGTGCAACCCTAATGAGGAATTCCAGCCAACAAAACAGTTATGGCCAAATGTGTTTACTTGAATGTTTAGAATCGAATATCATAGATCCCAATTTGTATGGATTGTTCTATTCTACTATTCTAACAGTTTTGCTTTAGGAGGATAACCATAACAAGAAATTCATTATTTTTTTTTCATTTACATAACACATTTTCATATTCTAAGTTCTCATCAATCTATCCTTTTTCTCTAATTTTGTAATCACCGATGATTTTTCTCTCTTAACATAAATTAAGATACCATAAATAATGTTGCTTTATTTAAATTATTAACTTTCTTGTTTGTGTAGTATGGTTAAGAAAATGATTAAAATTGATTTCCTTAATCATGTGGACAACTTAGGAATTTTGTCAATCAATTAAATTATTAATTGATTTATTTCATAATGAGTGATGTAATTTTTAGAAAGTAAATAGTTCAAATTCCATTTTTGTGTATGAATCATAAGAAATAAATATTATAATTTTATATTCGTATGTGAAAGTAAAATAAAAAGAAAAATTAAATTACTGTTTACCTTTCGGGAATAGCTCATCTTCTCCTATTAAAGTAGGCTCCCCCCTTTCTCATTCCTTATCGAGTCTAACAGTGAGAGAATTGAGGATAAGATTTCCCGAGGAGAGGTAGGATCTTCTATTCTTTTGTTACTAGCTTTTATTCATATTTTAATTTTTTTGATATTAGAATTGTTATAATTTGAATGATGCATAATAATATTTTAATTTCAAAATTTTTATGATTAATAAATAATTATCATTGAATTGTGATGTTAAAATGATTAGTTAATTTAATAATAGTTCTAATTCATTTAATTACATATTTATGTTTTAAGAAATTATATGTGGATTTTTATGATTTAATTAGTTTTAAATTTGGAATCATGAATGTAAATATGAAAAAGAATGGATTTGAGGTTAATTGTTATTTTATAATATTTTAAAATACTTCTAAAAATATTGAAATCTAATTTAATAAGAGGGATCAAATTAAGGTCTAACCTGAGTTAAGTTGATTAGCCAAACTAGCCCATATGATTAGGCATGACCTTATTCATATAATCAAATATGGTCCAACCCATATAGTTAGGCATATAACACAACCTATGTGGCCAGGGACGACTCAATCCATATGACCAGATATTGGTTAGGCATGACCTAGCCCATGTGACTAAGTACAGTCCAGCCCATATGGCTAGGCATGACCTAGCCCATGTAGCCAAGTACAACACAACCCATGTGACCAAGTATAGTCCACCCCATGTGGTTAGGCATGACCCAGTCCATATGGCCAAATACGGTCAAACCCAAGTGGTCAGGCATGACCTAGCCCATATAGTCAGGTATGACGCAACCCAGTTCATATGACCAAGCACAACCAACCCATATAGTCAGGCATGGCGCAACCCATGTGGTTAAGCACGACCCAACCGACGAGCCAAGCATGGCAAGGCTTAGCCCAACCCGTAAGTAGGCTCAGCACAGCCTGCGAAGCTAAGCCCACCCAACTATACGACTAGCGCTAGACATATCGTCGTCCCACTATTTAGCCCATTGTACCTCAGCCCAATCTGCTATCTGAGAAAGGCATGTGCAATGCACGTGACCCATCCAAGGCTCAAGTGAGTCGGTTCAGTCTGAGCTAGCAAAATGCGACATAATCCAATTTTCTCTCCTTTTATCAGTTTAAACTCGTTAGTTGATTAAATCATGCAAATTTGATTAGTTTAAGCCGGTTTAAGGTGATTCCAAGCCAAGTTAACTAGTTCAAGCCCACTTGACCTAGTTGAAACCAATTAAATCCAAATAAGACATAGTCTAGGATGATTCCAAAATGGTTCTATAAGGATTTGAAGTTGGTTCCATTAGATTATAATTGAACTGATTTTGATTTAAGTTAATTGAGTTATTCCAATAAGAGTTATAGTTGATTGAGAGCTATTGAGAGATTGATACCCCATGTCTTTCTAATTTTATGAACTTAAAAGTTTTATCTGAAGGTGTCATTTGAAAATAATTAGTTATTTTCTATTATTTTTATATTAAATTGATGGTATTAATGTGATTGTTAATATATAGTATATGTGACTATGCTGAGTGATCCACATTTGAAGTGCAAGTTATGAAAGGAGTTATGGGTCCATCAAAGTGCAGAGCCACCAATGGACATAGTCTAGGAGGTTATACATCAAGCATGGTCCCTCATAATATAATATCTTATCATACTACTTCTTAAATGCATGAATGAATGAATAAATGAATATAAATGAATAATCATAGTTAACTATGCATTTTTGCCGAGAGCATGTAGGGTGATTCCCTTCAGGGATTAACGGGCAATCAAACGTGACAGTTAGACGGTTTCTCCATCCATTGTTAGGAGGAACGTGTCCCCACTTAAACGGGTGAGGGACATTACTTCATCTACTGTTGAAAGTATGATATAGGTTCTCTCCATCTGCTATTGGGAGAATGCACCATCGAGTATAATGTACGCCTTTGTTATCTAACTGTGATGTATGTCATCAAGATATGCTGCATGTGATTAATGTATGATTTTGTTTACTACATAAGAATTATCATTATCTTTCTAATATATGTTTCATAATAAATTGATATGTTATCATTTCATATTAAATTATATATTTTATAAGTATTAAAAATTATTTTTATGATTTTTCGAAGGTTCCTACCAGCATGTGTGGTTATTAATGTGTTTTATCTTATATTTGTTTTTAGAGCAACCTACTACTTTGTAATAGATCTGAGGCTTTGGTGGAGGAAATTTTTTCATTGCTTGTAGCGCCTACTAAGAAGATGTAGTTCTTTTTTCAGTTAAAAAATATTTAGTATTGTAGAGATAGGGATTTGAATTCAAAGATAAAAAGTCTTCTAAAAAGTCTTCTATAAATTATGAATAATGAAATGATGGTTTATTTTTTATAAATCTAGGATGTGACAATTTTCTATTTCTATGCTAGTCAAATCTTCATTATTAATTTTATTGCAGTATAAATGTTGATCCAATAATAAAATCTAGCCATATTGTGAAGGAAGCCTAAATTGATTATGAAATTCATTCTTATATTAGATTCTTGTACTACATCACATGTCGTCAATGTTTTTATCACATCTATAACTATTCTCTGTTTACAATCTATCCTATGTGCCAAGCATTGTCATTTAGAACCAAGGTTTATTGTACTGCCTGAGTCAGTATGGTACGGACGATACATATCAGTCCGACTCACCACTGAGATGTGGCTCGCCCGATTCTTCCGTATTGTAGAGATAGGGATTTGAATTCAAAGATAAAAAGTCTTCTATAAATTATGAATAATGAAATGATGGTTTATTTTTTATAAATCTAGGATGTGACAAATTTTCTATTTCTATGCTAGTCAAATCTTCATTATTAATTTTTATTGCAGTATAAATGTTGATCCAATAATAAAATCTAGCAATATTGTGAAGGAAGCCTAAATTGATTATGAAATTCATTCTTATATTTAGATTCTTGTACTACATCACATGTCTTCAATGTTTTTATCAATCTATAACTATTCTCTGTTTACAATCTATCCTATGTGCCAAGCATTGTCATTTAGAACCAAGGTTATTGTACTGCCTGAGTCAGTATGGTACGGACGATACATATCAGTCCGACTCACTTTGTCGGTATGCCTAACGAACTGTGTGTCGTACACCGGTACATACGTATCATACGACAAATCTCCAAGAAGGGTCCATTTTGCTAATGATGAAAGCTGTTTTGAACAATCAATTTTGCTACCTACTATAAATCATGAAGACATCAACCCACCAATATAGTTCACAGAACTCCAGTGTGCTTATGAGCACTCTTCCACCCCTCATCCAATTAAATGCATCTAATAAACAGGAAATTTTGGAAGGCCATGGGTGAAATCAAATATTCAAAGGTGCTTTCGCCTCCTTCCTTTGTGATTATCTTTCTCTAACTCCGATATGAATCCATATACAAATGCACCATATTTTGTGGCACTGTGCAACTTAAAAAAGGCTTAATTGCACCATTGCGTAACAGGACAAATCAAAATGCCACCTGACAAATATAAACTGCATCTTATGATTGTGCATAAGATTATGTCAAATGAATCTATACTAGCGAACAAATTAAAATAAATCTAATTCTATGTTCCCATAAATTCTGGCTCTTTTAATCTGACAAAATTTATCATCAGTCATCCTCTTCCATGATTTTAGCTTCTTGTCTTCTTTTGACATAAATTGTTCACAATGATCTTCATAATTGCTTCTCTATTGTTGCTTCCCTGCAACAGAATTTAAGTCAGTATAAAGATCAACTGATCAAGAAACTAGGAGCTATCCATAAGCCAGGATTTCCACTTGCTCACTCTTCAAAATTGGAAAAAAAAAAACACCTACTCACAAATTTCAGCAATGGCAATCTACTATTCCTCAAATTTTAACTTATCTGATGACCAGATGCTACAAAAGTTGCCGCACTACACTTTGTACAGTCAGGCTATTTTATTCTTTATGTTATCCAGGAGTTCAGTATTTTGCCATTTCAAAAAGGCAAGTAGCTTAGAACTTTTATCAGATTTAATTGAGGTATCACAAACAGGTCATATCAGTAGCAGACAACCAAACATGCTCCTCAGAAAATTTGTTTTTACATTGTTAATAGGCTTAAGACCAAGTTCCAATTAATCCCAACTCAAGGCAGCGTAAGTTTGCAATTATATATGATATTAGACATCCTCAGATTTCCAGGCAGGTCTTCTATCAGACGGCTGTCACCTATTGGAGCTTGCTGCAGCATCCACAGAAAAATAAAGAGCTTTTATGACAACAATTGCATGAAGGAGCTTATCATTGTCCTCACTGAGAATCAAAGGGAGCTGTACGAAAAAAAATGATCAACCAGCCAGAACAAAGTTTAAGTTTGTGTTGTATAAGCAGACAACATTGGTACCTAATCAGTTATACGTAATAAGAGGAGCTGTAGGGAAAGGATCAAAGAAATGAGTCAAACACTTAAGTTAGAACTTCTATGACATTCCAAACAAGTCTCATATCGGCTCCTCAACATGTGAAGCTGTTAGATTGATGTCACATGGTGCAATCAAGTATCTATGGTATCTGTCTGATCATATAGTAGCAGAAATGTACAATGTTATAGACTTACAAAAGTATGGTTCAAGGCAAAGCAAACAAAAATTCCAGCAAAATGACAAATCTAGACACATCATTCACTAAAATTTGTCCAGAATCAACTGGAGGAAAATCTCATTTTAAATTAGATTGAATCTTTGTCATTATCTTTTTCTTTCTGAAGCAAAGATATACCTCGAGGTCGGTTCATTCTATTCACATACCCCATAGTCACAGATGAAATAATGTAATAAATTTAGCTACACTTCTTTTACTGACAGAACTATGGTTCAAGGCAAAGAAAACAGGAATCCCTACAAACTGACAATCTTATCTACCTCAAAGCACACAAATTCAAATCCAAACTTCCATGAAATATGGAAGATTAAACAGGAAGAAACATCAAAATAGGGATCAAACACAGTAGAAGAAGCAAAATAAAGGCTTTCCGATGCATGTGATTCCCACCCAAGCAGAATTTAGAAGGGTTAACATTATTTCTGTAAGCAAAGAGGCTGTTTTTATTGTTAGAATCCTGATAAGGTAGGTTGCCCTTTAGATTTCCAAGGTAGACATTACCAAGTTATGTTGAGCCAGAGCAAGAGTTGAAATCTCAGAGTAAGAAGAAGGCAAACCTACCACAATGTTCTCATTGAGTGTATCCCTCTCCTCAAATGTCTTATCAAGAGTAATTTTACCCAGCTCACTCCTCATCGTCGTTTGTGCTAGCTGGATAACTGCAAATATCGGGTTCTCCACACCATAGGAAGCAAGGACTGGATCAACAATCTGAACGAGTTGACAGTATCACAAACCCATTGATATACACATATGGAAGCTGCAACTTAACATGGGATGAAGACACGGTTCAATTCAAACAAGAAGATTCAACATTCCGACACAAAACAACAAAATGCAAGTATTCATCACAGATGACGACACTACCTTGACATAAAGGACCCCGTCAATCAGGATGCTGACATTGTCCTTGGTGATGGCGGATTGGTCGGGAATCGGGATGGCCTCCTCTTTGAGGGAGTGGACATACGCGATCCGGTCAACTAAAGGGACAAGAATGTGGATTCCAGAACCAAGGGTGCGCAGATACTTGCCGAACCTCTCGACGACGCAGGCCTTCTTCTCCGGCACGATGCGGATGCCCCAGTTGATGGGCGGCGGCGGCTGCTCGTACCTGAGTGATCCCTCATCCCAAAGCGACCTCCCATCAAGGATTCCGAACCAAGGGATAAAAAAAAGAAAGACTAGGGTTTTAGGGAAGGATCTTTGACGTACCTGGAGGAGGGGAAATCATCGCGGGAGCGGCCGTCGCTGCGGTAGTGGCGGAGGTGATGGAGGAGAGGGGAGCAGAGGAGGAAGGGCTCTTCTCGGCGGAAGAAGGGGGCGGAGGAGACGGCGTTGAGGGAGGAGCGGAGAGGGAGGTGGAGGAATTTGGCCCTCAACATCGCCGTTTCTTCTCTGCGGGAGTTCGGATCACGATGCAAGCAGGACAAAAGAAAACCAACGCCGAACCAAGAGAGGCGAAAGCTCGACCGGGTTCTGGTCGGACCTAACGAAGGCAAAAAGCGTTGAGACGAATCTTAAAGATAAATCAAACGGTGAAGATCTAATCATCACGCTTTCGCACAATTCCCAAAGCAAAATTGAAACGAACCTCTCCATCGCTTTCATATCCACGTATGCAAGCGAGATAAATCCCACCGTCACCAACAACAGCTCGGTGGGGAGAGGAGGAGGACATCATCCATTTCTCTGTCACCTGATCTAATCTTGTCCGTTGGATTGGCTAATCCTTTAGAGATTTTTTTGGATATTTTTAATTATTTCGAATTATAATAAGGTAAATAATACCTTATGGCTTTAAGGATATATGCCGCAATATATAAGAAAATATTGGCTAGTTTAATTGGCAAAAAAAAAATTTATGACAAAAATCTGAATTTCATCTTTGTCATTTTTTTTAAAAAAAATTACAATATATAATAATATCATGTCATAATAATAAATATAAAAAATATTATAATATATATTGTATTGTATTATATTATATTGTATTTATTTTTGTATAGACATATACTTGATTATGTAATAATTACATATGAATTCAATCTATCAAGTTTAAAAAAATAATAAAGTACATGGTGTTTTCATTTTATAATAATACTGATAAAGGTAATTATTAATATATCATTCTCGATCAGTCAGATATATCATTTTCATTTGCTCGACATAATGGTTCTTCGCTTGATTGACATTTCACTTAACTGATATGTTAAGTGAGAAACTCAACCTTAACTACATATTATATATATATATTATATATATATATTATATATATATATCTATATATATATATTATATATATATATATCTATATATATATATCTATATATATATATTATATATATATATATATATATCTATATATATATATATATATAATATATATATATATATATATATATATATTATATATATATATCTATATATATATATCTATATATATATATATCTATATATATATATCTATATATATATATCTATATATATATATATCTATATATATATATATATCTATATATATATATCTATATATATATATCTATATATATATATCTATATATATATATATTATATATATATATATATATATCTATATATATATATATAGATATATATATATATCTATATATATATATCTATATATATATATCTATATATATATATATCTATATATATATATAGATATATATATATATATAGATATATATATATAATATATATATATATAATAATACATTGTCATCACCATCTTGAATCAAATATCACAAGAGTTAAGTTACTCAAATTGTGGTTGGATGTTTGGATCTAATTATTTTATTTATCCACTCTTCGGAAACACAAAGACTTAATTTAATGTCCAACTTTATGCTGAATGCCAATAGAAATGAAGAAGATATGGATGAGCACAGCAAATAAGCTGCTGAGAAAATTGTGGAGAAAAGAACAGCCTTATTGACCTCCACATGAATTATATCTTGGAGTGGAATAGAATTGTTGGTGTATATCTCAAATAAAGTGAACTACTGAATTATTATTCATTTCATCATAATATAACATAATGTTGTCTTTATGTGAGTAATAGGAAAGCTAGTAGTATATTTAGCCATTTTAGTAGTATATCCTACAAATCTGTTACCAAAGACTATGGTTGAATGGTGGCCAGTGATGAATAATACTAATGGAAATAAACCCAACATATGATATCTTTCACCAACTCATCACTCATTTTGTGTCATCTTTCAAGTTCACTGCTCTTTTTAATGCTGCCAAACATATTTGCTGGAGAAGAACATGATCCCAACACAGTAAGGAATTCCAGGTGTTAGTTGTGGGTTAACTCTAGCACCAGATTCTTTATTTCCTATCAATGTGAAATTATACTTAATTCATTTTTTGAATTTTTTATTTTTTATTTTTAAAGGTTAAGAGTTTCAAGATGTTATGATGATTTGATAAGGTCTTAAAATTTTAGGTATACACCAATACTTAAATGAAAATATGTCTTAATCTAGCTAAGCTAATCAATACTTTTTTAAAAATATCAAATGAGATTTCAAACCATCAATTTTTTATTTTTTATTTTCAAATATTTTTATCAGATCTTTTCCTAATACGATATATATATATATATATATATATATATATATATATATATATATATATATATATAAACACACACACCGCTAAAAACCAAGGAATTATCGCTTGTCACAGAAGACCATATATATATATATATATATATATATATATATATATATACATTAATACAAACACTTCTGACACTTAGCTTATAGTGTGTGATTGATTACATCTACACTTAGTTTCTGTGGTTAATAAATTTGTGTTCCAAAGGAGCTCATCATTTAGTTTGGGAGAAAGGTTAGCGGAGTTCGATGTTTGTTTGCTCTCTTTTATTAGTGTGAAATTTATAGCAAGGCTTGTCCTTATCATCAAAAAATAATTGTATATTTTGAAAGTAAGTAATGATCCTCTTCTTACGGGTTTTCAATATTGGGTTTTTAATATTAAAAACAAATGGACATACTAACTTTATCATCACAAGAGGTTTTTTTTTAGAAAATGATATAGAATACAAATTTAAAGAAAAGACTACTGAGTATTATTTAGATGGGGAAATAGAAGGGTAAAGGAGATAATGTCATGACAATAATCATCGAAGTTTGACTACGACTCATCCAGGAGGTCATCTCAGAGATTAATGTCTATAAGTGTGAGATCTTCCCATTAAGTGGATGTATCCTTCTCACCACCACCACCACAACAATAACAACAATAAAGATAAAATAGCACAAGAATCAAAGTTCGATTATAGTCGTGCACAACATCACCAACAGGAGATCATTAAGATTGATATCTACAAGTGTGAGATCTTCCTGCTAAATGAATGTATCCTTCTCACCATCACAACAATAATAATAATAATAAAATAATACAAGAATCGAAGTTCGACTGTAGTCGCTCTACCTACCTAAAGCATAACATCACCTGTGGGAGATCATCTTCGAGATTAATGTTTACTAGTGTGAGATTTTCTTGCTAAGTAGATGTATCCTTCCCACTACCACCATAACAATAACAATAAAAATAAAGATAAAATAGTATAAGTACCTATGAGAAGATCTAAATAATAATAATAAAAAGGTTCTGAAAGTAAGATTTTATTTTTGAACCAGAAGATGTGGTGATTTCAAATTATTTATTTGGTAGACGTCCAATAGGTACAAACAGGAAAGAATTTTTGTGCCAATGTTGTGTTCCATCATGCACATACTGAACCCCTAAGATTAAAATTCTACTAAATGGATACGTAAATGCTTAATCATATATTATATGTAACAAAAAGATAAAAAAGGCTTTGGCTTAGTCCAACCGGAATGCAAGCTTTTAGCAGTTACGTGGGCTGCTTGATGAATTAATTGATTAAGATTACGACAACATGACATCTATTTTTAGAGTTTCTGAAGCTTCAAAGAGTTCATTACTTCTTGAGCTGTGTATGTATGGTACCGTGCCATCAGATTTCAAGCTTCCTCTGGCAGACGTATCTTCTTGTTCCCGGTTTCTTCTCTGGATACTGCTTTCCTCTCCTTCGCTTCCACTGAGCACCTCTTATATGGTTTGAATCCCGTCCGACTAGACGTGGAATTCCCATGCCGGAAATCATTAGTTACAGAGCTTTGTCCAGTGCTGTCGTTGATTTCCTTACTCGTCTCTTCCTTCTTGAGACAATGTGGATGAAGAAGGTCAGTTTCCAAACCTGCGTTCTCGCAAAGATTAGCTGGCAACATGCTGCTATCTCTGTCGCTCCTCACCTTTGTTTGTGCATCTTTAGCATGCAGAGGAGAAGAGCTTCGGGGCAGATCTCTTTTCAGAGGTGCTTCATAGGCAAGCTGACCCTGACAAAGATGATGACAATTAGAGACGCAGTGGCTGATGGTGGTCAATGCCACAGATAGATAAAAGAAATCGGAAGAAATGGTCAAATGGGAACCTTTACAAATTCTTTCCATGGCTCGTCCGTGCTTGCACGGCTTCTGAGTCTCCGGTGGTTGATTTCGGGAGCTGAAGTATTTGTGAAGAAGGCTTCTTCAGCCTCTTTGTCAACTGTCTCGTTGTTGGCTGTGCCATTGGATCCACAAGAAAGATGTTGCTTCCTTTTGCTCCTCGAATCATTAACTCCACCAGCTAGTAATGGTGGGGAGTTGTTAATTTCCGAAGCTTTTACCTCTGTGCAATTAGAGTATTCATCTCTTACGCTCTCATCGGAATCTGAGGATGGTGGTATAGGTGAAGTTTGAGACTGTGGTTCATCAGATAAATCTGGGTTCAGAGGCTTACGAAACGAGGCATCATGTAGTCGTTCTGGCTCATGGACCATCTCCACAGGTTGAGCTCGGGTTGGAGGTGCTGAAGTGAAGGCAAAAGTGAAATGTGGAAACCATGGCAAGGCTCCCTGAGCTGCCCACCATGCGGTTGCAGCTCCCACTGTAGCGGCAACAACAGACGTCATGGTCGGAGATGGCTTCATATGCGCCGGTGGACTTGAATGAAGAGAAGTGTCCACCTCTGGGGATGGCCAGACCGATGCTGCCAGGCATGCTGCAGCATGGACTGATGGATTCTGTAGCAAGGTGGAAACAATGAGAGTTGAGAATGTGGATGAGATGTTGAGGAAGGAGTCACACGCATCCTGGTTGCTCTGGCATCGGGTCAATGGCGAGAACCACGGAAGCTGATGCTGCAAGTGACCTGTCATGGTCGGGTTAGCAGTGGCATCTCCTCCTTGGTCAGCAGCAGCAGCAACGATGGTATGGTTCTTCTGTGCATCAGTGTCTCTGTTCTGCATATCTTTTCCGAAGAAAAAATGTGCTTGATTTGGGCCATTTGGGTTACCTTTGGTAGAGAGGCTCGATGATAGAACATGTTGATCTGATTTGTGTTCACTTGCTTCAGCAAAGTTGGTTTGTGTACTTGTGCAGCTTCTTGGGAGAAACCACATCCTACCCCTCACTGCCTCCTCATTCACTTCAGAAAGCAATAAAGATTTATCAACTGTGATCTTCTCTTTCTTCGATGCCTCACTTGTGGGGATGAATTCCGTAAAGAAGGATGCAGATGGCACATCTTGATTGATGTGGAGTACTTCTGAGCGATTGCCATCTTCAAAATTCTCTTTAGCTGCCACTGTTTCCGTTGCGGCAAGACACTGATTGAGAGAATCAAAAACAACAACACTAACAGTACATAAGAGTCTGACTGGATAGAAATTAGAAGAAGGAAATAGTTGGCATAGCATAGCAACACCTCTGTGGCTGCACCACTTTCCAAGCGAAAGGAATGCTGATTTGTGGGTTGGAGAGAGGAAGGTGTTGGTGGTTTGTCATCTGTAGCTTCTGCAGAGGGAGAGGGCAAAGGAACTCCTGTGCTCATCTTTCTTGGATATGGATTGCTTGGCTTCCTTTTAGGACGTGGAGGGGGGATATCAATGTCATGAACTTGTCCTGGGGAAACACCTTTCACGAGAGCTTCTTTTTCCAACTGCACATCCACTTGTCAGCCACACAGACCATTATTCATTGTTTCCAATCATATGTTTAATTGGAACCAGTTATGTGTAAGATAACAAACCATGAAAATTTCAACATTGAATCACAAACATTTGCCATAGGAGATCTGTGGGAGAGTCATAACTGAAGTTTTAATGTTTTTTACTTACGATATGCTTGTGATTGAAGGATTTTGAGGAATTTCTCCATTCCCTGTGGGATCTCTATATATGCCAAAGATTGTGGGGTGCAATAGCATTAATTAAAATTTTTAAATGGTATCGGAACAGAAGATCATATGCTCAAAATTTATCTACATCACGCTTTAAAAAAACTTATCTAATGCTTTAAGCTTTCAGATGTGATGACATTAATCAAAAAATTTCAGAGCAACCTACCACACTTAGCAACGAGCTTAAATGTTGATTACTATCTCGCACATTGACCACATTGACTACATTACTTAGCCACAAGAACTTAATGGCTAACTATAGTACATTCTTTTTTTTATCTGGTTCTTTAAATTCTAATATCCCCTAAAAATATGGTATGGGTCGGTAAGATCCTATCTTGGCCAACACTCCCTAACCTGATGTGGTCTAAGATTCTTCGGCAAGCTTCAAAAGAGTTAGCATGTCTCAAGCATTTACCCAGTTCAAGAAGCAAAAAATTCTGCCAATCTGTCAGCTAAATAGTTATTCTACTAAATAAAGTAATTTTATAACATGGAAAAAAGGGAGAACCCTTAAACTTTGGTTCGCTAATATACATCGCTAACTAAGAGATTGTGGGTAAAAAACTTTATTTTTAAGTGATCCTGTCACTCTCCAGAATAGATATCTAGAGCTCTCCTAATACAATACTTAAAAGCTAAACAACTCAACCAACCTATATTATATCATATTACCAAACAGATTCAAAATAAGACTATATAAACTTCCCAGAAATATATAACAAAAATTAATGACAGTCCAAAAATCATTAAGTACAAAAGTATATCTTAAACTAGTGTCTTTGGCTTGAGAAATAAGAGTGTAAGCTGTCTAAAATTATCCCAATGCTATCATAGTCTAAGTTGTAGTCAAAATCTATACTCCTATGCTTTAAAGGAGTCCTAGGAGCACATGATTGTAGTTTGTGTTAACTGTAAAGTATGCTGTTCATGTTAACTTCAGTTATCGCCTTGGTTATCATATTCTAGCATATATATGGTAGATAATTATAGTTTGAGTGTGATATGTGACATGATACATCAAGCCCAGACCTACACTTTCACCTCAGCGTTCCAGATTGTTCTGGTCAGAAATTAACTTGCAAAGACATGGTAATAATGTCAGTTAGATACTCTAACCTGTTAGACCAACAATTTTACATAATGATTCATATATCTAGTGTGCAGTTTGCCGAAAAGTGTGTCGAGTAAAATCAAACATGTCATTAGCTCCAGAAAACAGAGTGTTGAGAAATTGTAAAAGGATATAACAGAATTAGATGAACACAAGTAGAATTCATGATGATCTTTGCACATATTCTAATTTCTTTGTTATGCGTAGATGTCATGTATGTCATCTCAAGCCATTATATTTCTTAACCTCTTAGATAGGAGAAGCACAGACGGTAGAGACTAGACTCTGGCTTAGAGATCATAAATTCAACATGGATAAACAACACATAGGAACATATGATTTTTAAGGTTTGTCTAGATGGATAGGCTCTTAAATGGCTTCTTTCTTATGGAAGATTATTATTCCAAATGCTCACCTATAAATCAAATGAATATGTAGATCTATAAGTTAATATAACTTGTTTTTAAGTTCTCAAACAACTCTTCAGCACAATAAATTGTCAACTAATGATGTGAATCATATCCTAACTAAGAAAACGTATAGAAAGATTGTGAACCATAATATATTGTCGGCATGAATAATTTTATAAAATCAGCTGACCTTTGTGAAGAACTTCTGTGCATGGCTTCTGATCTGCACTGCAGTCTTTGTACCAATGTGCTCTGTGACAAGCACCAAACAACATAAGCTGAGAAGAGTTTTGTGTTTGAGCTTAGTTAGGTTTCACAACAGCACACAATACCTCGAACAAATTTATAACCGCAAAACTCGAATTCAAACAAATTTCTCAAAGAAAACCTAAAATTTATCGTGTAAGAGGGAAACTGTGATTTGAAATAGTCTGGATTTGAACGTGCACACCTTCAATGCGTTGCCATGCCCTCCCATAGAGCTTTAGGGCTTCCAGGAACCTGTTGTGTTCCTCCTCTGTCCACTTCTCCCTCTGCTTTGTAATAGTATACGGCTTCCTCACCTACAAATCGATTCCACAAACATATCAATCAACAAAAAAGGACCAAATCGGACGTCGCCTTAATCCAAAATAGCAACACCTTCGCAACCAAGTTTTCTCCGCAAGATTTTTCTTCCATTTCAAGATCTGAAACTTCCGAAGCAGAGAACGGGGGTGTGGAAAGCAACCGCGGACACTTGGACTTAAAATCCGCCACATGAATCATCCATCCACCTTCCATATCTCCAGCCAATCGCTCAACTTGATCCAAGAAGTATCTCATAACTCATCGAATTCTACATCAAAACCAAGAAAATCAACAACCCGAAGTCATTCAAATACGGAATCAAACCGATCCAGATTTAGCAATCTAGAGAACAAAGATACGTCATGGAGAAAGGCCCCAGAACGGACCCTAGGGTTCGAACCTCACCTCAAGCGACACCGACGACGCGTCAAGAAAGCCAACGAATCATCCCCAGAGCTACCACCTCTCCTCCGCATCTCAACCTGAGATGAAGTTACTAAACGATGAGATCATTGGAGAACGGAGAGAAGAAGGCGAAGAAGTAGGAGTAGTAGTAGGAGGAGGAGGAGGAGGATGAGCGACCTCTCTCTCGTCTGCAATGGCGATTGTGGGAGCTGGAGGGGTGAAGCCCACCGTTCGGCCAAGCTCTCTCTACACCGAGAAATCACAGCCACTACTATTTCTTGTGGGCTTCTGTGGACTCTACAGGGAAGTCACTTGTATTTTTTTTATTTTGTATTTTCTAAAAACCTTTCCCATAAGTATTCTTCTACTCATGCATTTCGTACCCAAATATACCGGGACGTCATTTTAATTTAGATCATCAGAGAACAAGCAAGGTAAGGACGCGAGTACGCTTCGGAGGGGTGGACAAAGCAGGGGCCAATTAATTTTGAGGACGGAAGCGAGCCCGGGGGAAATGGCAGGCACAGGGACGGGAATCCCACCACGTGGAATAAAGCAAGTGGCCGGACTCGCTTTTTCGGGGAGGACGACGAGTGACGAGTTGGTTCAAATCTGGCCACACGAACTCGGGCCGTGAACCCGACGCGGGGCGCGATACGCGGTCCGCACGTATACTTACCGTGCGGTCACACGATCCTCCGTCGAGGTCGCCACGCGGAGGAATCCGGACTGTCGTTTATCTGTGGCGATGGATGGCGAGTCGCGTAAGGGAGCGGCACGGTCGCATAGGATCGTGCCCGGATGAGGTCGACCGCACGGGGAAGCCGTTTCCGCTTCCATGTTCGCGAAGGTTGCGAGAAACTCGAGGCTGCGGGGGAAAAGCGCATCGCCCCCTATCTGCCGAGGGAACCACGTGGCGACTAACGTGGCATTACGCGTCTCTCTTATCGGCAAGTCTTTTTCTGTTTTGCCCCTCCCCGGTGCGTCAGGTCAGGTCGGGTCGGGTCGGGTCCGGCTTGGTCGATTCAATCAATGAACCGGACCGATAGCATGCCGTATGGTCCACGAATGATGCCCAATTCGGTTCACTAAGAATTTATAAGGATTAAATAAATCCAAATATTTAGGATAATAGTACAAACTCGATCGTTTAATGAGTCTTCAGATAAGTTGATTAAATAACATCAAAGCTCGAGATGATTGATAAGACAATCATCCTATCAACTCAAACGATGTGTCTGACAATATTATCAAGCACATGAGATGAATATAAAAGAATAGCAAGCTGAAGTATCAAAGAAAATTTTCTTTTGCCAACTAAACTTTTTTTTTTTTGTTGTTAGTCTTGATAAACAGGTCTCTCTATGCACTATACACAAAGAAGATCAATGAAAAATAATTAGTAAGCAAAAAGTAACACTTTGAAACTGAGCCTCAGCTTCTGTGTCTCTCATTCTTACACATTTCGACATCAACTGGAAACATCAACTATATGAAGCATCTAATCTACACGAACTGATTACAAAACTGTACAAGTTGATGGACTCGATCAATCGCAGATAATTTTGATAGGGCCTTGAGATTCCTGAGCATACTGCCTTTCCCCTTCCTCTTCTTTCTTTCTAGACCAAATGTGTAAAAAACGAAGATCCATCTGTCACAAAATCATAATTCAACTCACCAGGTTTTGCAGTCATTTGCCTGCAACAACAAACAATAATAATAATAATAATAATAATAATAATGTTCTTACTCTACTCCATTAAATAAAAAAAGGAGGAATACACTTATTTTAACCATCAGCAAGAAATTTTCTTTATTCAAGGCTACTGTGCGGTACCACATTTGATCATTCAGCATGGCTTCTGTAAGACCGAAAGCTCGAAGCTCCTCCACAGTGTGATGCACAAGGAGGCTGTACCTGTGTTTGACATATAGAAGCATCATTCACAAATTAATGTTGACAAATAAAAGCTAGATAAAATTTGCTGAAAACAAAACTGTTTCAGATGATCTCAGCATGTCAGCAGAAAGTTGTTCATACCAATAGCTTAATAGTCATGAATGATGGGACACTATTTTATTGCAAGTTTCAATACAAAATCATCATTGATTGGTTTTCATATTAGAGAAATTCCTGTATTTTATGTACAGTTGACCTAGAAAGAGCCTTTTTTTTTGTTCTTTTGAATGCTTGTGTGGATCTTCTACAAATTTGTATCATCATACTTGAGCTTGTAGTTGACATCCATGAATAAACAATTAACAAAAAATATGTGTAAATCATTTTAGGTCAAAAGAGAATGTGACGTGATACTAGCAAATATGAAATATTGATCTTCAACCGATCAATGACCATAAATATAGCATCTCAATGTAAGAAGAATCCATTGCTCAACGAAGAAATTAATAAGTTAATATCTGAATGGTGTTAGAAATTTTATGTGATATTCTGTGCTCCTTTATAGATGAAGAAACGATGTAAGAAATCAGAGCAACATAATTATGAAATCATTCATCACCATAACCTATATAGTAGACAACATGAACTGGGTTTGTCGACAGTCCCAGTGTCAGAAAATATTATTGATATATGAGAAGTAATTGTGCCATTGAGTAATGGCGAGAGATGGAAATTTTTTAGTTTATCATTATATTGTTAAGAATTACAACCCAAATTGGTGCTTCTCAACTTTGAAGAGAAAAAGAAGTCCCCCAGAAAGAAGGAAGACAGAAAAAAAAAAAAAGAATATCTAGCTGGAAGAGGCAATAATCAGTTCAGTCTTTCAGGATAATTAGGATGCTTATTTGCTACTGTATCTTGCTGTATGAAGTCCACAATCTACCCACACAAAATAGGAGCAAATTAGTTATTAGTTGTACTGATTTTGATGCTTCTGGAAGTTCATAGCCAAACTTTCCAACAACTTCATTGCAAATTTGGCAAACTTCAAACACTTCGATTTGAGTACCACAAAAGTTTTTTGTCAACTTCAAAAAAAAAAAAAAGGAAACACAAAAATGAGCACAAAGTGTGTCAAAATGACAGCTCAATAATGCAGAGCTTTAAACAACCAAGCTCAGCAGTTCCACTGTTTTTCTCAAAGACCTTAAATAAAAAGTCGGTTGAGTTAATTAATGATATCTTTTCCCTCAAAAAAGATACAAAATCACAAAAATAAAAAAAAACAACTGTTATAAAATTCTGTTGTCCCAGAAACGCAGTTAGCATCATTTGACAAGGATCTGAGGCAGAAAATAGGGTATCACCAATATACTATTTCTCGTACACAGACATGCTTGGACTCTAGCAAGAAGTAATCAATCAACACTGGTAAGTACAGCCAGTAAACAGGAGTGTAAAAACATTTGGATTTGTGAAGGAAAAAAGATGAGAGATAAAAAACAGTACCTTCCACCACTACCAGTTTGCATGACTAGCATTCCTCCATTGTCAAAATTGTTGAGCCCCTCAAACTGCTCCACTGTCCACTTGTACCATCTCATCAAAAACACCCGCAATGTTAGGCCATGTGATACAATCACCAAATTCATGTTTGGTGATCGTTCACCTGGTGGTTGGAAGCGGCCAATGTCAATATCTGCTCTGAGGGTTTCCCTAAAGCCTGTAGCAGTAACACTGCATAATTATGAAGCTATGCATCTCAGAGAAGTAGGCCAACTGTGTCCAATGATAGATTGATTCATTTGATTAAAACAAATTAAACCAGGTATATCACAAACCTGTGATTCGGTCATAGACATCAGCAGCTGATTCCCCATTTGGAAACCGATAGAAGAAACGGCCATAACGGTGACGTATTTCTTTCTCAATTCTCATTTTCTCCCTATCCTGAAAGTTTCCTATCCCATGAACAGTTGAATTAAATCATTTCACTGGTGTGTTCAATATTATGACACAAATTGAAAAGCAAATGCAACCATATCCCAAGATCTAACTAAAGTATCCAAACAGCTAATATCTCTGAAAATTATGACAATTTTCTTGATTCCCTAAAAATAATAACAACCGGAATATAATAATGCAAGCCAAAACCCTCCGTACTTGTAAATTACACAAAATGCATGAAGAATTGCAACACCAAAAACCATCATCTAATTTCCTCCCGAAAGAAGGCACACTTGAGGCGAAGGTATCACTAAGAACGTACCAAAATCTTGTTCCCGAACCCGCGGTTCCTCTCTGACACCCGCGATCCTTGATCTCTCAAAGGCCTTGCCGAGGCCACGGAGGGTCTCGAGCGTCCGGCGGTAGGGCGACACGTAGAAGTATACCTTCCAGTCGTCAGCGCCGTCGCCGGCGACGAGGTCGCGGATCCGGAGGCCGCACTCCTCGGCGTCGCGCCAGCCCTTGGGCGTGAGGCCGATCTTGGGGTCGGGTACGCGGGTGTAGACGCTCTCGTCGACGTTCCCCTCGCTCTGGCCGTGGCGGACGAGGATGATGCGGCGCGGCCGGGGGCACGGCGCCGCCATCGAGCGTTCCGGGAACTGGGCCTCGGCCGCGAGGGGCGGCTGCGGGAGGTGGCGGTGGCGGCGCCGGCCGTGGGAGTCCTCGCAGCAGCGGAAGCGAGGGGGAGCGGCGACGGAGGGGGAGGCGATCGCGACCATGAGGGCTTTCTTATCTCTTCCCGATCAAGAGAAGAGGAAGCGAGTGGCGGTTGCTCACCGTGTGTGTCTTATGGTTAAATCCCTTCCCACGCATTATGCAAATAAATAGCATTTATACTTAAAAAAGTAAAGAAATATATAAAAATATATTATTATTATTTCATATTGAAATTAAAATTAAAATTCTATAATCCAAAAGTTCGAGTATTAATTGGAAATATTTCCTCCAACTTCTTCCTTAATTATCTCGTATAAAAAAGACAAACCGAAAACCAACACGACGGTAACAACTATCGTTACTTAAATTGTTGGTTAAGTCGTTCCCCGACCGACGAGAACAGAAAAACTGTCTGCGATCAACGTTAACCCTCTTCGAGAATAAGAAGCGATGGCGCTGGCCTCTTCCTCCTCCGTCTAGGGTTCCGTCTACCGCCGATCTAATCACCGAGGCCGGCCCCTCCGCCGCCTGGTTCCCCATCCTGCTTCCCTCCAGCCGCCCATCAACTCCCAGTTTCGGCCCTTGCACCAACCAGAACCACGGCAACTACCCCAGTTCCAGAGGCTCCGCCCCCGCTTGGCTAACCGGAAGAAGCATCAGTATTTGTGCTCCCCTCCGCTTCCTCAGGCGCCGCCGTCGATGTGGGCATCCTACTCCATCCCAGCCTCTGACCCTGCCACAGCCGTCGGTACTGTCCTTCTTCACAGTACCCTTTCTAGTATGCTCTGCGGCCCGTCTGCCGCCGCCGTCGGTCCCTCCTTCGCCGCTCCCTCCACCTTCTCCTCTAGGGCCTCGAGCCAGCCCGGAGACCCATATGGGTTCTTGGCAAGGGTGGAGACGGAGGAGAAGGGGAGATTGAGGAAGAGGAGAGAGTATTAGAAGCAGAAGCAGGAGGACAGGAGCAGCTTATGCTGAAGCGATCACAGTCCACTATGCTGCACAAGACTTGGATGCTTTTATCAGGCAGTGCAAGGCGTAATGGCTCGACGACTGACCGTTGCATGGTGAGGAGAGGATCGAGAACCAGTTGAAGAAGCCTACAAGCTTCATCTGCCAGATGAGGTATGTAAGATTTCTTTATCTGTAGTGCTTCATTTACTCTATTTTTTTCTTTGATTATTTTCGTTTTGATTTGATTCTTTCAAGACTATCTTTTTAATAACTAGAACAATGTTCTCCTCGTTTATATATTTGCTTCTCTTGAGGACATTAATTCTACATCGATAAATATTATTCATGGGATCAACAAAATTCATCTGTTCTATATGCCACTTACTAATTTTCTCTGTTAGACAGACAATTGACCTATATTAATTATCAGTTTGTCTTGGATAGTTGCTTTTTCCTACCACATTTACCTCATTTATCTGACAACATATCTCACTTCAATATACTTAAGACTTAATATTTCTATTTCTAGTTTCATTAACAATACCTATTAGACCTGTAATTCTTAAGCTTTTCTATTTGAACCTACTTAAGTAATTGTAAGTTTCATGCATTCTATCATGACTGGCTAGAAATAATCATTTGCTAGCTAATTCCAATTAGGGAAAGAAATTGGAGCATGCATTCATGCTTGTTGCATTTTTAATTTTCTTAAAAGAGCCATTCAAGACTTTCCTACATAACGACCTTTCATTCTGTTTTGCATCTTTAGGTTTCCTATTTTATGTTGGGATGAACTATAATGTTGGACAAGATTATACATCCATGCTTGTGACCAATGTTAAGGAAATCTAAGTATGATTTTTGAATAGGTTCCACTGTATGAAACATTCATTTAATTATGTGGGTAAATTCTTCTCAGATGTATACCTTTTGAGCCACCAGATTCTCCTTCTTTTCTTTGATGTCAACATCTAACATGAATCTTAAACAGTTGAAAACTATGCTTCGTTGTTTTTATTATTATGTCTTGTATTATTGGTCAGTTGTCCATTTTTTTCATGCAGGCATAGACATGAGTTGCCAGATCCAACAGCACAACCAATGTCATTACCTTTGCATAAAGATAAAGATCAGTTTTACAGTGGATAGTGACACTAGATTTTAGTTGAAATGTCAAATATATTGACTGTTGTGGGTATAGCTGGTTCAAGTTTGGATTGCTGTCTGTTTTATCGGTTTCTTCATTTTGCAACCAGTTGTTGGTGCTGAGATCATTTTGTAACCGGACCTTTGTGTAGTATGTGATGTACTTTATTGTCAGCCAAATCTGAGCTTTTCATTAAGAGTTAATGTCACTCGCAGTGCTAAGATGAAGTTACCCATGCTTCTAGATTTGCCTTTCTCAATTCATGAGAAATAATTTTTGAGACTGTCTAGAAAAACCGGCTACTTGTTTGCTTTTCAATTACTTGTTTACTTACTTGGGTAGCATGAATTGTTATGTGTTGCCTTGTGCAGAGAAGATTATTGTCAGCATGCGGAGGTGGTATCGGAGAAGCTAAATCATGTAATGCGTGTAATCCATTCAAGAGCAGCTGTGTATTCTCCACTTATGTAAGTTGATGTTCTTTCCTGAGAATTCTCCACCGAATGCCTAGTTAGGAGGTTTTTCTGGATGCCTGAGTTCTCATAAAGCATGCCTCGGAGAATGAAATCTGAAGTTTCGTGTGGATTGATTCTTGTTGAAGATCATTTTTATGCCTCTTTTTGTGAATGATTATGAAGCCAATGTGGAGTGACAAAAGTCTTTCGGTTCGTGTGATATTTCTGGATTGACCATGTCATTCTTCATTTGAAGGATCAAGGAAGTTCTACTGCTGGAGGAGGGAATATTTGCTTGGTACAATTTGATGCAGGGAATCTTGGTGTGGTTTAGCCTAATGGAAGACAAATTCATTCAGCAAATATCCTGCACGGGGTAATGGGTGTAGGATCTGCAGATAAATGCGGTGTTTAAATCAGATATCTACCCCAAGGTTTTGGATCCTGCGTATGTTTTATTGGTCCCATTTTGGGTCGCAGCTGGACCTGACCTGATCACATCATCTTTTGCTTTGCAGATCGTGCGTGCAGCCTTGATGTAACGTGTGGGCCGGCCTGCTGATATGCTGCATTCCTTGTGATCGAATCGACGGTTTGGGAATAACAAACCCTAGAAAAAAAAATTTTGGGGGTGGGGGGAAGTTAAAGAATAATTTTAGGTTGAATTATATTTCATTTAACAAAGTTATTTGTTTTGTCTTTTAATTGTTCAGTCTTTCTGCAGAGCGGCCCGATCATGGCATCAACATTTAATCCCCACTGGAGCATGTGCTCTGATCGCATTAATTCAACAGGAATTAGCAAGGAAGATGCTACGTCGAATCCTATCAGATCATGATTGAAACCCGAATCACTACGACATACATGTGACAGGCCATATGCCTCCGCCGCTTAGCACAGTATTCTATCCCGGTAGTTCTCCCGCATTAATTTGTTGTGGTTGGGGGCCACGCAATGAATGCCGACGCCCCCTGGTGATGGTAAAACGTGTGTCCGTATCCCAGTGAATGCACAGAGACATTTTACAGGGAGAGAGAGAGAGAGTGTGTGTGTGTCGCAGCACCGCAGCAGCAGAAGCGGTTTTGGCTTCTAATGGGTGGAATGAATGCGGCTGTTGGCTACCGGAAGATGACAGCAACGGGTCCATGGCGGGCGGTCCTGGTGGCTCTCTCGCCTCCCCCAGCTGCGTTGGCTGCAGGTTAACCCTAGCCACGAGGGTGGTGCACGATTTGGATGGGGTTGGCTGCAGAAGGCTGGACCCCGCGGTGCATGTGAACCCAGTGCCGCCATGGGAGACATGAGACGACAACCTCATCTTTCGGCGTCACCGACCTCCTTGTTCGGATCCTCTCCGCCGATCGGCTGCTAGGGTTTCGATCTCAAGTAACCTGCACATCCTCTTCCAGCTTTCTGCTGCTGCTGCCCGAAGAGTTCCTCCTCCAACACACGTTAAGCCATGTCACATAGATCTTTAAAGCCTGCAGGTAGTGGACAAAACAAGGATCACATGATGGAAAAATGACAGGAAATGACTGCTATTAGAACTCACGAATAACCGGAATTACTGAGTCCAGATTCTCCAAGAAAGGATGAGGTAAGGTCAAATCTAAGAACAGTACTTGAGGACGGACGACCAACTCGTCAAGGTCAACGGGGGTATGCAGGAGTAGCTGTCTACGATTAAGTACTCGCAGAAACTATGCCGTTCTAATTCATTGAAGGGTAAAAATGATCGGTGCATGGTTTGTGAGATAATGGTTGACATTAGAACGAGAGATTCTTTTTGTTCGTAAATATTATCTCGATCAATCAAAGGACCACAATCTTGATGAGACTTTACAGTGAGGACCATTCTCGCATTCAGGCCACCCTACATAGGCTGCCTCAATCTCTCTTTGTCTCACTACCATTTACTAGACCATTGAAACCTTCACCAATCCTTTCCAGATCTAACGGTTCTTAGAAAATAAGGGATTCTTCCAAGTACTCTCTCTCTCTCTCTCTCTCTAGAGCATAAAACAATAGAG
>CM017191.1:16033244-16060744 GCA_004837865.1 Musa balbisiana | reverse complement strand
ATAAATTAGTAGTACTAACCAGTACCATCAAATTGTAACATGTTGCTAATTCTAAATTTCCTCCACTTTTCATAATTACGGTAATAGTTGCTAATATAATATATATATATATGTATGAAGGTCCAACATCTTCCTCCCCAATTGGTTCAATCATCAGACAGTTGCCCTGTGTACATTGGTACACTCTACGCCACTTTTCATCACAGTGTCACACAAACCCTTCGTTGATCTTCCTTTAGTTCTTCTTAGGTTAGTTTTCATGTGTTAGGGTTTCAGTTTGATATAGGGGTGGGGTGGTTTGCTGATCATTTTTTATTATCACGTTTGTTTTCGATAATTTTCATACTGATTTTTTTTCCTCATGCAAACATGCCAATGAGATGTAGCTATTATAGTGTGGGGTTGGCGAGCTTTGACTTCACACCGTCTATTTGGACATTATCTGATTATATATATATATATATATATATTATATATATATATATTATATATATATATACAAATATAATATATATATATATATATATAGATATATATATATAGAGAGAGAGAGAGAGAGAGAGAGAGAGGAGAGAGAGAGAGAGAGAGAGGGCTCCCTCATTTTCTTGGGATGTTAATGAAACATGGCTACAAAGTCTCAGCTACCTATATCTGCCCTGTGCGAACTCTAGCAATATCTGGGCAAGAGACCCCACCAACTTTTTCTCTCAAAGACCCAAAGCAATGGATCCCATCAAACACCCATGGCTCACACACTACGCAAAACATATTATGCTTTTCTTGTGATATTACATAATTTAACATTGATTGATAATGAAAAAGCCATACTAAGTGTTTTACCTCTTCCTCTTTTCCATGCCATATTCTCGTGAAAGCAAATAAGCCTTCGTAAAGTATTAAATTTTTTTACTATTTGAGAAACTTAGATTCGAGACTTAAAATATCTTCTAAATATAAATGATAAGAACCTATAATTTTATTATAGAAGAAAAAAGAGAAAATGAAATGATCACTTTGAGGGGATCGATCTCCTTGATCACTTCAAGGGGATCAGCCTCCTAGGGTTTATCAAAAGATTGAATAATATTTTATTAATTAGTGAAAAGAAACAGATACATCCCTATTTATAGAGTTCCACTTAGAGTTAATCAGAACTCAGACTCTTAATAATAAATAAATATTAAATAAACCCCTATCCGACTCTAAACTAAACAAACTTAATAAAATATTATTTAAAAGCTTAGAAAATAAAGGGATCCTAACAATTCCTCCCTCTTCAAATCAACCTTGTCATCAAGGTTGAGCAACATCAAATTCGGGGAGCTTTTCTTTCAGCACTTCAGTCATAGGATATCTGTGATGCATCACAACTTGTTGATCGAGTAAGTACGGTCTCCACTTCTTGATAGTGTAAGCAATAGGTCGACCTTTCGGTGTAGTAGTCATTACAGTCTTTTGGAGAACTCTCTCCATCTGATAGCTAGTGGCAGTTGTGACCTTACTTCTATGCATTTCTTTTAGGATCACCTGCTTTCCATTAATAAAAAACTTTATGTTTAGTTTAAAAATTTTTCAAGAAATATCACCTAGGGTTGATAGCCATTTAATTTCAAGTACAACTTCAAAGTCTTCCAAGGGTAGCAAAAAGAAGTCCACAAGCAACTCTTCGCCTTGTATAATCAATTTTATCTTCGAACATTTATTATCACAAGATAAAATCCATCCATTAATAACCTTTACTTCAAATTTGTCATAGCCTTCAATGTGGTAGGCCAATCTGTCAATAATCTTACTGTCCATAAAATTAGTAGTACTACCAGTACCAATCAAAATTGTAACATGTTGATATTCTAAAGTTCCTCCAACTTTCATAATTTACGGGTTAGAGTAGTTGGCTAATATATATACTATATGTATGATAGGTCCAACATCTTCCTCCCCAATTGGTTCAATCATCAGAAGTTGCCCTTGTTTACATTGGTACACTCTACTCCACTTTTCATCACAGTGTCAACACAAACCCTTCGTTGATCTTTCCTTGAGTTCTTCTTAGGTTAGTTTTCAGGTGTTAGGGTTTCAGTTGGGAATATATGGGGTGGGTGGTTTGCTGATCATTTGTTTATTATCACTTTTGTTTCGATAATTTTTCATACTGATTTTTTCCTCATGCAAACATGCAAATGAGATTGTAGCTATTATAGTGTGGGGTTGGCGAGCTTTGACTTCACACCGGATATTTGGATTAAGTCCTTCAATAAATGTCACCAATTATCGTTTAGACCAATCTTTGACTTGATTTGACAATCGTTCAAATCTGCTCTAATATTCTAGCACTGTAGAAGTTTGATGAATTTTGACAAGCTACCCATCAACATTCTCGTATTCAGATGGTCCAAAGCAAATAAGAAGTCCTCTCTTGAATTGCTCCCATGAGAGAACCTCATAGCAAGTTTCATACCAATCATACCATTGGATTACATCTCCATCTAGCTAAATTGAGACTATTTCCACCTTTGATTCTTTTGAGGTTTTGTGAATTTTTTTTTTCTACCCTAGAGATCCAATTGGTCAGATCTCTATCTTCCAATCTTGAAAGTTCTACCTTCATACGGTAGCTTGTGTCCTGTTCTTAGTTCTTTTTTCCTTTGTTTCCAGATCAGTTCAAAGTAAGACTTGAACTTCCATTTTGTTGAAACTTGCTGAAGCTCTTTAATAGACTCTTCTTAAAATCGTTAAGGGTTTCTTGTAATCAGCTCTCAATTCTAGTTTCTAATGCTTCGATTTGGGCTTTCACTAAGTTGTTGGTAGCCATTGCATAAGATTGTAAATCTGTAGTCTATAGTTCTTGTTTATGATATTTGGTTAAGGGCATCAACATTGTTCTATTCGGTATAACTTTCGCTGACATTGGCCCAAGGTAGCGTTGAGGCTATGGTTGGGAGGTAGTGATGGCGGCACGGTTTGGAGTAGTTGCCAGGGCTATCGCTGAGGCTAGTGCCGAGGCTGCTGTCGAAGCTAGGAGGTTGGAAGGCTATTGCTACCAAGGTTGGGAGGTTGCTGTTACCGAGGCTGGGAGGTTGGAAGGCTATTGCTGCCAAGGCTGGGAGGCACCATGGGATGAGATGTTAGGAGCAATGTTGGTAGCGTGATCAACAACAATGCTATGTTTCTACCGCACCGAGGGATGAAACACTGACGACACTGATGGATCACGAGCGATCAAGGGTTGAGGCTATGGTGGCTGCTGCTGATGTCGATATCGAAGGGAGAAGAAAGTAGCGATGATCGACTATTACGGTAGAAGGTGTGAGGAGGTGATGGGGGGGTGGGGTGGGGTGTTGGGTTTGCCCTATTTTCGTCGCTACAAGGAGGGAAGGTTGTTACCAAGGTTGAGAGGCAGTAGTGGCGGTGTGGTTGAGAGCAATGTTGCCGAGGGCAATGAGCAGCAAAGGGTCGTCGAGGCTAAGCACAATGAGGGGGGTGGTTCGCTGATCGGGAACAACGTCGTGGCCCTTTCTCGCTCGAGCAGGATGGGGCGTGCAACCCTCGGGCTACTCTCGGCTAGGAGGCACGGCGGCTACTGAGAGTTGGGAGGCACGCTGTTAGAAGGAGATGCTAGCAATGTCATTTCCGATGGAGGTGCAGCTAAGGCGATTGTAGAGATGCTGAGGATCATGGTTGGGAAACAAAGGCTGCTGAGGACCGTAGCTGCTTCTTCTTCTTTTTCTTCTTTTCTCTCTTTCTCTCTCTTTTTTTTTTTTATGATGATAGTTGCGACGAAGTGTTGTGAGAAATTATAATGAGAACACTGAGATTTGCTGCTCTGATATTAAATGATAAGACCCTAAGATTTTATCATAGAAGAAAGTAGAGAAAAGGGGATGATCACTTCGAGGGGATCGATCTCCTTGATCACTTCGAGGGGATCGACTTTCTAGGGTTTGTCAAAAGACTGAATAATATTTCATTGATAGGTGAAAAGAAACAAATACATCCCTATTTATAGAGTTTCATATAGTATCCACCATGATTCGGACTCTTAATAATAAATAAATATTAAGTAAATCCCTACCCGATTCTTACTAAACTAAACAAACTCAATAAAATATTATTTAAAATTTTAAAAAATAAAATTTTTTTAACAATAAACTTATTTTGCAATAAGCTCGTAAGGTATCTTTCATATGTATCTTATTGAATATAAATGTCAAATGATAACCTAAAATAATAAATAATTATTTGAGCTTTTATGTCAATATTTATATTATAAGTCATACCAAAATGAGTGTTTCTATTTTTTTGAAGAAAAAAAATCTCATCAACTTTTCGTATTAGACGTCCTGAAATCTTCCCTACTTATAATTTAGTAGGTCACATCATGAAACATAAAAATAAAAAAAAATATCAGTTTTAGGCATATGATTTTGTTCCTTCTCCTCACCATCTTCTTCTGTTTTTTTTTACCTCTCTATTTCTACTACATACGAAACTCTAATCTCCTTTATATATTATTTTTTACTTGAACATTAGAGGAGCATCATACAATATATATATATATATATATATATATATATATATATATATATATATATATATAGACACACACACACACACACTCTGACACCTTATATTATTTTTGAAGACTTTTTTTTTTAATGTTTTTCGACAAACTGGCTTTCTGCATTAACACATCAATGGTATTATTTCAACCTACACAATGTGGACAATAAAAAAATTAACCCCATCCATATTAAATGCTCATACTCTTAAACATCACATTCAGCTTCTTTTCCCTCAATTTCGACCACATCCAACTCTATTTTCCTTTGAGGTTTAACCCATTTCGTTCCTCCTCAAGTAACATCAACCTAATTAATCTTAGTCCCTTTTTAGTGTCATCTCATTCAGCTGGTTGATGTTTGTGGCCATCAAAAAAAGTCATGAATTATTATTATTATTATTATTATTATTATTATTATTTTTCATTATGTTTCATATCATATCATTTTCTCATCCATCACTTTCTTAAATATATAATTAAACTATTATATGAATCGACAAATCATCGCGTTGAGCTGCTAATCCTCGTGGCTTGCATGTTTTTGCTGACACGTACGTGACCCCTCCCCTCCCTTTCACCATCATATTTCTATTCCCGAAGCATCTACTCCACTCTTTTCTTTTCTCTTTTTTTCCTCGTAATTCGATTTTTTATATCACTGATCTATTATGTCAATCATGAATCACGCCATATGCTTATCCACATATTTTGTGACTCCTCTTGATTGCTCCTTACTTGAAGAGACTCGAAATATATCACATCAATCATATATGTTGCTTGGGGTGATGAGTTGGATGGGTGTGAAGGTAGCCGCTTGGGAATTTAGTCTTTTCTATTGCATTAGGATGACTTGGACGTCCACTAGACAATGAAAGCTTTGTGATATGGAGTGAGGAAAAGATGTTGAAAGAAATGGAGGGTGAACTCATGTGATGGATCCTGTGATCTCTATGTCAACAAACAGAGAGAGAGAGAGAGAGAGAGAGAGAGAGAGAGAGAGAGAGAGAGAGAGAGAGAGAGAGATATGAGAAGAGGAATACAACCGAGACAACAACGAAGAATAATATAATATATACTCTTTAACACTCATATATATTTTTTATTAAGTATGGAAGGAAAATTATCGGACATATTTTTCATACTTCTGGTTTGAATTTTTTCAAATCCATTTACGGTATTGTTATTTTTTTCCAAGTTATTTTATTTTTTATTGTTATTTTGTTTTCTATATCCTTTGTTTCAGTACTTATTCGAGAGAAGACACGTGGGTGATTTCAGTCCTTTATTTACGAGATGGACGACTCTTGATGTCGTGATCTTTATCTCGATCATATGATCCAACATTTCTCCTCTCCTCGATCCAATGGAATCCGTCCGATCTGCTCGACACACCGCAGCTTCGCGTTGGATTCGTGTCACTGGTCGCTCCCCAGCTGAATCGTCCCCGCAAACCAAGAAGAACCACCTGCGAAGGACACTAAACTCCCATCATGACACCGACTCACGTAGCCAGCAAGCGGCCGTCGTTGCGTCGCCCTCTCTTACACTCCCTTCGTGCCGACACACCAACCCGACACGAACTCCATCCCACCACTTTCCCGTGACCCATTCCACCCCCCCTCTCTCTCTCTCTCTCTCTCGCTCGCTCGCACACACACGCACGCACGCAAATCCAAGTGCGTACGTGACAAAACCCACTGCCATGGTCTTCGCACGTACCTACACGCGTGCGTGGAGCTTCAACCATCCCTCTCAATTCACGGTTCTGCCCTCCCACACGTGCTCATCCTTTGCCGCATCCTGACGTCACCCTCTGCTGCCCCCTTCTTTAACCCCTCCTCCTCCACTCTGTCTCCACCGCCACACTATACTCCGCGAAAGAGCGAGAGCGAGGGGATTCCTCGCCGGTGGCTTTTGCGTTGCTCTGGCTTCTCCATCAAGGAAGCTCGACTGCTTTCCGAGTGTTGCTGTCGCCCTCCCCACACAAAAGGGAGAAAAAGGAGAGATTGCAGAGTACACATGGGCAGTGGTGCAGCTCCGAATCTGGAAGACCCGTCCCAGTGGCTGGTCTTCAAGCTGGAGCAGATGGGAGGGCAGATCTAAAAGTCGTATACAGAAGAAAAGGCGAAGCGTTTCCCTGTTGACTCGCAGGTGAGACGAACGAGCAAATAGAGTCAAGAAGGAGGAGCGAGAGAGAGAGAGAGAGAGAGAGAGCGAGAGAGCGAGACAGAGAGGAGGGGAGAAGATGCAGTCGGGATATGGAGGAGGAGTGTCGGAGATCCAACAATTCATGGTGGAAAGCTGCGGCCCGTCGCTCTTCACCATCTCCTCAGCAAATCCCGCCGCAGCGGCAGCCGCTGCCGCCCCCACCGACATCCAGTCTTCAGCTCCGCACCCTCTCAAATACTACCCGCTCCCCCACCCTCATCACCCACACGCCCACCACCAGCCGCAGCCGCCGGCGCTGCCGCCCCACTTCTCCCATTTCCACTCCATCCCCATCACCCAGCAGCCCACCCAGTTCCAGCTCTTCCACCCCCAGCAGCAGTACTTGGAGCCGAGGAGGCTGATCCCGCATCACCACCTTGGCCTGGATCAGGATTCGGTTCCCGAGACCTCCGCGTCGCCCACACGTATCATTTCCGGCGGCACCACCGGCGGAGGGCCGTCATTTTGGCCGCCGCCATGAGCTTTAAGCTGGCGGTCAACGAGAGTAGCGGTGGCGGCAGCCGAGAGGGCATCAATGATGATGATGGCGGCATCTTGCAAGGAGACGATGGATCCGAGAGTCGCCTCCACCATTGGCAGAGAGAAGATGATACCGCCATTAAAGAGCTCTCGTGGTAATAATTAATTGTTTATATATATATATATATATATATATATAGTGCAGTCACTGTACTCTCATGTTTGAACCACTGCAGGAGGCCATTAGATATAGACTACATCAACAGGAATAACAAGAGGTGCAAGGACACAGAGACCGAGACATCGAATGCCAAGTACTCCAGGAAGAGCAAAGAGGTAGCGGATTCTGATCATCTATCAGCCGCCGGTGGCAGCAATTACAAGATCTTCAGTGAACTGGAGGCCATCTACAAGCCCGGTGGCGGACCCAATCAGACTGGCTCGGGCTCTGCTCTTACGGGTGACGAGACCCCTCTTTTGCATGTCACCGCCGCGGCCCCTCCAGGACTACCGACGGCCGATCGTGTCGGTGGGATGTCCGAAACGTCGGCGGGGGAGGAGGCGCCGGCGAAGAAGGTGCCTAAAGGCAGCGGGAGGCGGAGGAGGAAGCGGCGGCAGAGGCAGCTGAGCTCGGTGGTTGCCTTCTTCGAGAACCTCGTGAAGCAGATCATGGACCACCAGGAGGGCCTCCACATGAAGTTCTTGGAGGTGATGGAGAGGAGGGAGCAAGAGAGGACCAGCCGCGAGGAGGCATGGAGGAAGCAGGAGGCGGCTAAGTCCAGCCGCGAGGCTGCAGCGAGAGCCCAGGAACGCGCTCTCGCCTCCTCCCGCGAGGCCGCCATCATCTCCTTTCTCGAAAGGATAACCGGCGTGAGCCTAAACCTCCCTTCCAAACCCCAGTCTCCTGACGTTGACGACGACAAGGAGGAGAACGTCAACAACATCGGCAACCTCCAAATCGAGACCTTAAAAAACAATGGGAATCCAGATAGCAACAAGGTGATGTTCAACACGAGTAGATGGCCGAAAGCGGAGGTGCAGGCACTGATCCGCGTCCGGAGCGGGCTTGAATCGAGATTCCGGGAGCCGGGGCTGAAGGGGCCACTGTGGGAGGAGGTGAGCGCGGCGCTGGCCACGGTGGGCTACCACCGGACCGCCAAGCGGTGCAAGGAGAAGTGGGAGAACATCAACAAGTACTTCAGGAAGACCAAGGAAAGTGGCAGGAAGCGGCCGCAGCACTCCAAGACCTGCCCGTACTTCCAACAGCTGGACCAGCTTTACTCCAAGTCTCTCACCAACAAGCCTCATCCTTCCTCCGCTTCCCCCACTGCAAATGTAGGCAGTGTTCATGCGTCCGGAGCCAGTAACGATCAAGGGAAGGATAACTCCGAGCTACTCGATGCGATCGTTGTGCCGGCCGACCACCAGAGCTTCAAATTCTCCGACATGGGCGGCTTAAGGTTCGATTTCAACAACAGCAAAGGCGACGACACCAACCAGAGTGCTGCACGTGAACCTATGGAGAATAACGACGAAGCAGACGAGGAAGAGGAGGACGACGACGAAGAGGAAGCAGAAGCAGCAGAAGGAGAAGGGGAGAGCCAAGGCCAAGAAAACCTCAGCGGGCGACGGCATCAGCTCGACCAAGAGGAGGGCGACCTACGTGATTCAATCCTCTTCTTCCAGCGCCTCCAATCCTGAAGGGAAACCCCAATGCAGCTCAGCAGCAACATAGTACTCCACCATGACCATTTCTTGTCCTCTCTCACTCTCTCTCTCTCTAAACTTTGCATTAATGCTTTTACATTCTTTTTCGAGCAGTAATAGCTGAATAATTATGAGTGCATAATCATCCTATCATGCAGAATCTAATTATAGCTGTACTTTTTGTGATTCTCATTGTCATGCTACTACTACTGTTCTACCTTCTCACCCATCTCCCACATGCGGTCGAAGACAAGAGCAATATTCTCTCTCCTTTTTCTCCATTAGGTTTTGGCTTCCTCCGAATCTGCGCCACTGCTGAGCCCATCAATCATGTTGAGTAGGAACAAACGAGCTCATTATCTTATTGGCAGCAAGTTTGTTCTTGGTCCGATAAATAATTGAAGCATGTCTGTTGCCATGCACGAGATGCATGTGGGTCGTATGTGCAGGTGTATCGGAAGCTCTCCGCATGATACGAATGCTGCTGCTGCTTATTCTGTATGCATGCATGGATTTGGGGGAATGCTTTGTATCAATATGTCATCGGTGAATGAATCACATTTCTTTTCTGCTGTCCATGGTGAGTACGATTTGGAGCTCTTAAATTGATGTTGTAGGTGGATTTCTCTTGGAAATCTGCTCTTCTGATCCATCACCAGAACTATGATCTACGAGGATAAGAATTCCATGATTTCTGAAAGCGAAAACAAGATAAGAATTTATTATCTGCTGATGCTTCAGGATTAATCAGCCATTGCAGAATAAGACGCTTGATTCATGAGCAGAAGAGAAGCAGGAAAAGAAACATGTCTTGATGATCTTGTTTTCTCTCTTTGCTGAGTAAGAATTAGTTTCGGATGATCTGTTTCTTTGGAAAGAAATCATTCGGCCTTTCCCTATCAGAAGACTCTTTTGGAGATGCCATGCAAAAGAAGCTGCAATGCTTGGTTGGGAGGAAGGAAACACTGGCAAAACACCTTCATGAAAGTTAAGTGTGCGTGATTGTCTTTATCAGGCAACTCTCTCTCTCTCTCTCTCCGATTGCCATGCAGTAACTCTCACGTACTTGGGTCCTCTCGGTTGAGGTCTGTCACCACCTCAACCCATGAAACAACCTGGTTGTCTCTGTTAGTGACTGCGTACCACTAGCTTGCTTTGGTAGTCTTGAGGATGCATGGCTTCCTCTCTCTTGAGTTTGATGAGACAAGAAAACTATGGTTAATTAATTAATGTGCTAATTTTCTGATGTTTAGCCAAACCCTAATATGCACTAATTCATATAGATATATATATATAGATATATATATATATCTATATATATATATAGATATATATATATAGATATATATATATAGATATATATATATAGATATATATATATATATAGATATATATATATAGATATATATATATAGATATATATATATAGATATATATATATAGATATATATATATAGATATATATATATATATATAGATATATATATATAGATATATATATATATTATATATATATATATCTATATATATATATCTATATATATATATAGATATATATATATAGATATATATATATATCTATATATATATATCTATATATATATATCTATATATATATATCTATATATATATATAGATATATATATATATCTATATATATATATAATATAATATATATATATATCTATATATATATATAGATATATATATATAGATATATATATATAGATATATATATATAGATATATATATATATAGATATATATATATATCTATATATATATATATTATATATTATATATTATATATTATATATTATATATATATATAGATATATATATATAGATATATATATATAGATATATATATATATAGATATATATATATAGATATATATATATAGATATATATATATAGATATATATATATAATATATATATATAGATATATATATATATTATATTATATATATATATCTATATATATATATAGATATATATATATAATATAATATATATATATAGATATATATATATAGATATATATATATATCTATATATATATATATAGATATATATATATAGATATATATATATATCTATATATATATATCTATATATATATATCTATATATATATATAGATATATATATATAGATATATATATATAATATAATATATATATATAATATATATATATATCTATATATATATATAGATATATATATATAATATATATATATAATATAATATATATATATAGATATATATATATAATATATATATATAATATAATATATATATATATTATATATAATAGTATATATATATATATTATATATATATAATATATATATATATATATATATATATATATATATATATATATATATTATATATATATCTATATATATATAGGTATTATTGTGAACAATGATTTTAAAAATAACAATCAAATGTGAGGGTTTGACATAACTTTTTCGATTATCAAATAGCCGAGGATTTAAAACATCATTAGATAATTTTGAAAAAAAAAACACCCATAAGAGATCTCACGTAGCCAATAATAATCATCTCAAGGCGAAAAGGTAAGTAAAAGGATCCCTAATCAACTCTTAAAAGAAAACATAATATAATAATGAATTTACTATTATATCCACGTTGAAATTGAGAGAAGACTTAGGTTAGAGTGTATTACTACTAATCTAAAGTTAAGCACTGTAAGTCAATAAGTTAATGGATCGATTGTCTTATTATAGTCAACTTAATATTGGACACGATAAGTAGGTGATATTTCATGTCGTGAAGGTGAACAAGGAAGGCACCACTAGGTTAAACCTAATATATGCCATATTAGAATTTATTTCTGAATTATACTTATATTTCACCATGGCATCAAACCCATAAGTAGGAGTAATTATAATAATAGTTACATCGAAAATATAGGAGATGATTTTAAATTAATTTATAATGGCTCGGTTGGTGTATTACTAAACTCAAGCATTTCAAATCAACGATTTGGAGTTCATCTCTCTTTCTCTCTCTCCCCACACAGGAGTTGGAGTTGCTGTATGGCTACATGCAGGTAGAAATGGTCTGCAAAGTTGAGCGTCGTATTGATAGCTCAGTTTGTGCTGCATGGCTTTGGAGGGTGCATAAACTTGTGTATATGAACAAATACTAACAGATCATAATATATAGTGGAATTAAATAAAATTATAATCAAATAGAACACCAAAATATATGTGAAAAATCTCTTTAATGTGAAGGGTAAAAATCACGGGACAAATTAGAGATGATTAATCCACTATAATAATAATGAATATACAAATCTTAATCTCTTGCCTAAAACCCTAGTAACAATCACAAGAGAATAACTAGGATACAAGGATCATATCATTGTGCATAATATCTAAATTCTCCCTAAGTAATCACAATAAAAATTTACTGTAGATCTGATCTAACCTAAGATGAAAACATTGTTAGATGATTGAGAAAAGTCTCTCTGCGTTGTCCTTATCTTCTTCCCTTTCTTTGTTTTGTTTTTCTGCCTTGTTCTTCTCTTTTTTGTTGGAATCACGTGGCTGTAGTGTTTTGCTCGTGCAGATTTTCTGTCTCTTTTTGCCACAAAAACATAGCCACCCACACCCCCCCTAATATGAATCTAGGATTTAGAAAAAGGGGGGTGGGTTATGGACTATTAAAACCCATTATGGGCTAAATCTGGTGGGATGTCAGCCCAACAATAACTTCAAACATTATATATACTAAGGTTAATAAAAATTAGTCTACTACTTTCATGTGTCTTAATATCTAATATATCTTTAATAATATTTAATATGTATTTAGTTTTTAATTGATGATTTTACATCACAAAATGTTAACTATCTTAGCACCCTCCCTATAATCGTAGGGTGATATCAAACCTTGTTTATATATTCGATGAATGATACATCTACACTAAAAATGATAGACGAATATTGAGCCTTGTATTATTTTCAAAATCCATATATGTGTAATCGAGTTTTTTTTATCTAATAAAAAATAAATACTTTGAATTGGTTAAAAAATTATCTTATCATTTTCATGTGTGATTACATCATATTATTTATTTATACATCATATAAAAAATAAAATTTTGATTCTATTCAACTTACAAATATCCTTACTGTCTATACTGAAATTTTGGAATCAAATAGCTTACAAAGCTTTTTTCAACTTAAAAAGCTTTTTTCAACTTAAAAAGCTTTTTTCCGTTACCCACATTGTTTTGTTTTGTTTTGTCTTTATCTTTCTTGGATATAGTTATTGACATGTAGAGTGTAGATGATGCTGGGAACGAAGAAGACCTCTCCGGCCATTGCTTCTGCAATGTCTAATCTCGCTCCTGGCCTCATCTTCATCGTTGCAGTCTGCCTCAGGTACGCATTCTTACACACTTACATCCGTAAGCACTTGGCTTGCATTTGACACCATCTCAGATAATGTCCACGTTCTGCTTGTCAAAATGTCTGACTCAGTCATGTTGCTGCATCAATAGTTTCAGTGCCTTGCAGGTTGGAGAAGTTTGAGGTAGAATGCTGGTACAGTAGAGCCAAAGTTGGGGGAACATTTGTATGCTTTAGTGGTGCTGTAGCAATGAGCTGCTTCCACAGCAATTCCAATTCTCCCAACTTAACAAGCAAGGAGCCGAAATTATTGATGAAGCACTTGGACAAGGACACCTACAGCGATTGGATCTTAGGCTGCTTCTATCTCTTAGCAGCAGTAGTTTTGCAATTGCAGGTAATTTGCTCCGAAATCAAACTGTACTATTGGCGCTCTTCACTGTGAACACACAAGGATTTTGTTTTATGTCAACAAACATGTGAAAACACACTGGAGAACCATCACGGATCAAATAGGCTGTTGCTAGAAACTAGCCTTGCTTGCAAGAATTGCGATCAGGTTCTTCATAATCATTCAATTGGATCATTCCTAGCTTGCTTTATTCCGTTGTGTTTGATTTATGTAGCAAACTAACATTTGAGGCAAACTACGATAGATATGAGAAGTTTATATCTACCTATGTAATCTAACTGTTTGTAAAAATGCAAGTTTAGGACTTTCTAAATCTTTCTTCTCTCAGGACAACTAAGTATGATTTCTTTTTCAGCATTAATGCAGACTGCAAATATGATGAGGTTCATCTTCATGCGTGATAACTTCTGTGCTGGCTTCTGCTCTCACTGCACTGATGCAAGTCCCTAACACAAGGCAAAATACATGTTGGTGACACTGCCATCTATACTTGGTTCTTGGTGATGATTGGCTCCATTGCTTCAAGACTAGTGTTCTGCTTCAGCTGTATCTGAAAGTGATTCCTTGTTCTTTCTTATCTGCAGGGAGGAGCAATGGTTGGTGTGTGCATAGCGTTGCAGATGTGGTGTCCGAACAGAAAAGGCCCTCCTCTTGTTGCCATCTTTAGCCCCATCCAAACACTGTGTGCAGCTAATTCTTTCAGCCATCCTCTCCAGGCAGATCATAAGTTTAGGAAGTGGCATCCAATTCTGATTTCCTTTAGTTGGTCAGGTATATTTTGAATTGCATGCCATGAGTGTGAGAAGTTGGTAGAAAGATAAGGCTGCCACCTATCCACACTCCAAAAGCTAATTAATGCTGTCTTAAGTTTAATCTATCACCCAACAATTCCCCACTTTGACTTAACTGAGTGCAGCTGTAGAATAATACATCACATGCATTAGAGTCTGAAAGAGTAGTTTCTCCAGGGTTACTCTGTATAATAAACTTGTAGAAAGAACTTTAAGCAACAGTTTTACTGTATAAAGCTACTTCAGATCATGCACAGATCCATTTTTATTAAGCTGGACTTCATTGTTGTGTTTTTGCACTGTTTCAAGCCAATATGGAATGATAAGCTTTACCAATTTTAAGATTGGTAAGTGTTCAATTGATTGTCTAAGCATCTTATTTTTCCTCTGCTGTCTAAATCTGGGGCAAAATTGTAGTAAATTGAAGTCAACTGTGTCGGGTCTATTAGTTTGGCAAGTCCCACATAGTCCCACATCAGGAAAAACAAGTTTGGTATCTCCTGTTTAAACTATAAATAAGGGCCTGAGCTTTGAAGTCAGAAGCATCACAAGAAAAATCTAAGTGTTTGCTTTGGATTTAAGTCCACACTCAGTTAAATAGTTTGGGCTTATAGTTTGGGTTTTTCTTGTTTAGTATTTTCCGGTGTTTTATGGCCTAGGAACATCTTCCTAAGGCATTTGTAATTGTCCCTCTTTTGTAATAGTGATTTGTAAATTTGGTGTTCTGGTGTTCTTGTCTCTCCTTTTATTTGTTTTCCGTTTTATTGTTTTGTTGGATTGCCAAATTACCTTTGTAGGTAAATATCCTGGGGCTAGCTCTAACAAACTGGTATCAGAGCCTGGTTTCAGGATCTTTTGGCAACGATGACAATAACAAAGATCGTCGTCGAGAAATTCGACAGAAATGTCAACTTCGGCATGTGGCAACTTAAGATGGAGGCCATTCTGGTTCAAGATGGAGTTGATTTGGCACTACAGGGAACAGAGAACATTCCAGATGGTATGACAAAGGAAGATCTTACGGGTATGGATAAGAAGGCCCGATCAAGCATCATCCTAAATCTCTCTGATGAGGTTTTACGGGAGGTAGCTATGGAGACTACGGCTAAGAGCATGTGAGACAAACTTAAAGCCTTGCATGTGAGACTATCCTAAATCGTCTCTACTTGAAGCAGAGTTTGTATATGTTTCGTATGACTGAAGGTACATCTATACTCTCACATCTTGATAAGTTTGATTCCTTAGTTATGGATTTGGAGAATATAGATGCAAAGATTGATGACGAGGATAAGGCCCTATTGTTTTTGTGTTCTCTTCCCCAATCCTTCAAGTATTTTCGTGATACTATGATTTATGGAAAAGAAACAATTTCGTATCAGGAAATTAAATCTGTATTAAAATCTAAGGAGCAGATAGACAGGGATATCACTGGGGAAAGTAGAGGAAATCAGGCTGAGGGTCTGGTTGTCAAGGGTAGAATGGATAAAAGAGAATTTGACAGTAGTAGATCTAAATCTAGATCTAAATCTAGACATAGAAATTTGGAGTGCAGATATTGTCATAAAATGGGGCACATTAAGGCTGATTGCTTTAAATTGAAAAATAAATTAAAGCAAAAGGGAAAAAGTGTTGAGAAAACTACTGAGTCCGCTGAAGCTAGTGTAGCAGCTGATGAGAATACTGGAAATATTTTCTTTGCTACTGATGATAGGACAAGGTCTAAAAATGAATGGATTTTAGATTCGGGTTGTTCTTATCACATGTGTTTGTTTTCCACATATGAATCTTGTAATGGTGGAATTGTTTTGATGGGCAATAATGCCGCATGTGATGTTGTTGGTAAAGGCACAATTCGAATTAAAATGCATGATGGTATTGTGAGGACGCTCACTAATGTTAGACATGTTCCTGATTTAAAAAAGAATCTCATCTCTTTAGGCACCCTAGAGGCTCTTGGGTGTAAATACACAACTGAAGGTGGAGTTATGAAAGTTTCTAGAAGTGCCCTTGTTGTTATGAAAGCTTGTAGGTTTGGTAGCTTGTATATTTTGCAGGGAACTACTATCACAGGCTCGGTTGCAGTCTCGTCATCATCATCATTGTCTGATTCTGACATCACCAAATTATGGCATATGCGTTTGGGTCATATGAGCGAAAAATGTTTGAGCATATTGAGCAAAAGGGGTCTGCTTTGTGGACAGAGTACTGGGCCATTGGATTTTTATGAACACTGCATTTTTGGAAAGCAAAAAAGAGTCAGCTTCAATTCTCCGGCAGTTCACAAAACGAAAGGTACTCTTGACTATATTCATTCAGACCTTTGGGGTCCAGCTCGTGTTCAGTCTAAGGGTGGTGCCAGGTATATGTTGACTTTCATTGACGATTATTCTAGGAAAGTTTGGGTTTATTTTCTGAAGCATAAAAATGATGTTTTTCTAACCTTTAAATAATGAAAGGCTTTGATTGAGAAGCAAACAGGTAGACAGATTAAGCGGCTTCGAACAGATAATGGCATGGAGTTTTGTGAAGGTGACTTTGATGAATTCTGCAAAAATGAAGTTGGTGAACCTACTTCCTACTCAGATGCAGTTTCTTGTAAAAATTTCGCTAAGTGGTTGATTGCGATGAATGAAGAAATTGAATCTCTTCATCAGAATAGAACTTGGGATCTTGTAAAGCCGCATTCGGATAAGAAAATTGTGGGATGCAAATGGGTCTTCAAAAGGAAGGAAGGTATTCCAGGGATTGAAGATGCAAGGTACAAAGCACGATTAGTTGCAAAGGGCTATAGTCAGATACATGGTGTTGATTTTAATGAAGTATTTTCACCTGTTGTTAAACATAGCTCTATTCGTGTTTTGCTTGCTTTAGTTGTCATGTATGATTTGGAATTGGAGCAACTTGATGTTAACAGCTTTCTTACATGGTGAACTTGAAGAACAAATTTACATGGAGCAACCTCATGGATTTGAAGTTGATGGTAAGGAAGACCATGTTTGCTTGTTAAAGAAATCCTTGTACGGATTGAAGCAGTCTCCAAGACAGTGGTATAAAGAGGTTTGATTCTTTTATGTTGAGTCATGGTTACACGAGGAGCATGTATGATAGCTGTGTCTACTTTCGAAAGTTAACTGATGGCTCTTTTGTGTATTTGTTACTTTATGTTGATGACATGCTTATTGCAGCTAAGAATTTGTCAGAAATTCACACTTTGAAAATGCAGCTGAGTAGTGAATTTGAAATGAAAGATTTAGGAGCAGCTAAGAAAATTCTTGGCATGAAGATCAAAAGAGAACGAGGAGTTGGAAAATTATTTCTAATCCAGAAAAATTACCTCAAGAAAGTCTTAGAGAGGTTTGGTATGAAAAACGCTAAGCCAGTAAGTACTCCTCTTGCTAACCATTTTCGGTTATCTACTGCTCAGTCACCATAGTCAATTGAAGAGGAAGAATATATGGCGCAAGTTCCATATTCCAGTGCCATCGGCAGTATTATGTATGCAATGGTTTGTAGTCGTCCAGATATTTCACAAGCAGTCAGTGTGGTTAGCAGATATATGTCTCGCCCGGGTAAAACACATTGGCAGGCTGTGAAGTGGATTCTCAGATACTTGCAAGGGACTTCAGATGCTTGTTTGGAGTTTGGGAAAAATCGTGACACTTTGGTTGGTTTCGTCGACTCTGATTATGCTGCGAATCTTGATAAACGAAGATCTTTGACAGGCTATGTATTTTGCATTGGTGGTTGTGCAGTTAGTTGGAAAGCTTCCTTACAACCTATCGTGGCTTTATCTACTACAGAGGCAGAATATATGGCAGTGACTAAGGCGATCAAAGAAGTCTTATGGTTAAGAGGTTTGTACAGCGAATTATGTTTACATCAAGGTGTTACTATAATTTACTGTGATAGTCAAAGTGCTATTCATTTGACTAAAGACCAGATGTATCATGAGAGGACGAAACACATCGATGTGAAGTTTCATTTTATTCGGGATACTATTGCTGAGGGAAAGGTCCTTCTTCAGAAAATTCATACGAAAGACAATCCAGCTGATATGCTTACGAAGTCTCTTCCGGTTTACAAGTTCAAGCAGTACTTGGACTTGATTGGTGTTCATTGTTGGTGATTACCCGTTGGGGCTTTTGTGAAGAAGGTGGAGCAAGTTTTGTTAATTGTTAATGTTGGGACATGCCAAGGTGGAGATTTGTTAGTTTGGCAAGTCCCACATAGTCCCACATCAGGAAAAACAAGTTTGGTATCTCCTGTTTAAACTATAAATAAGGGTCTGAGCTTTGAAGTCAGAAGCATCACAAGAAAAATCTAGGTGTTTGCTTTGGGTTTAAATCCACACTCAGTTAAATAGTTTGGGCTTATAGTTTGGGTTTTTCTTATTTAGTATTTTTCGGTGTTTTATGGCCTAGGAACATCTTCCTAAGGCATTTGTAATTGTTCCTCTTTTATAATAGTGATTTGTAAATTTGGTGTTCTGGTATTCTTGTCTCTTCTTTTATTTGTTTTCTGTTTTATTATTTTGTTGGATTGTCAAATTAACTTTATAGATAAATATCCCGGGCCAGCTCTAACAAGGTCAACATGAAAAAGATACAGAAACAGGCTGTATTTATCATCCGCTGTTTTCTTGCAGCATTAGCAGGAGTAGTTCTCATGTTCGTCGGCCTCTGCATCGTTCTGTGGGCGAAGAGCCACGAAAGTTGCAGCGTGTTTGACGTCAATGATGGATCGAGACAACCTGTTGATGATGTCGAGATGCCTCTCGTATGGTCGCGTGATGCACATGAATGGCTTTGTAGTGGAAATATGGTCAAATGTACAAACGAGACCGCTGCCATCAAGCGAAGGAGGCAGTACCAGTTTCTTCTTGCACTTTAGTTTCGCCTAGTGTATGGAGGAGTCAATGCCCCACTTCAATGTCAAGAACATGGAAGCTGTGTTCTGTTGCTGCGTACTGAAGTGACACAATGCGACTGTGTTCGCTTGCTCTGGTGAAACGGAAGAAAGAGGAGTTACCGGCCTTCCTTTGGATTAACCTTGTGGTATCCACCTGTCTGCTGTCTTTTGATGGAACTTGAGAGAGGAGGGAGGGGGATGGCTAATCTTCTCACCTGCGCCTTTTCTAGTTTCTAGGCTTCGCCTTTGTTCTCATGATTCCCACATGACAGACAGCTCTTGAAGAGGAGAGGAGAAGACGAGTGAAGCGATGGAACAGTTGAGAGAACAAGCATGATGCTGCGGAGGATCTAAAGAGACAATCTTTGAGGCCATGGTGAGGCACAGATGCAGGTTCTGCCGCCGCCGCTTCTCCAGTGGCCGCGCCCTCGACGGCCACATGCGGTCTCACGTGACCTATGCTTCTAAGATGGCTCGGCAGGCCTTCCCCTCGCCGTCCGCCTCCTCTTCTTCCTTCCCGGTGGCGGCCGAGGATGGGCCGGCGACAGCAGTGGCGTGTAGACTGCGGGAGAATCCCAGGAAAAGCTTCCGCCTTGCGGACTCCGAGTTCTCCACCCCCGGGGCTGCGGCCGAGCGCGGATCTTACTCTCTTGTCCAGGATGGCGAGAGCGACGCGGGGTCGTCCTTCCGACGGCGGTTCGGCCGTCCTCGCCTCCAAGAAGATGCCTTTGCTGACGCTAGGCCGGTCAGTTCCATCTCTAACACCTCCACCGAGGAGGACGTCGCCCGCTGCCTCATGCTTCTCTCCCGCGACGCCAGGCCCAAATCCGAAGCAAGGGGCCACCAATCGAATGGCTGCGTCGAGGCCAATGGTGACCAAGTGGAGGCGATCTATTACGATGAGGAGGTGGTGGAAAAGAAGGACCCGCCGGTCGGCACCAGATCGCGGCGGAAGAAGACAAGGTACCAGTGCAGCGCGTGCCGCAAGTTCTTCCGATCGTATCAAGCTCTCGGCGGCCACCGCGCGAGTCACAAGAGGGTGGGGCTAGAATGCATTACTACCGCCGATGCCGATGCCGATGCCGATGCCGCTGATCGTGAGCCCAAGCTCTTCGATTGCCCTTACTGTTACAGGGTCTTCTCCTCCGGCCAGGCTCTTGGCGGTCATAAAAGATCCCACCTTTCCTCCGCCATCGACGTCGCCACAAAAGTCCCCGGTCTCCTTCCACCGCCGCAGCTCTCTGCCTTGGCCATTAACGATGGCTTCATCGACCTCAACGTCCCAGCTCCATTGGAAGAGGAGCCAGACCACTCGGCGCTGTCCGTCGCAACGGAATTCGCGTCAAAGTGATTCCTCTCGTCCAAACTGATCACTCTCGTAGCTCAAAGACGCAGAGGCCATTCGAGATGAATTCTTCAGAAGCGATGCTGCAACTATCGAAAAATCTGTCTTTCAAGTTAATTTCGTAAGAGAAGATAAGTCGAATCCGATTTATATCATTTTTCCCCTTTTTCTGTTGTTGCTTATGCGAACTCGATTTGGGTCATCAGTCAACGACGCATCGCATAGCAGAATCATATGAATCAAAGAGAGGAGTGAAGGAAAGGAGAAAAGATCTTTTCCTTGTTGAACTTTTTGTGCTGCGATTGTGTTAGTTAAAGGCTAATCTTTGAGAAAGCTAATGCTATGTTCCAAGAAGAATCGATTTGGATGAAGATGAACAGCTGTGGTGGCAGAGCGCCGTTCTCAGCTGTTGTTGGTTCCTCGCTGTCACCGTTACGCGTGCACGAAAACCATCTTCAACTCTTCTTTCAGTTCGCCGGCGAGTTTGGCCAAGAAAACCTCCTCTTCCTAACTTGCTAATTTTACTCGTCGCTTCCCTTCACGTCTCCTTCCTCCTTTGGATGCACATTCACGAGTACAGCCATAATTCAAGGCATCACGGCAACCTAAGACGTACCCGTTCGTGTACCTGAGAAGCATCAGATCGCCCGCCGATGGGTCCTATCCGTCTCTTCGGTTGATCAGTACACGGCTATGCGACGCTGTTTAAGGGTTGGGAAGCTCTCTCTCCGACGGGTTATCAGGAGAGTATAACGAGGGACCCCGGAGCGTTTTTTCTGGGGGGGGGGGGGAAGTGATCATGGGATTCTGCTTACCGCATGGTGGCATTTGGTCGACGTATTTTCGCCTTCTTTGTCCGTAGGTTATCCTCTCGTCATGAGACGGAGTACAGCGGGCCAGTGGGAAGCGGTGACGCATTTGTCCGACGTCGGCTCGGCGTACGTCGAGTCTGACCTGCGGAGCCCCCAGGTGGGATGCCGACGGCTGGAGCTCCGGTGTTTCGGCCGATCGACCAAGCATACAAAGATCCCCTCCCATTGGCTACCGATTATGGATGGGCCCACTTCACGAATACGAGTGCCATTATTTTCTGGTTGCTGACTCGACGCATGGTAACACGCGATACGAGAAGCCGGTTCCACCGGTCTGGTGAACCAAGATGTGGGTGCGATTATCGCGTGCTTCAGCCGCACGACATGGAGGAAGCTTGTGCGCGAGGAGATGTCATGAAGCAGCGAGCACGAACTTGTGAGGCGCGGGAACACGCGTGAAGAAGGTGGAAGCGCCGTGAACTATTATTATTCACGGGAAGATTCCCATGGACTTTGTCTCTCTCAAGCAATCACACTCGGAAAGGATGTAAAAACTTCGGATTGTCATGAACGAATTTCGTCGGATAACTACTCCCTGGCATAAAGTTTTATAAGAAATTTAGGTTAGGGTTAAAAAATTTATAGCATGAGTCAGAGAGAAAGTTTCGAGTCAAGAAGATCCAACTTGAGAGATCCATTTGGTAGACACGCTTCCTTTTTGAATTAGGGATTTCAACATAAAAAGCAACCCAAGTCAGTATCTTTTGCACTAGCAATCCATTAGGGTTCAATCATCAAACTAGAAATTACATGTCCTATTTGTTCATAGTCAAATAGAAATTGTCCTATTAAGAAAATTTAAAGCAGAAATTCCTGTCACAAAAGGTTAACAATTCAGTAATTATTAAACATGTTATATTAGATTGTACATAACACTACACCTTAATTAATATTCTGTGGCACCTCAACTGTTGTGAAAATTGTTTCAAAAGAACAGCAAAAGATTGTTTGAAGATATCACAGTCAGCTATAATTCAACTGCTGTGGATCAACAGGAGGTTATACAGATTGGACATGACATGCTCACCCATGAAGGGCTTCGCACATAAAAAGAGTTGATGACAAGAAGATGTTAAGCCGGGACAGCAGCTGGTCTGGCTGGAGGAACCCTGTTCTCGACAGGAATCTCCACGAACTCTGAAAGAATTGCTCGGAATTCATCACCAGTCATTGTTTCCTTCTCCACGAGTACCTCGACAATCTTATCCATGGCTTCCCGGTTGTTTCTAATGTGACTCAGCGCAATCTCATACGCCTTGTCTGAGATCTGCTTCACAGCAGCATCTATGTCTTCAGCAAGTTTCTCAGACATTGAGTTTCTGGCCATCATTCTCATGATAACATCACCACTTTGTGCTGATGAATCCATTAGTGACCATGGACCGATGTCAGACATACCAAATGTCACCACCATCTGCAACAAGAAGAGAAGAAAAATGGAAAAAAAAAAAAAAAAAAGGATAGCAAAGGTTACGAGATGTTTAAGACCATAGATGCATACTTATAATGAAACATATTCACCACATTTTCATCTGTCTTGAATCGGTAGTTAATATATATGTCGTAGAAGACAATCATCTTGATCAGAGTTCTTAGTTCCTTATAATCATAATTTTATCATGTTCAAAGATGTTTTCTGGGCAGACATAATGTCAAACACCAGAACATCTGCCAACAAGGTATCTCTGCCTGCTGACAAACAGAAAATTCTTTTATGCCATAGAAAAAACACAACTTTAAATAGATCTTTTACAATATCAATATGACGACAGAAGAAAGTAGTTTGTGTGGTCCTATGACCATAGTATGTCGTAGTTTGTGTGGTACCATGACCATAGTATGTCAACATGTAGCTTGGGATGATGCAACACATACAAGGAATCAAGCAACAACCACAGAAATTAAAGGGCTTTCAATGCCAAAGAACAGCTCTATATCTCTGTGCCTATCACTTCCCTTTTTCAACTTTTATTCATTTATTAGTAAAGCACAAGTGGAAGAAATAACTCAGGATTTGAGAAGAATTACCGTATTTTGGTGAGGAAGCTTATTATGTCATTCACCATTTGGCATGCAAGGGATTGCAATTTCTTGATGCTGTGTAAACTGAGAAGTAATGTAGTAACACTAACCTGTTTGGCCAAGCCAGTAATCTGCTGCAGGTCACCAGCTGCACCAGTGGTCACCTCAGATTCCCCGAAGATAACCTCCTCAGCAGCTCTACCTCCAAGGCCACCAACAATTCTTGCAAAAAGTTGTTGCTTTGAAATCAACGTAGGATCATCCATGGGGATGAACCATGTCAGTCCACGTGCTTGGCCACGTGGAATGAGGGTGACCTTCTGCACAGGATCATGTCCTGGAGTTAATGTTCTGCAATTTTGAAATGTCAATTAGGTAAATATGATGCCAAGATTTTCATGGTCATAGCGAAGAAAACAGCTAAAAACCAACTACAACAGACTGAGAATGACAAAAATACAAACAGCAAAACAGGTTAGGTGATGACTGTTTCCAACAGAAATTGAAGTATCAGTCAAAACTTACCCCTTGCAAAAGAATATAAGAGATCCGGCATCTTAATTTACACTCCGTTAGACACAACTCTGACATTATGATAACTAAACAGAAACTTCTCAGCGGTAGTTAAATTATAATGCAAAGGTCGAAACCAGAAAACTGTCATACAGTAGTTAATTTTGGTTTCCAATATTGTTGATCCATTGTGAGCATGATCTCACTTCCCTACCATCAAAACATATGTCAAGGAGCGAAAGAACAATGGATCAACATTTTAGAGGAATTCACACTCAAAAGCTTGACTTTCTGGAAGCCTACATATGAAGAGCTACAACAATTATGTTTAACAGGTAATATCAGCAATCGGGAAAGAAATACCAGAATGATTACACATTGCTACAAGTGTCAGAAAGGCTCTAAGTCGATTTCAGTTTGTTCATTTTCGAGGGAAAAAAGTAAAAGAAATCGCCAAAGCATTTAGGAACAGGCCACCAGCTTGGTCAGAATTCAACAGAATGACAAAAGACAAAATGAAGAAAAGTAACATAAGAGGCTATTCTCACCCGCAAATTGCATGTCCGACTTCATGATATGCAACCAGACTTTTGCTTTTTCCATCTGTCATTACCGTTCCCTCCATTCCAGCCACAATCCTGTCAATAGAATCATCTATCTCTTTCGATGATATTGCTGTCTTACCACGGCGCCCAGCCAGTATGGCTGCTTCATTCAAAAGATTTGCAAGATCTGCTCCGCTAAAACCAGGAGTCCTCATTGCTATAACATCAAGTGAAACATCACTCTCAAACTTTTTATTGCCAGCATGCACTTTCAGTATTTCTGTGCGTCCCCTAACATCTGGAACGTCTACTGTAACCTGCAAATTATAATCTCAATTTCTCAGAACATCAGATCAAAAGAAATCACCAAATATAACAATTTTGTAGATGCAATGGCTATTAATAATCTAACTTCAATTGTAACAGTCAACGTCTCCACTGCAGATTTTAAAAATATCTGATTAGAAGAAAAAGACTTGCTAAAAACCTGTCTGTCAAATCGCCCAGGCCGAAGCAAAGCAGAATCTAAAATGTCTGCGCGGTTGGTTGCTGCGATCACAATTATACCTGTATTGCCTTCAAAGCCATCCATCTCGGTCAAAAGCTGATTAAGAGTCTGTTCCCTTTCATCATTTCCTCCTCCGATTCCTGTTCCTCTTTGCCTTCCAACAGCATCAATCTCATCAACAAACACAATGCAAGGAGCATTCTCTTTGGCCTTCTTGAAAAGATCACGAACTCGAGAAGCACCAACACCAACAAACATTTCTACAAATTCAGATCCTGAAATTGAGAAAAATGGGACACCTGCCTCACCAGCAATTGCCTTAGCAAGCAAGGTCTTCCCAGTTCCTGGAGGACCAACAAGAAGGACACCTTTAGGGATACGGGCACCCACTGCAGTAAATCTTTCTGGCTTTTTCAGGAACTCGACTACTTCCATGAAGTCTTGTTTTGCTTCATCTACTCCAGCAACATCATCAAAAGTGACCCCTGTGTTAGGTTCCATCTGGAACTTGGCTTTTGATTGGCCGAACGCAAGGGGAAAGCCAGGGCCTCCGGGTCCACCAAGTCCACCTGATGACCGTCTTGACAAAAGAAACAAGCCTCCTATAAGGATAAGGGGGAAAGCTAAGTTCCCAATCAAATTGAACAAAAGAGATCCAGAGTCCTCCTGAGCATTATGTGCTGCAAAGTCAATGCTCTTCTCTCGCAATTTCTGAAGAAGCTCCTGACTGAGACCCGGAAGTTGCACACGGACTCTCTGGATCCGATTACCAAGCTCAGGAGAAACAGCCTCTACAATTGCAATAGTTCCATTCTCAAACAAGTCAACTTTTTTCACCCTATCCTTGTCTAGATACTCTAAGAACCTCGAGTATGACATTCTTGAAGATGATACACCTTGGTCATCAGCATAAGCTTTCCTTGCACCTGCTATGGTAGGCAAGCTTAATCCAACATTTCCAAGGAGCAACTTAAGAAATCCTCTTCTTCCTTCACGCTGCTTCTGGTCCAAAGAGGCAGAAATGGAGATTCGCTTAGATAAAACAGAGAGTGAAGAAAGGCCTGCCGAACAAGTGAGATGACTTCCAAAAATCTCCTTTGTAAATCTTGGTCTTGTAGTCAGGCATACTGTTGAAGCTGCCATTATTTCTCCCTGAACAGCCACAAGGAAAGAGAAGTCAGACTGATGATAAAAATTTGCTACAAAAGAATGAGCTCAAATCAAGTTGATTTTGAATCAACAAACAAAACTGTATGCTCATATGAGAAGGGAGTGAGATACCACGGTGGTGCAAACAATCCGAGCTTGAACACACTAAGCCTTTGCAAGCTTGGCTCAATTAAACCAAGGGCGGGCTTGAGATACCAAGCACAAGTTCAAACATCCATGTTCAGCTCACTATGGTTCAGGAAGTCCATGTTCCACATGGATATACTTTTTGGTTTCTAACTAGAAATTTTGAGGGTGTGGACAGACCTAAACCAATGAAATGGTACCAAAGTTGACTAACCTATGAAAGTAAGATTAACTCAACAAAGAAAGTAGGTTTACTGGATCACCATATTTCTAGGGCATCATGTTGTAGCCAATCTATATATTCATATCCCTTTCCATTCAAAACTAGAATCCACATTAAATGCCAAACTACCACATCTCCTTCATAATTCCCAAACTTTTTTGAAGAATAAACATGAAGATACTAATTTATAACGAGAAAGAACTGCAAAAGGTGATCTTTTTCTCTTAAACGCATCAGTCGATAAGCAAGATGACCGCAAAACATTTGCAGGATCCAATCCATCGCCAACCTATCGGCACATTCAAGCACGACCTACACCGTAATAAGTGCGAACGCTCATTACAAGAGACATTACCGTCTTGGAATTTTAGCTCAGAATCCATCAATCCTTTCTGCAACCTTGGCCACCTACATCGTGGCCTTATATAAACATAACCGAAGAGATGGAATCCTTCAAGAACGCAATTTATTTGACATAATCTACATATCTATCTTAAAGAAAGCCTTTTTTATTCCTTTTCAAGAACAGAAAGTACCGAACGCCCAAAAGGAGGATCGGAAAAGGAAGGCTTAAAGAAGGCTGAAGACAGACTCACCAGCTTCGAAGTGGGTGATCGCTTCTCAATCCCTCTTGGTTGGTGGAGTCGCGGCAGGGAAACGAAGGTGGGGATGGAGAGCGAGAGAGAGAGAAGGGGGAGGGGGGAGGGGGGAGGGGGGCTGGG
>CM017191.1:15913244-16018244 GCA_004837865.1 Musa balbisiana | reverse complement strand
AATGCTATCCACAATAAAGACTTGGTTAACTAGACACTTGTTAATGTAGGACATAGGGGAAGCATCCTATATCTTGGGGATTCAGATCTATAGAGATAGATCTAAGAGGATGCTTGACTTGTCCTAGTCCAAGTACATAGACACCATTGTCAAAAGGTTTGACATAAAAAATTGCAAGAGAGGTCTCATACTAACGAGACACGGGATATCGCTTTCTAGGAGTATGTCCCCAAAGGCTCATGAAGAAAGGGCAAACATTGATAGAATATCCTGTGCCTCAATGATAGGGTCTATCATATATGTCATGCTATGTATCAAGTCTGATATAGTGCATGCTTTGAGTGTCACGAGTAGGTATCAGGCAGATCCAAGCTTGGAGCACTAGAAAGTAGTAAAGTATATCCTTAAGTACTTGAAAAGGATTAGGATTTTTTACAAGTATATGGAGGTAGTAGCCTCAGGGTTGAAGGCTATATGGACTCGAGTTTTTAGTCCGATGTCGATGATAACAAATCTAATTCGAAGTATGTATACATCTTGAATGGAAGAGCAATATGCTGGAAGAATTTCAAGCAAGATATAACTGTTGACTCAACCACAGAGGTGGAGTACATTACTACAGTAGAGGTAGTAAAGGAGGGGGTCTGGATGAAAATGTTCATCATAGATCTGGGAGTCATGCTTGGCAGCGAGGATCCAATTCCCTTATATTGCGATAACAACGGGGTAATTGCTCAAGCAAGGATCCCAGGTCTTATCAGAAGTGTTCTGAGGAGGTTCCAACCTATTAGAGAGATTGTGATCCGAGGAGATATAGTAGTGGAAAGAGTTTCATTCGAAGATAACATCGCAGATCCACTAACAAAGCCGTTATCTCAGATTATCTTTGAGTGTCATAGGGGTTTGATGGGGATCGAACACATAGGTGATTGACTTTAGGTCAAGTGGGAGATTGCTAATCATAGGTGCCTTGCAAGCCATCATGTGAGTGATAACACATGTGACTTGTCATGTAGTCTTTTGCTTATTATATTTTGGTATTTTATCACTTTATATTTATTGTTGCATATACACATGTATATATTGTGATGTCCTTGGATCTGTGCAATGGGAATTGGATTGTGATGAGATCATGATAATGAGACCGATTCACTTTAAACACAGACCCTAAATAATCTCGGTCATAGGTTACTCGAGAGGGATATCGAGATAACCGAACAGACTGATGTGTTGTATACCCATCCATATGATGGATGTAGTTGGTCTCATAGCTGCTCGTATGGGGACACCAGGGATACAGTACAAGTGCTCATTAGAGAATGAGTTCACTGATTGATCCGCTTACGAAATGCTAGATGGTTGATGATGCCTTATTGTCAGATAATGGTTCCGTAGTCTCAATGGTGTATCTGGTCCTGATAGAACCCTTACAGATTTTAAGCTTGGGGTTGATCTCTTTAGGGGATCGGCCTCCTTGAAACTTTATAGGGGTTCCTTCCTCCAAGTTGCTGCTCAAGGCTGCTAAGAAAGATTCATCTATTCCTTGTAAAAGAGGATGAATACATGACTATTTATAGGGCTTCTAAACCCCAACTCCTAATAGGACTCCGACTCAATTAGGACTCCTACACAAGACTCATACTCAAGACTCCAACTCCTAATGCTTCTCTAAGAAGCAACCTCCAAACTAATCCTATCCTTAGCCGGTCTCTTTCTCTCTTTAATAAGGGTCGGCTAGATAGGTTTTACATGAATGCCCTTTTTAATGAAACTTAATTAGGACTCTCCTAGTTAGAGTCCTAACATACCCGCCCTCTTTAAATCAGCCTTATCCTTGAGGCTGATGATCCATGAATTGTGGGAATTTGATCTTTAAGTCATCATACTTCTCCCAAGTGGCATCTTCTGCTAGTAGGTTCACCCATTGTATTAGCACTTCAGTAGTGGGTCGTTGTTGTCGAGTCACAATTCGTTGATCAATAATAGCATTCGGTTGGGTCTGGAGTTCTCCTTTGGGTAGTCATATTTGGTAGATAGCTTTGGCCTGTCTCGTTTTGTCCCAGCTTGAGCTTTAAACATAACATATGGAGACTAGATGGAATTCGGGAGCTGGTGAGTAAGTCCAATCTGTATGCTACCACTCCGATGCGCTCTAAAATTTGGTAAGGTCCATAGAACCAAGGTGAAAGCTTCATAGATGCTCTGGTCTGGATTGATGTTTGCTTGTATGGCTAGAGCCGTAGGAAAACCCAATCTCCTACTAAAAATTCTCTTTTGCTCTTGTGTTGATCATATTGCTGTTTCATCCTTGCTTGAGTTACAGTGAGATTATCTTTTAGCAACTTCAGTATTTTGTCTCTGTCCTATAGTTCCCTATCTACTTGTTCTACTTAGAAGAGCCCAACACATATTTGGGATCACAGGGGAAGTCGGCCATATATAGCCTCATAGGGAGTACATTTTATGGATGAATGATAAGTTGTATTAAACCACCACTCGGCCCAGGGAAGCCACTTTGTCCACTCTTTTGCCTGGTCACTAGTGAAGCATATGAGGTATGTCTCCAAGCACCTATTCACCACTTCAGTTTGGCCGTCGATTTGAGGGTGATACACCATATTTATTTTCAATTTAGTGCCTTGCATCTGGAATAACTCTATCCAAAATCTACTTGTGAAGACCCTATCACGATCACTTACAATAGGTCTCGACATCCCATGTAATTTTATAATATTATGTTGGCTCTCCTTTAGTTTACTACTCAAGTTGTACCAAAAAGCCACTGTATGCTTTGTGCAAAACCTTCTCCATTCATTGTGTGCAAATCATCATTATGTCACCCCCACGTTTCCCATGCAGTATCACATGTTCCCTTACTATAAAATTTCATAATTAGTTTCACAAATTTCATCAGCCATTCGATGCCGAGCATGGCCTCATAATCATCAAAAGGGAAGAGGAAGAAATATGTAATTATCTCTTAGTTCTACAACAACAGTTTCACCCGCGGGCACCTATGATCACACTTCAAAATTCATCCGTTGATGACCTTAACATCAAACATGCTACAATTCTCAATAGGTAAGGCCATCTGGATAGCAACCTTGCTATTCATAAAATTATTAGTGCTCCCAATGTCAATAAGAAAGGTGATAGGTTGTTGCTTCAGAAGTCCTCCCACTTTCATCATTTGCGGGTTCGTGTAACTGGCAAGGGCATGCATCATAATATTAACCAGCTACTGTTCTTCATCCGCAATCTCTTCCTCATGCTCCTAGACCTTCTCCTCCATGTCTTCAATGCTAGTCATAGGTGCCCAGCAAGCCAATCACGTGAGTGATGGCATGTGTGACTTAACGCGGAATCTTTTTGCTTATTATATTTTGGCTTTTATCACTTTATATTATCTATTGCATATATGCATGTATATATTGTGATGTCCTTGGATCTGTGCAATGGGAATTAGATCGTAATGAGATCACGATAATGAGACCGATTTACCTTTAAACACAGATCCTAAATAATCCGGTCATAGGTTACTCGAGAGGGACATTGTGATAACCAAATAGACTGGTGTGCTATATACCCATCCATATGATGGATGTAGTTGGTCTCATAGCTGCTCGTGTGGGGACACTAGGGATATAGTACAGGTGCTCATTAGAGAATGAGTTCACTGATTGATTCACTTACGGAATACTGGATGGTTGATGAGCCTTATTGTCAGTCAACGATTCCGTAGTCCTAGTGGTGTATATGGTCCTTAGACTTGAGACACCAGGATATCCTGTATGAGTGCTCCACTCTTTGATACCAGACTTATAGGTTTGGATGTCCCAGATCTAGTACATCTGGTCATTGGGAGTGGTAGTCGACCTTACGAGGGCTATTGAGTGTCGATAGAGGATCATCCACTCTCGGTGTCATGAGAGGAATATCCCATGTGTTCTTGCTCAGACAAATCCCTGGCCAGGGTCATTCGGGTTGAGAGAGAAAGAGTTCTCTGGGAGAATCTGATTAGAGCGAGACTCGAGTAGAATCGTATGGGTCTGACAGCACCATGCCTGATATACGGTCTCTGGGATATTAGATGGATGAAGACTATAGGTACACGGTAACTGAGGACAGACAGGTCCAATGGATTGGATTCCCCTATATCATCTGGGGACTACGGTGTAGTGGCCTAGTACGTCCGTAGTCGATGAGTTGAGTGAATGTATTACAGAGATAATAATTCAGTGAGCCAGAAGGAGTTCTGACAGCTATGACTCACGGCCAACTCGATATTGGGCCTAGAGGGTCACACACATATGGTAGGAATTGCGATGAGTAGAGGTTCGGATATGAGATATCCGGCCGGAGCTTCTATCTTATTGGATATCCAATAAGCCCCTGAATTATTGGATCCCATGCGATGAGTAGAGGTCACTCCTTTCTTGAATGATCAAAACTTCGAAGAAAATGAGGGAGAAGACCTTCTAGCCTTTTACAACACTTTAAGCTCTCAAAATCTCAGAATAAATGCTAAGTTTCGGTGCCCTTTCATGTATGAAAGGGTGGGGTTTATAATAGGCCCCAAACTGATTTGAATTTGGAGCTCAAAAATGTCATTTCCCATGTTTTCGGGGTCCTGGCGGTACTATCGCCATAAATGGGCGGTACTACCACCTGACAGAGCTCGGAGACCGAGCTCGGGCAGTACCACTGCCTAACAGGGGTGGTACTACCGCCCAGTCTCACTCGGAGACTGAGCCCAGGCGGTGCCACCGCCTGACAGGGGCAGTGCTACCGCCAGTCTCACTCGGAGATTGAGCCACAGGCGGTGCCACCGCCTGACAAGGGTGGTACCACCGCCCAGCCTCACTCCGAGGCTCGGCTGTTGGGCGGTGCCACCGCCGACCCAAGCGGTGCCACCGCCGGCCAGGGAATCTGGGTCCGAATGGGCTGATCCATTCGGCCCAATTTGGGTCTGTCAAGGGCCCAATTGCCCCAAGATTAAGTTAATGGGATCACCTCCCATTTCTAAATTAATCATCATGCTAACTACGATATTTTTCAAGACATTTACTGCAACTTGCTTCGGTGCGTCAGCGCTTCTTCCGTCGAGCTTCCGGCGAACTTTCGGCGATCATCCGACGAACCCTCGGCGATGCTCCAGCGGACTTCCGGCAAACTCCTGGACTTGCGACGATCCACTTGGCAAGTTCCGATGAGCTTCTTTGGCAAGCTCCTGGACTTCTCGGATTTGTTCCCGTAGAACCTCCGAGACCGTCTGGACTTCCGTCGAACTCCTCGAACCCCCAACGTGATCATAGTCATTGACTTCGGCGCAACTCCTACTGCATGTCTTACTTTCATCGTAGTTAATCCCTGCACACTTATCTCAACATATGGATTAGATAACAAATGACAATTGACTTCATCGTCAAAATCCAAGATTCAACAATCTCCCCCTTTTTGATGATGACAATCAATTGATACGGAGTTAACTTTAACTCCTCTATCTATATGCCATACTCAAGATAAGTTATTCTTGAATTCAAAGCCTTTGAATTCAAGAGACATATTGATAAGTTAAGATTGTTTAACCTTATCAATACTTTCATCATGATTCCTATCATGATGTATCTCTCTGAAAATGATGTCAAAGCTTGACATCCATTTTCAAGTTTTACATTTCAAATGTGAATGATAGTAATGGTAGCAATTCATCATATGGTAAGATATCAACATGTGAAATTACGATGCAAGTTCTTGATATCTTAACATAATGCAAATATTTTAAATATTTCAAGTGTTTAGCAATCATAGCAGTTCTATCTCATTTACCATATATTTTTTGATGCATCTTTTTACATAATCAAATCAAATATGAGCACTCTACATCACTTTCATATATTCTCCCTTTTTCAGCAACAAAAGGNTAGAAATGGTACAGGGAGTTATGTTGGAACAGCCCGCGATGCTCTGTCGGTCTCCCCTAGGACTTCATCAGAGGTGGGTGGATGGAGCTCTCAAACTATTAACGAAGTTCATTGGGCACCCGCAATAACTTTGTTTAACGAACCATTGTCGTATTTTTGTTTTAATGTACAGAAACTTGATAGCATGTTTTGGCTTGATTTTATGTTCTTTTTGCTTTGTAAAAATAGAAAAAAATTCGAATTAAGTTAATAGTGCTATTAGTGCGATTGCTCATCGAACGAGGTAAAACAAATCCAAATGGGCCTATTTTTGCTGCTACGGGTGTTTTCTATAGCCCACTAACCGATCTCGAAACGTCAGCCATATCAAAACTACTAGACCACCCAAGGGGCACCATGTCTTCATGGTTGTGGGATATATCTTCATTGTAAAAGACTCACTCAGTTTCTGCTTCAATTGTCCAATTGTAAACATATCCTTTATAAGGATAAGCATGTCATCAACATTAAACGAGAATTATAAAATCTTACCAAACTATTTGATGTACACACAATGATCTGAAGCATTCTTTTATATCCATTTTCAATCATAAATGAATCAAACTTTCTGTACCACTATCTTGCAGCTTTACTCATGCCATACTAAGTTGATGTCAACTTACAAAGTTCTCGTTTATCCTTTGATTTGAAGTCTTTTTGCTTATTCATTACAATTTCCTCCTCCAAATCACCATGAAGGAAATTTGTTTTCACATCTAGTTGCTCACCTCTAAGTCTGGCTACGCAACATATACCAAGAGCAAATAAATAGAAGACATTTTAATAATAGGAGGGGAAAAGGCTTCTCAAAGTCAATACTCTGTCTTTGACGAAAGTCTTGCTTGCACGCGCGGATCCATTCCCTTATATTGCTAGTAACAACGGGGTAATTGCTCAAGCAAGGATCCCAGGTCTTATCAGAAGTGTTCTGAGGAGGTTCCAACCTATTAGAGAGATTGTGATCCGAGGAGATATAGTAGTGGAAAGAGTTTCATTCGAAGATAACATCGCAGATCCCTAACAAAGCCGTTATCTCAGATTATCTTTGAGTGTCATAGGGGTTTGATGGGAGCGAACACATAGGTGATTGACTTAGGTCAAGTGGGAGATTGCTAATCATAGGTGCCTTGCAAGCCAATCATGTGAGTGATAACACATGTGACTTGTCATGTAGTCTTTTTGCTTATTATATTTTGGTATTTTATCACTTTATATTTATTGTTGCATATACACATGTATATTGTGATGTCCTTGGATCTGTGCAATGGGAATTGGATTGTGATGAGATCATGATAATGAGACCGATTCACTTTTAAACACAGACCCTAATAATCTCGGTCATAGGTTACTCGAGAGGGATATCGAGATAACCGAACAGACTGATGTGTTGTATACCCATCCATATGATGGATGTAGTTGGTCTCATAGCTGCTCGTATGGGGACACCAGGGATACAGTACAAGTGCTCATTAGAGAATGAGTTCACTGATTGATCCGCTTACGAAATGCTAGATGGTTGATGATGCCTTATTGTCAGATAATGGTTCCGTAGTCTCAATGGTGTATCTGGTCCTGATAGAACCCTTACAGATTTAAGCTTGGGGTTGATCTCTTTAGGGGATCGGCCTCCTTGAAACTTTATAGGGGTTCCTTCCTCCAAGTTGCTGCTCAAGGCTGCTAAGAAAGATTCATCTATTCCTTGTTAAAAGAGGATGAATACATGACTATTTATAGGGCTTCTAAACCCCAACTCCTAATAGGACTCCGACTCAATTAGGACTCCTACACAAGACTCATACTCAAGACTCCAACTCCTAATGCTTCTCTAAGAAGCAACCTCCAAACTAATCCTATCCTTAGCCGGTCTCTTTCTCTCTTTAATAAGGGTCGGCTAGATAGGTTTTACATGAATGCCCTTTTTAATGAAACTTAATTAGGACTCTCCTAGTTAGAGTCCTAACATACCCGCCCTCTTTAAATCAGCCTTATCCTTGAGGCTGATGATCCATGAATTGTGGGAATTTGATCTTTAAGTCATCATACTTCTCCCAAGTGGCATCTTCTGCTAGTAGGTTCACCCATTGTATTAGCACTTCAGTAGTGGGTCGTTGTTGTCGAGTCACAATTCGTTGATCAATAATAGCATTCGGTTGGGTCTGGAGTTCTCCTTGGGTAGTCATATTTGGTAGATAGCTTTGGCCTGTCTCGTTTTGTCCCAGCTTGAGCTTTAAACATAACATATGGAAGACTAGATGGATTCGGGAGCTGGTGAGTAAGTCCAATCTGTATGCTACCACTCCGATGCGCTCTAAAATTTGGTAAGGTCCATAGAACCAAGGTGAAAGCTTCATAGATGCTCTGGTCTGGATTGATGTTTGCTTGTATGGCTAGAGCCGTAGGAAAACCCAATCTCCTACTAAAAATTCTCTTTTGCTCTTGTGTTGATCATATTGCTGTTTCATCCTTGCTTGAGTTACAGTGAGATTATCTTTTAGCAACTTCAGTATTTTGTCTCTGTCCTATAGTTCCCTATCTACTTGTTCTACTTTAGAAGAGCCCAACACATATTTTGGGATCACAGGGGGAAGTCGGCCATATATAGCCTCATAGGGAGTACATTTTATGGATGAATGATAAGTTGTATTAAACCACCACTCGGCCCAGGGAAGCCACTTTGTCCACTCTTTTGCCTGGTCACTAGTGAAGCATATGAGGTATGTCTCCAAGCACCTATTCACCACTTCAGTTTGGCCGTCGATTTGAGGGTGATACACCATATTTATTTTCAATTTAGTGCCTTGCATCTGGAATAACTCTATCCAAAATCTACTTGTGAAGACCCTATCACGATCACTTACAATAGGTCTCGACATCCCATGTAATTTTATAATATTATGTTGGCTCTCCTTTAGTTTACTACTCAAGTTGTACCAAAAAGCCACTGTATGCTTTGTGCAAAACCTTCTCCATTCATTGTGTGCAAATCATCATTATGTCACCCCCACGTTTCCCATGCAGTATCACATGTTTCCCTTACTATAAAATTTCATAATTAGTTTCACAAATTTCATCAGCCATTCGATGCCGAGCATGGCCTCATAATCATCAAAAGGGAAGAGGAAGAAATATGTAATTATCTCTTAGTTCTACAACAACAGTTTCACCCGCGGGCACCTATGATCACACTTCAAAATTCATCCGTTGATGACCTTAACATCAAACATGCTACAATTCTCAATAGGTAAGGCCATCTGGATAGCAACCTTGCTATTCATAAAATTATTAGTGCTCCCAATGTCAATAAGAAAGGTGATAGGTTGTTGCTTCAGAAGTCCTCCCACTTTCATCATTTGCGGGTTCGTGTAACTGGCAAGGGCATGCAATCATAATATTAACCAGCTACTGTTCTTCATCCGCAATCTCTTCCTCATGCTCCTAGACCTTCTCCTCCATGTCTTCAATGCTAGTCATAGGTGCCCAGCAAGCCAATCACGTGAGTGATGGCATGTGTGACTTAACGCGGAATCTTTTTGCTTATTATATTTTGGCTTTTATCACTTTATATTATCTATTGCATATATGCATGTATATATTGTGATGTCCTTGGATCTGTGCAATGGGAATTAGATCGTAATGAGATCACGATAATGAGACCGATTTACCTTTAAACACAGATCCTAAATAATCCCGGTCATAGGTTACTCGAGAGGGACATTGTGATAACCAAATAGACTGGTGTGCTATATACCCATCCATATGATGGATGTAGTTGGTCTCATAGCTGCTCGTGTGGGGACACTAGGGATATAGTACAGGTGCTCATTAGAGAATGAGTTCACTGATTGATTCACTTACGGAATACTGGATGGTTGATGAGCCTTATTGTCAGTCAACGATTCCGTAGTCCTAGTGGTGTATATGGTCCTTAGACTTGAGACACCAAGGATATCCTGTATGAGTGCTCCACTCTTTGATACCAGACTTATAGGTTTGGATGTCCCAGATCTAGTACATCTGGTCATTGGGAGTGGTAGTCGACCTTACGAGGGCTATTGAGTGTCGATAGAGGATCATCCACTCTCGGTGTCATGAGAGGAATATCCCATGTGTTCTTGCTCAGACAAATCCCTGGCCAGGGTCATTCGGGTTGAGAGAGAAAGAGTTCTCTGGGAGAATCTGATTAGAGCGAGACTCGAGTAGAAATCGTATGGGTCTGACAGCACCATGCCTGATATACGGTCTCTGGGATATTAGATGGATGAGAGACTATAGTACACGGTAACTGAGGACAGACAGGTCCAATGGATTGGATTCCCCTATATCATCTGGGGACTACGGTGTAGTGGCCTAGTACGTCCGTAGTCGATGAGTTGAGTGAATTATTACAGAGATAATAATTCAGTGAGCCAGAAGGAGTTCTGACAGCTATGACTCACGGCCAACTCGATATTGGGCCTAGAGGGTCACACACATATGGTAGGAATTGCGATGAGTAGAGGTTCGGATATGAGATATCCGCCGGAGCTTCTATCTTATTGGATATCCAATAAGCCCCTGAATTATTGGATCCCATGCGATGAGTAGAGGTCACTCCTTTCTTGAATGATCAAAACTTCGAAGAAAAGAGGGAGAAGACCTTCTAGCCTTTTACAACACTTTTAAGCTCTCAAAATCTCAGAATAAATGCTAAGTTTCGGTGCCCTTTCATGTATGAAAGGGTGGGGTTTATATAGGCCCCAAACTGATTTGAATTTGGAGCTCAAAAATGTCATTTCCCATGTTTTCGGGGTCCTGGCGGTACTATCGCCATAAATGGGCGGTACTACCACCTGACAGAGCTCGGAGACCGAGCTCGGGCAGTACCACTGCCTAACAGGGGTGGTACTACCGCCCAGTCTCACTCGGAGACTGAGCCCAGGCGGTGCCACCGCCTGACAGGGGCAGTGCTACCGCCCAGTCTCACTCGGAGATTGAGCCCAGGCGGTGCCACCGCCTGACAAGGGTGGTACCACCGCCCAGCCTCACTCCGAGGCTCGGCTGTTGGGCGGTGCCACCGCCGACCCAAGCGGTGCCACCGCCGGCCAGGGAATCTGGGTCCGAATGGGCTGATCCATTCGGCCCAATTTGGGTCTGTCAAGGGCCCAATTGCCCCAAGATTAAGTTAATGGGATCACCTCCCATTTCTAACTTAATCATCATGCTAACTACGATATTTTTCAAGACATTTACTGCAACTTGCTTCGGTGCGTCAATCGCTTCTTCCGTCGAGCTTCCGGCGAACTTTCGGCGATCATCCGACGAACCCTCGGCGATGCTCCAGCGGACTTCCGGCAAACTCCTGGACTTGCGACGATCCACTTGGCAAGTTCCGATGAGCTTCTTTGGCAAGCTCCTGGACTTCTCGGATTTGTTCCCGTAGAACCTCCGATGACCGTCTGGACTTCCGTCGAACTCTCGAACCCCCAACGTGATCATAGTCTTGACTTCGGCGCAACTCCTACTGCATGTCTTACTTTCATCGTAGTTAATCCTGCACACTTATCTCAACATATGGATTAGATAACAAATGACAATTGACTTCATCGTCAAAATCCAAGATTCAACAATCTCCCCCTTTTTGATGATGACAATCAATTGATAACGGAGTTAACTTTAACTCCCTCTATCTATATGCCATACTCAAGATAAGTTATTCTTGAATTCAAAGCCTTTGAATTCAAGAGACATATTGATAAGTTAAGATTGTTTAACCTTATCAATACTTTCATCATGATTCCTATCATGATGTATCTCTCTGAAAATGATGTCAAAGCTTGACATCCATTTTCAAGTTTTACATTTCAAATGTGAATGATAGTAATGGTAGCAATTCATCATATGGTAAGATATCAACATGTGAAATTACGATGCAAGTTCTTGATATCTTAACATAATGCAAATATTTTAAATATTTCAAGTGTTTAGCAATCATAGCATTTCTATCATCAATTTACCATATATTTTGATGCAATCTTTTTTAACATAATTCAAATTCAAATATGGCACTCATAGCATCAATTCATATATTTCTCCCCCTTTGTCATCAACAAAAAGGAGAACGATATAAGCAAATTTTAAACACAAGTGAGTGATAGGTAATTTTTCAACAATGAGTGATAGGATACCAATTATACAAACATCTCAAGGAAAGATTAAATCACGCTTTATTTTTACAAGGATCAAGATATGTATGTGAATCAATATCCTTGCAAGTAAAAAATCTTCCTTTTTTTTCAAGAAGGAAATTATAAGAAGGAATCATTTTATCAAATCCATTTCTCGAAAATATTTTTCACATTATAAACCTATGAAAGATGCATTTGCTAATTGATTCCACATGTCAAAAATCAATGAATCAAACTCAATATGAGATATGCTTATGAGAGCTACATTAAGTTCGAAAGAGAATAAGGTATCAAGAAAATCCGAAAATAAAATTTAACACTTTCATGCATTCGGACAAGGTTTTGTTATAGATTTTCTATTACAATCATGAAGATAAAACATACTCATTATCATGAAAATTTTTATATCCAAAACACATAATTTCCAACATATTATTAAGATATGTAATCATGTAAAATCATCATAGCAATTGAGTGATTTGATTATTGAATCAAGAAAGTCCGAAAAATAGATTTAATGAGTTCAAGCATTCGGACACATTAACATTCCTAATTCTCTTCTAATGAAATTAAATTGTTCTTCACTTAAAGACTTTGTAAAAATACCAGCTAGTTGATGTTTAGTATCAATGAACTCTATAACTATATCATGATTAGTGACATGATCTCGTATAAAGTGATGTCTAATATCAATATGTTTTGTTCTTGAGTGTTGAATGAGATTCTTTGTTAAACATATAGCACTTGTGTTATCACATTTAATGGGAATATTTTTAAGATGAACTTTATAATCTTCTTAGGTGTTTTTCATCCACACAACTTGTGCACAGCATGCACTAGCTGCTATATACTCAGCTTCTATTGTTGATAGTGCAACTGAGTTTTGTTTCTTAGATGACCAGGAAACAAGAGCATGTCCCAAAAATTGACATATTCCTGATGTGCTTTTTCTATCTAATCTACATCCAGCAAAATCTGCATCAGCATAAGCAATTAACTCAAACTTCTCGGTTTTCGGATACCATAATCCTAGATTTGTGGTACCTTTAAGATATCTAAGTATTCTTTTAACCGCTTTGAGATGAGATATCTTAGGGTTCGATTGAAACCTAGCACAAAGTCCTACACTGAACATGATATCTGGTCTAGTTGCAGTGAGGCAAAGTAAACTTCCTATTATACCCCTATAAGTTTTTTGATCGAAGCTTTCTCCACTTTCATCAACTTCTAACTTAGTGGATGTGCTCATAGGAGTGTTAATAACTTTTGAGCTTTCCATATTAAATCTCTTTAGCAAGTCTAAAGCATATTTAGTTTGACTAATAAAGATGTCATTTCTTAGTTGCTTAATTTGTAAGCCTAAGAAAAAGGTTAATTCTCCCATCAAACTCATTTCAAATTCTAGACTCATGGTTTTAGCAAAGGATTCACAAAGAGATTCGTTTGTAGAACCAAAGATAATATCATCAACATAAATCTGAACAATGAGAAAATTATTTTCAAAATTCTTGATAAACAATGTAGTATCAACCTTGCCTTTTGTAAAATTATTTTTAATAAGAAAAGAACTAAGTCTCTCATACCAAGCTCTTGGGGCTTGTTTTAAACCATAGAGAGCTTTAGTTAATTTAAACACATGATTAGTGAGGCTATTATTTTCAAATCCGGAAGGTTGTTCAACATAAACTTCTTCGAAAATAAAGCCATTAAGAAAAGCACTTTTAACATCCATTTGAAATAACTTAAAATTATTATTACTAGCATAGGCAAGGAGCATCCTTATGGCTTCTAATCTAGCCACAGGAGCGAAGGTTTCTTTGTAATCGATACCTTCTTCTTGGTTGAAACCTTTGGCTACTAATCTAGCCTTGTTTCTAACCACGATACCATATTCATCTTTCTTGTTTCTAAAGACCCATTTAGTACCAATAACTAAATGGTCATTTGGCCTAGGAACAAGCTTCCACACCTCATTTCTCTCAAATTGATTTAACTCATCTTGCATTGCGATAATCCATGAATCATCTTTCATGGCTTCGTCAATACATTTAGGTTCAATTTGGGAGAGGAAAGCGACGTTGGCACAAAATTCTTTAAGAGAAGAACGTGTTTGAACCCCCTTAGATATGTCTCCTAGAATTAGCTCCTTAGGTAATTCGGAAGTGGATGTTTCGGAAGTGGATGCATCCAATCCTTGGGTAAGGATGTTTCGGAAGTGGATGCATCCAAGTTGCTAGTTGGAGAAGGGGTTTCATTTAAATTCAAAGAATCAAAATTAACATCATCATCAAAATCATTTTTTCTTGATTTCGGAAATCTCATTGAAAACAACATGAATGGATTCTTCTATAATTAAAGTTCTTTTATTGAATATACGAAAAGCTTTAGAAACCAAAGAATAACCAAGGAAAATTTCTTCATCGGATTTAGCATCAAATTTTCCTAAGGCATCTTTTTCATTCAAGATAAAACACTTACACCCAAAAACTTTAAAATATGAAACATTGGGTTTTTTGTGGTTCCACAACTCATAGGGAGTTTTGGTGAGTAAGGGTCTTACTAGAACTCTATTCAAAATATAGCATGCAGTGTTTACGGCTTCAGCCCAAAAATATTTCGGTAGGCTATGTTCATTCAACATGGTTCTTGCCATTTCTTGTAAATTTCTATTTTTTCTTTCTACTACTCCATTTTGTTGAGGATTTCTTGGAGTAGAGAAGTTATGATTGTATCCATTAAATTCACAAAATTCTTGAAAATCACGGTTTTGAAATTCACCACCATGATCACTTCTAATTGATGCAATCATAGAACCCTTTTCATTTTGGACAAGTTTGCAAAACTTGGTAAAATATCTAAAGCATTCATTTTTGTGTTTTAAGAAATAAGTCCATGTGAATCTACTATAGTCATCTACAATGACAAAGGCGTATTTGCTACCTCCTAGACTTGATGTAGAGATAGGTCCAAATAAGTCCATATGGATCAATTGTAAGGGCCTAGAAGTGCTTATTTGATTCTTAGATTTGAAACTACCCTTAATTTGTTTTCCTAATTGACAAGCATCACACACATTATCTTTGATGAACTTGATATGAGGAATTCCTCTTACAAGTTCTTTGGATGATATTTGAGTGATTAGTTTCATGCTAGCATGACCTAATCTCCTATGCCAAAGCCAAGCATCCTCATTCAAAACCGAGAAACATATTTCATTGCAAAGATCATTGATGTCAATGATGTATACGTTATTTTGTTTTAATGCAATCATAGATGTGTTTTTGTGTGGTTTTTCAACAATGCAAGCATTAGATTCGAATTTGACAATATATCCTTTATCACACAATTGACTAATGCTCAATAGGTTATGTTTTAAACCATCAACTAACAAAACATCTTCAATAAAGAAGTTGGATTTGTTACCTATGGTTCCTTTGCCAATGATTTTACCCTTGTTGTTGTCTCCGAAGGTGACAAAGCCTTCGTCTATGCTAGTGAGTTTAGAGAATTGAGATGGATCTCCGGTCATATGCCTTGAGCATCCACTATCAAGGTACCATCTCTTGCTCATAGCTTGTGATGATGTATGTTTCTATAAGAAAGGATGATTTTTAGGTACCCATTTACTTTTGGGTGCCTCAAACACTGATCTAAATTGTTTATCATGTTGCATAGAGTTTATCGTGGTTCCTTTAGGAACCCAAATCAATTTGTTTGGACAATGATAAGTTCTATGTCCATGTTTGCAACAAAAGTTGCATTTGCTTTGGTGCCGAACATATAAGATAGGGCCTTTAATGAAGGTGGTTGGATTTTGGTGAGGACTTCTCACAAATCCGATTCCACTTCTTTTAGGAACATGATCCTTATTTGTAAGGATCATATTCAAAGACTTGCTACCAACCTCGAATTTCTTCAAGGTGTCCTTAAGTAGCAGGTTCTCCTTTTGGAGAGTTTCTAGATCATGACATTTTTTACATGGAGCTAAACTATCATAATATTCAATTTCTAATATGTCGAAATTACAAGTAAGACTATCATGCTCCTTTTTTAGCAATTTATATTTTCTACTAATAGTTTTGCATTCATCAAATAAGTCATGGAAGGCATTTAGTAATTCATCAAATGATAAATCTGCATCAATTAAATTTGTTACCTCATCTCCGATGGCCATTAGGGCGTAATGAGCAACTTGCTCGGTGTTGGACTCCTCTTCTTCGGACGCGCTTGAGTCATCCTACGTTGCTTTGAGCGCCTTCTTCTTTGGTGTTCTCTTCTTGGCTTGGGGACAATCACTTTTGTAGTGTCCCGACTTCTTGCATTCATAGCAAATAACTTGGTCTTTTTTGGGTTCAAATTTATTTTTTGAGTCATTTTTAAACTTATTTATTTTAATGAATTTTTTGAATTTCCTTGTTAGAAGTGCCAAGTCATCGTCACAGTCTTCATCACTTGAGTTTTCTCTCAAGTGGTCTTCGAAAGTTATAAGTGCCATATCCTTCCTGTTCTTTGGAAGGATCTCTTCTTGCTCTTCATGAGCTTTGCAAGTCATTTCGTAGGTCATTAATGACCCGATTAATTCTTCAAGAGGGAAGTTATTTAGATCTTTAGCCTCTTGAATAGCAGTGACTTTAGGGTCCCAACTCTTAGGAAGGGATCTTAGAATCTTATTTACAAGCTCAAAATCCGAAAAACTTTTACCGAGTCCTTTTAGACCATTGACGACATCCGTGAAACGAGTGTACATATCGCCAATAGTCTCGCTCAGTTTCATTCGGAAAAGTTCAAAAGAATGTATCAAAAGATTGATTTTTGACTCTTTCACTCTACTTGTGCCTTCGTGAGTCACTTCGAGTGTATGCCAAATATCAAATGCGGTTTCATAAACCGAAACATGATTGAACTCATTTTTATCAAGCGCACAAAATAAGGCATTCATAGCCTTTGCATTAAGAGCGAAAGTCTTCTTCTCTAATTCATTCCAATCGATCATTGGAAGAGAAGACTTCGAAAATCCATTTTCGACAAGATTCCAAAGTTCAAAATCCATTGAAATAAGAAAAATCCTCATTCGGGTCTTCCAATAGGTGTAGTCCGTCCCATTGAACATGGGTGGACGTGTAATAGAGTGGCCCTCTTGATTTCCGACGTATGCCATCTCTCTTGGGTTTTAATCCGATTGAGAGTTAACCCCGCTCTGATACCAATTGTTAGGATCAAGAGCACTAAGAGGGGGGGGGTGAATTAGTGTAGTGAAAAACTTTCGACGATTTAAAACGACGTTCGTATGATAAGAACGATTTCAGTATGAAAGTCAAATTGGAAATTGCTTTAACTTAAGATAAAGTAAAGTGTAGTTAAAGTAAAGCTATGGAAGTAGTTGCAGTTAAGATAGAGAACAAAATGCAAACTGAGATTTAGAGTGGTTCGGTCAATCTTGACCTACATCCACTTTTGGCTTCCTCCTCCGATGAGGTCACCGACGTCCACTAGAGGCCTTCCTTCAATAGGCGAAGGCCAACCACCCTTTTATAGTTTCACTCCTTTTGACGGGCTTAGGAAACAACCCTTACAGATTTTTCACTCCTCTCTTGAATGATCAAAACTTCGAAGAAAAGAGGGAGAAGAACTTCTAGCCTTTTACAACACTTTTAAGCTCTCAAAATCTCAGAATAAATGCTAAGTTTCGGTGCCCTTTCATGCATGAAAGGGTGGGGTTTGTATAGGCCCCAAACTGATTTGAATTTGGAGCTCAAAAATGTCATTTCCCATGTTTTCAGGGTCCTGGCGGTACTACCGCCTGACAGAGCTCGGAGACCGAGCTCGGGCGGTACCACCGCCTGACAGGGGCGGTACTACCGCCCAGTCTCACTCGGAGACTGAGCCCAGGCGGTGCCACCGCCTGACAGGGGCGGTGCTACCGCCTAGTCTCACTCGGAGACTGAGCCCAAGCGATGCCACCGCCTGACAGGGGCGGTACCACCGCCCAGCCTCACTCCGAGGCTAGGCTGCTGGGCGGTGCCACCGCCGGCCAGGGAATCTGGGTCCGAATGGGCTGATCCATTCGGCCCAATTTGGGTCTGTCAAGGGCCCAATTGCCCCAAGATTAAGTTAATGGGATCACCTCCCATTTCTAACTTAATCATCATGCTAACTACGATATTTTTCAAGACATTTATTGCAATTTGCTCCGGTGCGTCAATCGCTTCTTCCGTCGAGCTTCCGGCGATCATCCGACGAACCCTCGGCGATGCTCCGGCGGACTTCCGGCAAACTCCTGGACTTGCGACGATCCACTTGGCGAGTTCTGATGAGCTTCTTTGGCAAGCTCCTGGACTTCTCGGATTTGTTCCCGTAGAACCTCCGATGACTGTCCGGACTTCCGTCGAACTCTCGAACCCCCAACGTGATCATAGTCTTGACTTCGGCGCAACTCCTACTGCATATCTTACTTTCATCGTAGTTAATCCTGCACACTTATCTCAACATATGGATTAGATAACAAATGACAATTGACTTCATCATCAAAATCCGAGATTCAACAATAACCCCTTTGCAAATCGCTCCCGAAGCCTTCTCTTGTCAACTTTTTTGGTGTAGGGGCTCGACTAATAATAGGGAGGGCTGAGGGCTTTAGTATTTCTAGTTGGGGAGTGACCCTAGTTCTTTGGGCTTTATGGTTCAATCGCTCCTCTTGAAGTCATGTGAAAGAGATGGCTGCCATAAGCGTGTACAATTATCGCACTTTAACTTCTTGAATCTTCAGCTTCAAGCCCTCAATAAAGGTCCCCAATAGCTTTTTTTAAGACCAATCATTAGTTTGATTAAATAACCTTTCAAACTTGGTTTGGTACTCCTGAATGGTGGAGGTTTGTCGGATCTTTGCTCATTGTTCATCAATGTTCTCGTAATCGGTTGGTCCGAAGCGGATCAGTAGTCCTTATTTGAATTGTCACCATGAGAGGACTTCATGAGTGTGTTCAAACAAGTTAAACCACTATATGGCATCCCCTTCAAGATGTATAGCTATAATTTCTACCATAGATGCGTTTGCGATTTTGTAGTACTGAAAATATTGCTCCGCGCGCGAGATCCAGCCAATCGGATCTCCTTCTTCCCATCTAGGGAAGTCCACCCTCATGCGTGGATAGTAGAGATTAATCATAGAGTCTTCCCTCTCTTGGAAGTCATCTCTTCGGTCAGGGCTCTCTCCTTGATGTGATTTTTTCGGGCTTGGTGGTCGGCCCAAATTGAGTTCGGTAAAGAGAGTTTAAATCTTATCCTCCATTCGCATCTCGAAGGCTTCGAATTTAGCATTGATTGCCTCCTTAGATGTCATAGTATATGCCTCCAAATCTATGATGTTAATATCTCTCTTTTGTTATTGTGTTAAAGGCACATATCGGTTGAGAGAAGTGGTGGTTGAAAGGGTTGGTGGATTGGTGGATGTACGCTACGGTTTAGGCTTGTTTTATGGTTGTTTTGGGTGCAGTTTAAGGGTGTGCTTTGGTGGAGTTTTAGGGCTGTGATGGTAGTGGATGAAGGTTAGGGAAATTTTTTTTAGATCTATAGTAGATGCCAGCAAAGGTTTCATAGAAATCGGTGGAAGTTGCTGCAGATATGTGTTGTCTTGTAAGAGCAGAATTGTCAACGAAGAAATAGGGGTTTCTCGATGAAATTTCCAACAAAAACTAAAAGATTTGAGAAGGGAATTTGACAACAAAATCTCAGTTTAGATAATAGCAATGATGATAAATTTAATTAAGAAAATTTCGGCAGTATAACAGTAAGGAAATTGGTGCAAGTTGTGATAACAAAATTCTCGTCGAAAAATTTTAGCTGTTTGCGATGAAAATTTACAATAACACAAGAATGTTTTTAGAGATGAATTCCTCAATAAATCAATTTTAGATGGAAGCCAAGATGATCTATGAGGCATATAATAAATTTTGTTCAAAAAGAATAGCAAATAGATCGGTTAAAGGCAACAATATGTGGCTGAAATTTTCTATAGCAATCCTTCATTCGCAAAGATGATAACTTTTATGATGAAAGGAATTTGCAGCACAGGATAGTTAAAAAATACTTCTTCCTAGTATTTTGAATAAATAATTACAACAGCAAAAGGTATTGGTGATAGGAGAATACTAAATCTCTTGATGCAATTGGAGGTGACAACAGTAGATTAATTTGATCTATGGCAGAAGATGACGGTGGAGATAACGACGTCAAGAGCAATTGTGGGAATTGCTTGGTTAGTGGTGGGCGGTAAAGGTGGTAGCAAGATCGCTACCCTAATACTAGATGATAAAACCCTAAAGAAATTCTATATAAATTAATCTTTGAGGGGGATCAACCCTTGGAACGCTATAGGGGTTCCACCCTCTTAGAAGCCAACCAAATGGCTACAATATTAGATAGATCTTATTCTCAAAGAGATTGAGGCTACATGCTTATATAAGGCTCCAAACCCTAGCCCTAGGGGTTGCTTTCTAAGTGAGTAACTCTTTTTACCCTCAACACTAGTCAACCGGCCCAATAAAGGGGGGCGACAACTAGGAAGCCCAAAGGCCCAAATATAAACCTTGGTCACTTTTCTTTATATGATAGAGGCGGCTATGTGGGGTTCATTATAATCTCATAGGGTTTTTATTAGATGCTTCCTGGTTGAGTATGACCCAACCCTACTAGGGTCCTATCACTCATCCCTCGTTTCTGGGGTACTGACGATACCACCGCCATTATTGGGCGGTACCACCACCTACAGACTAACACTGAGCGGTACCATCGCCCACTATGGGTAGTAAAACCCCTAACAAAGCCTCGGAGACTGGGCTCTCGTAGAACCACTGCTTGGCAATATTAACTGCTGGTGGTACTATTAGGATCAATACGACACTAAGAGGGGGGGGGGGGGGGGGTGAATTAGAAAAGTGATAAAAATTATAATTGCGATTCAAAATATTCTCGAATTGATAAAATAATGTAACAAAGAAATCATATCGAGAAGATGTCGACTTGAAGTAAATGAACAATATAGAGTGCAACTAAGTAATGAAAGTAAGCAGTAAGGAAAGAACACACTGGATTTATAGTGGTTCAGTCGTTATGACCTACGTCCACTTTTGATTTCTCCTCCGTCGAGATCACCAGCATCCACTAATGGTCTTCCTTCAATAGGCGAAGACTAACCACCTTCTTACAATACTTTCTCCTTTTTCAGGTTTAGGAGGTAACCTTTACAAACCTCACACCTCACTAGAATGATCACAAGACCTAAAAAGGGAGGAGGACACTTAGCACTTTTACAACACTTTCACACCCCAACACTTTAAAATTTTCTTCACACTTTGTTGCTTCCTCATGTCGAAAAGAGTAGAATATTTATAGGCCCTAATAGCTTCAAAATTGGAGTAAAAGAGTGTCTCATCTCGGGTTTTCGGGGTACCGGCGATACCATCGCTAGTATTAGGCGGTACCACCGCCTAACACTCTGACACTAGGTAGTACCACTGCCTAGTCTGGCGATACTACCACTTGACAGAGCCTTGGAGACTAGGCTCTAGCGGTACCACCGCCTGACAAGATGGTACCACTGCTTGGCAACATTAACTATCGACGGTACCACTGCCTAGTTTGAGCGGTACCATCACCGAAACCACTTGGGAGGTTGAGCCTCAAGCAGTTCCACCGCCTAGCATGGCTCCCAATGGCTAAGTGAGCCTTCTTATCCAGCCCAACTTTGATTCTTCTTTAATCATTTTTGTCTTTCTCACAATCATAGTTAGTCATGCATCACTTATCTTAACACATGAATTATATCATTAATTCACCAATTGATTTTACCATCAAAATCCGAGATTCAATAATCTTCCCCTTTTTAATGATGATAATCAATTGATGATAGAGTTAACCTTAACTTCCCCTATTTATATACTATATTGAGATAAGAAAAACTTGAATTCAAAAGAAATCATAACCTTTGAATTCAAGTGAAATAATTTCGATCATAATGATCAAATGCAATATATCAAAATTTCATACATTGTGCATTATCATAGTTTCAAGTCATCAAAGTATAACATGCACAGTTTCATCACTTCATGCATGATAATAAATCACTTTGGGCATAACCTACATGATACTAAAGCATTCATTACTTCATACATAATACCAAAATTAATATCATTTTGAGCATAACATTCATGATAATAAAGTATTTTTTAACCATTTGTCACTTCATGATACCACATTCAATATCATTTTGGCATGATTCCGAACACTCATCATTTCTCCCCCTTTGTCATCAACAAAAAGAAGAATTATTCAATAATTTATGCAAGTATTTTAAACTATTCAAGTTTTACACCAATTTATATAAGCTAGCAAATTTGTGAAATGATAAGTTAAGCAAAAACTTTACAAGATAACTACTTTTGCTTCTTGAAATGGGCAAGCTAACATTTTTTCTTTAGATGTGCAAGCACTTTTTGATTCTTCCTGAGATATGTAAGTTTCTTTTTTCCTTTTGTCATAAAAATAAGAAGAAGAGAAAGAATAATAAGGTAAGAATTCATTCATCACAAGAAAAATCAAGTTAGTTCTATGAAAGGATTTGAACCAAATCAAATCTATGAAAAATAAGTTTCATTGAATCAAGCTTCTACTATCGTAAAGAGAAAGAATTCATCATAAAAGATCAAAATGTGCATACTAAAAATTCATGAATTAAATCCCTATCTTTCAAAATAGAAGGAAGAAGGATTTATAGGAAATGATTATTGCATAAAAGATCAAGTTTGCTAAAAAAAAAACTCCATGAATCATATCTCTTCTTTAGTGAATTGCAAGAAGAAGAAATGAAAGAAACGATCTCAAATTAAAAAGAAAACTTAAGTTATACAAAACGAGAAATCCGAAAAATGTATAGAGGAATTCATGCATTAGGAAGATTTAGCATGCCTAATTCTCTTCTAATAAAATAAAATTATTTCTTATTCAATGGTTTTGTAAAACTATCTACTAATTGATATTTAATATCAATAAATTCTAAAGATATATCATAATTATTAATATGATTTCTAATAAAATGATGCCTAATGTCAATATGTTTAGTTCTATAGTGTTGAATGAGATTTTTTGTTAAACATATTGTACTAGTGTTATCATATTTTATAGGTATGTTTTTCAAGTGAAATCTATAATCTTTTAATGTGTTTGTCATCCATATGACTTGCGCACATGTACCTATTGCTACATACTCAGCTTCGGTCATAGATAATGCAACCGAGTTTTGTTTCTTGAAAGACTAAGAGACAAGTGCATGACCTAAGAGTTGACATATTCGGGATGTGCTTTTTCTATCTATGTGATAACTAGTCAAAATTAACATCGGCATAAGCAATCACTTCTAGATTTTTAGTTTTTGGATGCCATAATCCTATATTAGGAGTTCCTTTTAGGTATCTAAAAATCCTTTTAGTAACTTTTAAGTGAGATTGCTTAGGATTTGATTGAAATCTAGCACATAGTCCAACACTAAACATAATATCAGGTCTAGTTATTGTGAGGTATAATAAACTACCTATCATACCCCTATAATTCTTTTGATCAAAACAATCTCTATTAATGTTCATATCTAATTTTGTAGAAGTGATCATTGGTATATTCATTACCTTAGCACTATTTATATTAAATCATTTTAATAGATCTAATGCATAGTTAGTTTAACTAACAAAAGTTCCATCACTAAGTTGTTTGATTTGTAATCGTAGGAAAAAAGTTAATTCCCTCATTAAACTCATTTCGAATTCATGGCTCATACTAATAGCAAAAGATTCACATAAAGACTCATTTGAAGATCCGAAAATGATATCATCAACATAAATTTGTATAATGAGAATTTTATTTTCAAAATATTTAATAAACAGTGTAGTATCGACCTTACCTTTCATAAAATTATTCTTAAAGAAATGAACTAAGTCTATCATATCAAGCCCTTGGGGCTTGTTTCAAACCATAAAGAGCCTTAGACAACTTAAAAACATGATTCGAAAAATTAGTATTATCAAATTCGGGTGGTTGTTCAATATAAACTTTTTTAGAAATAAAGCCATTAAGAAAAGCACTTTTAACATCCATTTAAAATAATTTAAAATTATTATAACTAGTATAGGCAAGGAGAATTCTTATGGCTTCAAGTCTAGCCACAGGAATGAAGGTTTCTTCATAATTGATACATTCTTTTTGGTTGAAACCTTTAGCCACTAATCTAGCCTTGTTTCTAACCATGATACCAAGTTCATCTTACTTATTTCTAAAGACTCATTTAGTACTAATTACTAAATTGTCACTAGTTCTAGGAATAAGCTTTCATACCTCATTTTTCTCAAATTGATTTAATTCCTCATGTATTGCAAAGATCCTTGAATCATCTTTCAGGGCTTCGTTAATGCATTTTGGTTTAATTTGAGATAAGAAGGCTGGTTTAGTATAAAAATTCTTAAATAAAAAGCGAGTTTGAACACCTTTTGATGTATTTCCAATGATTAGCTCCTTAGGATGAGCATCTACATACTTCCAATCCTTAGGTAAGGATTCTTTAGAAAAAGATGTATCCAAGTTGCTTAGGGGAGGAGAGTTTTCATTCAAATTTAAAGCATCAAAATTAATATCATCATCAAAATTATTTTTCTTAAATTCATGAAGCTCATTAGACACAACATGAATAGATTCCTAACTAAAGTTCTTTTATTAAAGACATAAAAAGCTTTAGACATAGAGGAATAACCAAGAAAAATGTCTTCATTGGATTTTGCATCAAATTTTTCTAAAGTATCTTTTTTATTTAAAACAAAACATTTACAACTAAAAACTTTAAAATATGAAATATTGGGTCTTTTGTTATTCTATAATTTACAGGGAGTTTTAGAAAGTAATGGTCTTACGAGAACCTTGTTCATTACATAGCATGTCGTATTAACGGCTTTGACCCAAAAATATTTAGGTAGGCTATGTTTATTAAGCATGATTCTTGTCATTTCTTATAAATTTCTATTTTTTCTCTCAACAACACCATTTTGTTGAAGATTTCTTGGAGTGGAGAAGTTATAGTTATACCCCTTTGAATCATAAAAGTTTTTAAAATTATAGTTTTGAAATTCACCACCATAATTACTTCGAATAGAGGCAATCATAAAACCCTTTTCATTTTGAACTAATTTATAAAATTTTAAAAAATATTTAAGTAATCAATTATATATGCCAAGAAGTATGTCCAAGTGTATCTACTATAATCTTCAACAATTACAAAGGCATATTTACTATCTCTTAGGCTTGTTGTATCATTGGTCCAAATAAATCCCTATGGATCAATTATAGTACTCTAGAGGTGTTTATTTGATTCTTTGATTTGAAACTACTTTTTATTTGTTTTCTTAGTTAACATACATTACAAACTTTATCTTTGACATTTAATTTTAGACATACCTTTTACAAGTTCCATAGTTATAATTTGTAAAATTAGTTTCATACTTGCATGGCCTAATCTTCTATGCCAAAGCCATGTATCATTATTTAAAATCAAAAAGTAAGTTTCATTACAAAACTCGTCAAAATCAATAGTATAGGCATTGTTGGTTCTTAAGACAATTAAAGATCTATTTATGTGTGGTATTTCTATGATACAAGCATTAGATTAAAATTTGATGTTGTAACCTTTATCATACAATTAACTAATGCTTAGCAAGTTATGCTTTAAACCATCTAATAATAAAATATTTTCAATAATGCTTGATTTGTTACCTATATTTTCTTTCCCAATAATTTTTCCTTTGTTGGCTAATGAGCTTAGAGAAATGTGTTGGGTCTCTGGTCATATGTCTTGAGCATCCACTATCAAAGTATCATCTTTTGCTCCTAGCTTGTGATTGTAAACATATCTACAAGAAAGAAGGATTTTTTTTAGGTACCTATTTAACCTTGGGTCCCTCATAAATAGATCTACCTATCATTGAGTGATTTATGATTTTTTTAGGAACACAAACTAATTTGTGTAAACAATACCATTTAAATGGACATTTGTAGGTGAAATAACCATATTTTTCACAAAAAATTATATTTTTCTTCAAGTGAAATATATAATGCAGGTCCTTTGATGAAGATAGTTGGCTTTTGTTGAGTGTTACTCACAAAGCTAATTCCTTACTCACCAAGTATCATGTTTAAGGATTTATACCTATTTTAAATTTTTTTATTTTTTGTAGTAAGATATTTTCTTTCTTAAGTGAATCTATCTCATCACACTTAGTGCAAGAAGCTAACATACTATCATCATTCTCATTTTTTAATTTATCAAGTCACTAACAAGATAAGCATGCTCCTTTTTTAACAACTTGTATTTTTTATCAACTAGCTTATATTCATCATATAGATAATTGAAAGCAATAAGTAAATCATCATAAGCTAAATGAGATTCAATTGAGTCACTTACCTCATCGTTGAGCGCCATTAGAGCATAATTTATAACTTTGTCTTTGTTGATTGGCTCCTCGTTTTCGGATATACTGAATCTACCTATCATTGAGTGATTTATGATTTTTTTAGGTACCTATTTAACCTTGGGTCCCTCATAAATAGATCTACCTATCATTGAGTGATTTATGATTTTTTTAGGTACCTATTTAACCTTGGGTCCCTCATAAATAGATCTACCTATCATTGAGTGATTTATGATTTTTTTAGGTACCTATTTAACCTTGGGTCCCTCATAAATAGATCTACCTATCATTGAGTGATTTATGATTTTTTTAGGTACCTATTTAACCTTGGGTCCCTCATAAATAGATCTACCTATCATTGAGTGATTTATGATTTTTTTAGGTACCTATTTAACCTTGGGTCCCTCATAAATAGATCTACCTATCATTGAGTGATTTATGATTTTTTTAGGTACCTATTTAACCTTGGGTCCCTCATAAATAGATCTACCTATCATTGAGTGATTTATGATTTTTTTAGGTACCTATTTAACCTTGGGTCCCTCATAAATAGATCTACCTATCATTGAGTGATTTATGATTTTTTTAGGTACCTATTTAACCTTGGGTCCCTCATAAATAGATCTACCTATCATTGAGTGATTTATGATTTTTTTAGGTACCTATTTAACCTTGGGTCCCTCATAAATAGATCTACCTATCATTGAGTGATTTATGATTTTTTTAGGTACCTATTTAACCTTGGGTCCCTCATAAATAGATCTACCTATCATTGAGTGATTTATGATTTTTTTAGGTACCTATTTAACCTTGGGTCCCTCATAAATAGATCTACCTATCATTGAGTGATTTATGATTTTTTTAGGTACCTATTTAACCTTGGGTCCCTCATAAATAGATCTACCTATCATTGAGTGATTTATGATTTTTTTAGGTACCTATTTAACCTTGGGTCCCTCATAAATAGATCTACCTATCATTGAGTGATTTATGATTTTTTTAGGAACACAAACTAATTTGTGTAAACAATACCATTTAAATGGACATTTGTAGGTGAAATAACCATATTTTTCACAAAAATTATATTTTTCTTCAAGTGAAATATATAATGCAGGTCCTTTGATGAAGATAGTTGGCTTTTGTTGAGTGTTACTCACAAAGCTAATTCCTTACTCACCAAGTATCATGTTTAAGGATTTATTACCTATTTTAAATTTTTTTATTTTTTTGTAGTAAGATATTTTCTTTCTTAAGTGAATCTATCTCATCACACTTAGTGCAAGAAGCTAACATACTATCATCATTCTCATTTTTTAATTTATCAAAGTCACTAACAAGATAAGCATGCTCCTTTTTTAACAACTTGTATTTTTTATCAACTAGCTTATATTCATCATATAGATAATTGAAAGCAATAAGTAAATCATCATAAGCTAAATGAGATTCAATTGAGTCACTTACCTCATCGTTGAGCGCCATTAGAGCATAATTTATAACTTTGTCTTTGTTGATTGGCTCCTCGTTTTCGGATATACTCGAATCATCCCTGGTTGATTTGAGCGCCTTCTTTTTTTTTGTAGCTTTTTTTTCACTTGGGGATATTTATTTTTAAAGTGTCTTAGCTTCTTGTATTTATAGCAAACGATGGTCCTTTTTAGTTCACTTTTGTTCTTAGTGTCTTGTTTTGTTTTGTTCCGTTTTAAAAATTTTTCAAACCTTCTTGTAAGAAGTGTCAAGTCATCATCATCATCATCATCGTTATTAGGAAAAGGGTCAGCACTAAGAGGGGAGGGTGAATTAGTGTAGTGGTAAAATGCGTCGATTCTGGAAAATCTTTTCATATGATAAAACCAAACTCGGAAATGCTTAACTTAAAAGCATATTCGTAAATGTATTGAAGGCAGTAAGCAAGTAAAATGATTTACCGTAAAGTAAATTGCTCAAGACGAAATACAAACCAGATTATAGAGTGGTTCGGTCATCGTGACCTACATCCACTTCACCAATTCCTCTTCCGTCGAGGCCACCGGCATCTACTATCGATCTTCCTTTAATAGGCGAAGATCAACCTCCTTCTTATACCCCTTTTCTTCTTTTCATAGGTTTAGGAGATAACCTTTATAAGCACTCACTCCTCTCTCAAACTATTTTAACACTTAGACTGGAAGAGGAGGATTCTCACAAGAGATTACAATAGCATTTTTCCCTTTTTAAATTCTCTATGCTTGTATGTGTTAACCAGGGATAAGAGGGGTATTTATAGGCCTCAAGTTGATTCAAACATGGAGCTTAAAAACTTTCCATCCTGGGTTTCTTAGGTACGGGCGATGCCACTGCCTGTGTTGGGCGGTACCACCGCTAGTGTCAGTTTGACACTAACACTACATCGAGTGCTACCACTGCCCAATCTGGTGGTACCATCGCTTGGCACCTTGCCACTAGGCAGTACCACCGCCTGGGAGGTTGTGCTAGGCGGTACCATCACCCAAACTAGTGGTACCACGACAGTGTCACCTCTTGGGTCACTATTTGGGCCTTTCATTGGGCCCAACTTGCCCCTAATTAGGTTGGTCCAAATCTAATCCCAATTATGTGCTAATACGAATTCTAAGATATTTTCTAAGCTAAACAAGTCCATAAGTGAAGTTTCTTCCGGCGAGCTTCCAGCGATCTTCCGGTGAACTTCCGACGATCTCTCGGTAATGTTGCAGCGGACTCTCGGCAAGCTCCTAGACTTCACGACGATCTTCTTAACGAGTTCTGATGAGCTTCTTTGGCAAGCTCTAGAACTTCTCAATTGGTTCCGGTAGAACTTCTGACGAACGTTTAGACTCCCGACGAACTTTCGAACTCCTAACGAAATTGTGTTCTTGACTCTGGAACTTCATTTTGCTTTATGCCTTGCTATCGTAGTTAATCCTGCACATGTAAAACCATACTTCGATCTAGACAATTACTACTAAGCATGAATTATGTTGTCCGACATGTCATTGGTCCATCGACGCTTCGTCCGATTCTTCGGCGCATCATCCTCTCTTGCGGCCTATTGCACATTCAGCCAGTTGACTCCGCAACTCCGATATCCTTGGCGCAATATCCTCTCTTCTTAGCCTGATGCCCAAACTCATGGCTTGAAGCCTTCTGTCGATACATCGATCGATCCTTCGGCTCGACGTCCAATCTTCTGACATGTTCCACCGGCCCAACATGATTCTTTCTGCTTTAATTGTCTCAACCTGATTGAAGCTTCCTGCATCACTCAAAATGTAAATCAAATCATAAACACTTATCAATTGGTTTCATCATCAAAATACAAGATTCAATAATCTCTCCTTTTTTTATAATGACAACTAATTGATGACCGAGTTAACTTAACTCTCCCTATCAATATATCATATTGATAGAACCTTGAATTCAAGCTGAATTCAAGTCATTGCAAATTTCATCATGAATATTTGCAACACGTTATCATGCATAACACGATCATACTTCTCCCCCTTTGTTATCAACAAAAAGGAGAAGTGTAACTTTCAAGTGTTTAAGATACAAGTTCAAATCATTGCATAATAAATCTTAAGTTTAATCATCATGCAAGCTAGCAAATTCATATCATTTAGGAGCATGGAAGCTAGCAAGTTTTCAAAAACAAATGTAAGATAGCAAGTTCTACATCATGCAAGCTAGCAAAAATTTTGAGTTTTGCAAGTTTGTAAATTTTGCTAGATGTGCAAATTTAGCATCTTTGTTTTACAATGTTTAGGCTAGCAAATTTTTGAAAAAGAAAGTAACTTTTGCAACATACAAACTAGCAATAATTTTGAGTTGTGCAAGTTTGCAAATTTGCTTTTCTTTGCGATGTGCAAGATAACATATTTTTGCATCTTTTTGAGATTACAAGCTAGCAATCCTCAGTGATGTTCAAGATAGCAATTTCTTCTCTTTTGAGAAGTGTAATTATTTTTGCTCCCTTTGCAAAAACGCAAGCTAACAAAATGTTACATCATTTTACAACATGGAAGCTAACAATTTGAGATGTTCAAGAAGCAAGTTCTTTCTTCTCTTTTAAGAAGTGCAATTTTTGCATTCTTCTTGAATTGTGCGAGCTAGCATCTTTTATCTCTCCCTTTGTCATTGTCAAAAAGAAGGGAAGACCCTTTATATCAATTTTCAGATTATGACAAAGATAAAGTATTAATCCTTTTTCAATATGTTTATGCATCATCCTAGTTTCAAATTAAAACATGCATAATTTTGAAACTTTGCATTTGTATCCTTACTTCATGCATTACATAAATAAATTAATCACTATGGGCATATCATACAGGATATTTAAGCATTCATGATACATCATTTTGGTAGCATTTCAAATCATGATGGTATCAATTTTGTCAAATTACATCCTACCATGCATGATCAAAACTTCTCCCCATTTTATCATTGTAAACAAGAAAGAAAAAGAGAAGAACATAATGGTATAAAATATTTCAATCATTTCAAGACATACAAGCCATAAATACAAAGAAATCATGTCATGAAAGATAAGACCATATAAATACCAAAAGACATGATTCATATAGTAAATCTCCTATTTAAATAAACTACCAAAAAATAATGTAGGAGTACAAAGAAAAGATCTTGATTAAAAAATCTCATCTAATAAATCCAAGAACTTATAAGAAAAATCATGATTCATTTACAAAATCTCCTCTTAAGAAAATACCAAGTAGAATCATAGAAGAACGATTAAAAAAAATCTTGATTCATAGAGAAATCTCATGTATCAAATATCGAGTAATCAAGATTATGATTTATATAAAAATATATTACAAGTTATAATCAAGAGAAAAATCATCATTTATCTTCAAATCATTCAACTTGTTAAATTAATAAAGTCATTTTTAAGAGATTCATAAAAATGATACACATAGATTCATCAAAATCAATAAGATAGAGATGTTTCATTTTAAGTTGTTGGTTTCATACAAGTATGCTTTTATCTTTTTACCAAACAAAAATATGCATCATTTTTAAAACCAAAAAAGTCACTTTCATTACGGTAAAAATCGATAGTCCATAAATCACTAGAATCATCATGCATAATTTCGAAAGATAAACTAATTAAGCATGATCTCAAATTATCATTACATTATTTCATCAAGCATGATTTCATAAAACAAGAACCAATATAGAAATCAACATGACACACATTAGTACTTCTTAAACACATATAACATGATTTCATAAGGCATTTTTAATCAAAATCATTTTATTTGTTTATCATAAAATATGTAATTTTCATGATCATTACTAGAGGGATAAGCATGATTGCAATTTTATTTTTGCATTTTCATTACTTCATATGCAATTCAAAAAATATATATATAATTTTTTAAAACTAAAAAATAATTCATGAAAAGCATTATGTAATTTCAAAATAAACTAAGGGCATTTTGATTACCTCATCGTCGAAAGCTGTTAAGGGGTAGTTTGTCACCTCGCCTTTATTGATTTTCTCCTCGTCTTCGGAGGAGCTCGATTCATCCCAAGTGCTTCCCTCTTCTTGCGTTCATAGTAAGTAGTTACATTCTCTTTGTTCTTTAATTTTTGTTTCACCATCACTTGAGCATATGCTCAAGTGGTCTTCGATTGTTCTAACTCACAAATCCTTCCTGTTCTTTGGAAGGTGGTTCTCATGTTCATCAAGTGCCACATTAGTCATTTCGAAGGTCATTAAAAACCTAATTAGTTCTTCAGGAGGGAAATAGTTCAGGTTTTTTTATTCTTGAATAGTCGTTACTTTTGAATCCTAAGTTTTAGAAAGTGAGCGTAAAACTTTATTCACAAGTTCAAGATTCGAAAAACATTTGCCAAGAACTTTTAAACTAGTGACAACATCTATAAAGCAGGTATACATGTCAACAATAGTTTCGCTTGGTTTCATATGAAAAAGTTCAAAATCATACATCAAAAGATTAATTTTAGACTCTTTAACTCTATTCATGCCTTTATATGTGATTTCAAGGGTTTGTCAAATATTAAAAGCTGTTTTGTAAATAGAAACCCGATTAAATTCAGTTTTATCTAAGGCGTAAAATAGAGCATTCGTAGCTCTAGCATTTAAAGAAAAAGTCTTCTTCTCCAAATCATTCCAATGGTTCATTGGAAAAGAAGACATTCGAAAACCATTTTCCACAATACTCCATAAATTCAAATTCAAAGAAAGTAAGAAAACTCTCATTCGAGTTTTCCAATATGTGTAGTCAGTCCCATTGAACAAGGGAGGACGAATGAGAGAAAGTCCCTCTTGAAACCTGAAAAGAGTCATTTCTCTTAGGTATTAAACCAAATGAGAAATAAATGTGGCTTTAATGCCAATTGTTAGAAAAATGGTCAGCACTAGGGGGGGGGGGGGGGAATTAGTGCAGCGGTAAAATGCATCGGTTTTGGAAAATCTTTTTGTACGATAAAAATCGAACTAAAAAATGCTTAACTTGAAAGCTTGTTCGTAAACATATTGAAGGCAATAAGCAAGTAAAATGGTTTGTAGTAAAGTAAATTGCTCAAGACGAAATGCAAACCAGATTTTAGAGTGGTTCGGTCGTCGTGACCTACATCCACTTCGTCGATTCCTCTTCCGTCGAGGCCACCAGCATCCACTATCGATATTCCTTTAATAAGCGAAGATCAATCTCCTTCTTACACCCTTCTTCTCCTTTTCACAAGTTTAGGAGACAACCTTTACAAACACTAACTCTTCTCTCAAACTATTCTAATACTTAGACTAGAAGAGGAGGATTCTCACGAGAGATTACAATAGTATTTTTTTCCTTTTTAAATTCTCTGTGCTTGTATGTGTTAACCAAGGATGAGAGGGGTATTTATAGGCCTCAGGTTGATTCAAACTTGGAGCCTAAAAACTTCCCATCTTGAGTTTCCTAGGTACGGGCAATGCCACCGCCTATGTTGGGTGGTACCACTACTAGTGTTAGTTTGACACTGACACTGCACTAGGCGGTACCACCGCCTAGCACCCTGCCACTGGGTGGTACCACTGCCCAAACTAGCGATACCACCGCCTATAGCCTCTCGGAGGCTGTGTTTGGGTGGTACCACCGCCTAACACAATCTCGGAGACTATGCCACGACGGTGTCACCTATTGGGTCACTATTTGGGCCTTTCATTGGGCCCAACACAGTCCTTACATGGGCCCAACTAACCCCTAATTGGGTTGGCCTAAATCCAATCCCAATTATGTGCTAACTATGAATTCTAAGACATTTTCTAAGCTAAACAAGTCCGTAAGTGAAGTTTCTTCCGGTGATCTTCCGACAAACTTCCGACGATCTCTCGGCAATGTTGTAGCGGACTCCTAGCAAGCTCTTGGACTTCATGATGATCTTCTTGGCAAGTTCTGACAAGCTTCTTTGGCAAGCTCCAGGACTTCTCGGTTGGTTCCGGCAGAACTTTCGATGAATGTCTAGACTTCTGACGTACTCTCGAACTCCCAACGAAATCGTATTCTTGACTCTAAAACTTTATTTTTCTTTATGTCTTGCTATCATAGTTAATCCTGCACATGTAAAACCACACTTCGATCTAGACAATTAATACTAAGCATGAATCATATTGTCCGGCATGTCATTAGTCTATCAATGCTTCGTCCGATTCTTCGGTACATCATCCTCTCTTATGGCCTATTGCCCAATCAGCTAGTTGATCTAGACAATATCCGATTCTTCAGTGTATGTCATTGATCTAGACAATATCTGCTCTTCTTGGCCCAATACCCGAACTCATGGCCCGAAGTCTTCTATTGATACGTCGATTGATCCTCCGGCTTAATGTCCAATCTTCTGACATGTTCCACTGGCCCAACATGATTCTTCTTGCTTTAATTGTCTCAACCTGATCGAAGCATCCTGCATCACTCAAAATGTAAATTAATTCATAAACACTTATCAATTGGTTTCATCATCAAAATATGAGATTCAATAATCGTCACTTGAGTTTTCACCTAGGTGGCCTTCTTTGATTCTAAGTGTCATATCCTTAATATTCTTTAGAAAATTGTTCTCAAGTTTCTCATATGCTATGCATGTCATTTTATAGGTCATCAAGGACCCGATAAGTTCTTCAAGCGCAAAGTTATTGAGGTCTTTTGCTTCTTATATTGTTGTTACTTTAAGATCCCAACTTTTTAGAAGGGATCTTAATATCTTGTTAGCAAGTTCAAAATCAGAAAAACTTTTACCAAATGCTTTTAGACCATTAACGACATCCGTAAAATGGGTGTACATGTCTCCAATGGTCTCGCTTAGTTTCATGCGAAATAACTTATAGCTATGAACCAAAAGATTAATTTTTGACTCTTTAACTCTACTTATGCTTTAGTGTGTAACTTTAAGTGTGTGTCAAATATCATGTTCAGTTTCACATATAGAAACCCGATTAAATTTGTTTTTATCAAGAGCACAAAACAAATTATTCATCACTTTAGCATACAAAGAGAAAGTCTTCTTTTCCAAATCATTTCATTCATTCATTGGTTTGGAAGACTTCTCAAAACCATTTTTAACAATATTCCACAATTCGAAACCCATAGAAAGCAAGAAAATTCTCATTCTAGTTTTTCAATACGTGGAGTCCGTCTCATTGAACATAGAAGGACAAGTGATAGAAAGACCCTATTGATTATTGGCAAAAGCCATCTCTCTTAGGTTTTAAACCAAATAGAGAGTAACCTTACTCTGATACCAGCTATTAAGATCATGAATGACACTAAAGGGGGGTGAATTAGTGTTATCACAAAAATTAAGTCGATTCGAAACTTTCGGCTAGATAAAAAGTATCGATATTGAAAATGTGCTTGAATTAAAATAAGAGTGATAAGCAATTAATGTAGAAAACAATAGTAATGAAGAGCAACAAGAAAGTGCATACTAATTTTATAGTAGTTCGGTCATTGTGACCTAGTCCACTCCTGATTCCTTCTCCGTTGAGGCGACCGGCATCCACTATAGAAAGTATACACTTACAACACTTTCTCCTTTTTACAGGTTTAAAAGACAACCTTTTACAAGCCTAACACCTCTCTTAGATTGATTACAAAACTAAAGGAGGAAGAGGATACATAGCACTTTTTCAACACTTTTACAATCAAAATCTCAAGATTTTTGTTCACACTTTTCATGCTCTTTCATGTAGAAAAGAGTGGGATATTTATAGGCTCCAATGGCTTCAAAAATGGAGATAAAAAGTACTAGTAGTACCACCGCTATTATTGGGCGGTACCACCACCTATAGACTGACATTGGGTGGTACCACATGCTAGTCTAGGCGGTACGATCACTTGATAAAGTCTCGAAGATCGGGCTCTAGCGATACCACCACTTGATAGGGTAGTACCACTGCTTGGCAACATTAACTATCGGTGGTACTGCCGCCTAGACCACTTGGGAGGCTGAGTCTTAGGCGGTTCCACCACCCAGTTTGGGCAGTGCCACCACCTGATGTGGCTCCAAGTGGCTGAATGGGTCATCCAACTAGCCCAATTCAAACATATTAAGGGCCCAGTTGGCCCCTAATTGAGTTAGTAGGATTTCTCCCATAACTAACTCAAATTAAGGTCCTAACTATGATAGTTAAGGCTAAAACAATAATAATACAAGTGATTTAAGTTGTCTGACATATTAATTATTCAACCAAACTCTTGGTGAACTTCTGGCGAACTCCCGACGATCTTCCAGCAAGCTTTCGGCGAACTCTCGATGAACTTCTGGCAAGCTTTCGGCAAACTCCCGATGAACTTCCGGTGAGCTTTCATTGCATCATCCGATCCTTTGGTGTATCCCCCGATTCATCTAGCCCAATGCCCGATCGTTGACTTCGGTCTAACTTCGATTCTTCTTTAATCATTTTGTCTTTCTCACGATCATAGTTAGTCTTGCATCACTTATCTCAACACATAGATTAGATCATTGATTCACTAATTGATTTCATTATCAAAATCCGAGATTCAATACCCTTGTCATGTGGATCACCACAAGAGAGGAGGATGGTTGACATCTTTCATCATTTCCCATAGATCTGTAGGTTTTCAAGGATATACGATCTCCCTAGGTAACACATCTTTCTTACATGTATAGTTTTCAATTTTATAGGTTTTTTCATACCAATCTTCGCACGATAATGAAACCTTCTTTTTCTATAGGATTTTATTTTCTATTCCTCCATTGTACATGTGATGCTGCCTCAAATTTTCCAATAATGGGTTGGTCATTCCTTTGAATGCTAATCTCATATGTCCGCTTCTCTGACTGACTTCTTTCCCTCCATCTCTATGTCTATTTCTCTCAAATAGTCATGCATTTTGGTTGCCCTTAACATAGTCCTACTAGGTCCCTCACATCTGCATATAAAGTGTTTCTTGTTAGGAAAAGAGTCAGCACTAAGAGGGGGGGTGAATTAGTGTAGCGGTAAAAATTACATCGGTTCAAAACTTCATTGCGATTAAATCCATTTCTGAAAAAAAACCGTTTTATAAAGGTATTAACTTTGAAAGCATATAGAAGAGCATAGTGGATGTAAAGCAAGTAAAGTGGTTTGCAGTAAAGTAAATTACATAAGAGAAACGCAAACCAAATTTTTATAGTGGTTTGATCGTCGTGACCTATATCCACTTCGTTGATTCCTCTTCCGTCGAGACCACCAGCATCCACTATCGGTCTTCTTTCAATGGGCGAAGACTAACTATCCTTTTACACCCCTCTTCTACTTTTCACAGGTTTAGGAGATAACCTTTTACAACCCTCTTTTACAAGGTATTCATCTCACATCTCCCTTAGAACTCTCTCTAAGCTTTGGGAGGAGGGAACTCAACTTTCTAAGGTTTACAACTTTAGAATCATAAGGTTTTGCTCAATATTTCTTGCTTATCCATGCAAGAATAGCTGGGGTATTTATAGGCCCCAAATGGATTCAAATTTGGAGCCCAAAATTCAAACCCCTAAAATTTCAAGCTACGGGCGGTACCACCGCCTGCAGTCTAACACTGGATGTTACCACCGCCTAGAAGACTGTGCTGGGTGATACCACCGCCTGACACAGTCTCAAAGATTATGCCACGATGGTTTCACCTGTTTGGTCACTGTTTGAGCCTATCTCTTGGCCCAACCAGCCCAAACTTGGGCCTAACTATCCCCTAATTAGGTTGGCCCAATTCTAATCTCAATTATATGCTAAATACAAATTTTAAGACATTTACTAAGCTAAACAGAGTTCGTAAGTCAAGTTTTCTTCCGACGATCTTTCGACGAACTTCCGACGATCCCTCGACAATGTTCCAGCGGACTCCTAGCAAGCTCTTGGACTTCACGATGATCTTTTTGGTGAGTTCTGATGGGCTTCTTTGGCAAGCTCCAGGAATTCTCAGTTGGTTCCGGCAAACTTTCGATGAACGTCCGGACTTCTGATGAACTCTCGAACTCCCAACGAAATCGTGTTCTTGACTCCAGGACTTCGTTTTGCTTTATGCCTTACTATCGTAGTTAATCCTGCACATGTAAAAATATACTTTGATCTAAACAATTAATACTAAGCATGAATCATGTTGTCTGGTATATCATTGGTCCATCGATGCTTCGTCCGATTCTTCGGTGCATTGTCCTCTCTTGTGGCTTATTGCCCAATCGACTAGTTGACTCCGCAACTCTGATATCCTTAGCGCAATATCTGCTCTTCTTGGCCCGAAGCCTTCTGTTGATACGTCGAACGATCCTCCGGCTCGACGTCCAATCTTTTGACATGTTCTATCGGCCCAACATGATTCTTTATGCTTTAATTGTCTCAACCTGATCGAAGCATCCTGCGTCACTTAAAATGCAAATCAAATCATAAACACTTATCAATTGGTTTCATCATCAAAATACGAGATTCAACAATCTCCCCCTTTTTGATGATGACAACCATTTGATGATAGAGTTAACCTTAACTCCCCCTATCAATATGTCATATTGATAGAACCTTGAATTCAAGTTAAATTCAAGTTATTGTAAATTTCATCATGAATATTTGCAACACATCATCATGCATAACATGATCATACTTCTCTCCCTTTGTCATCAACAAAAAGGAAAAGTGCAACTTTCAAGTATTTGAGATATTATAGTTTAAATCATTGCATAATAAGTTTAATCATCATGCAAGCTAGTAGATTTTATGAGTTTTACAAGTTTGTAAATTTTGTTAGATGTGCAAGGTAAAATTTTTGCTTCTTGAGATTGCAAGCTAGCAAATTTTGGTGATGTTCAAGATAGCAACTTCTGCATCATATTTGAACATGAAAGCTAGCAAATTTACGATATGCAAGTTTTACAATATACAAGCTAGCAAATTTTATATCATTTTAGAGCATGTAAGATAGCAATATTTGAGACATGAGGTTAAGCAAAATTTTGCTTCTCTTTATGATATGCAAGCTAGCAAAATTAGAGATATGCAAGTTTAGCATATTTGTTTTCTTCTTGTATTGTGCAAGCTAGCATCTTTTATCTCCCCCTTTGTCATTGTCAAAAAGAAGGGAAGACCCTTTACATTAATTTTTAAATTATGACAAAGGTAAAGTAACAAAGATGAAAAATCAAGTCATGAATGTCAAAACAATTTTTCATCATGAATATTTTATCATTGCATACATCAAAATAATATCATGAGTGTTTTATGCAGTCATATCATCACATGAAGAATATTAAAAAGAACGTAGTGATGAGATATACTTCATAAATTCAAAAAAATTTACATAATAAAATTCAAGTCATAAACCTTAAAAGATGCCATGAGAGAACACATAATGATCTTGATTTATGTATAATATCTATCAATTCATTATGAATCATAAAAATTATAATTTCGAAAAATCATGATTCATTTGGACAAAAAGATTATCGATTCATGCATTTGAATAAATATTTTTAAATTATCACTTCAACTCATCATGCATAATTTCAACATGTAAAATCATCAAACATGATATAATCATTTATTTTCAAAACATTAATCATTATTTTCAACTCATTCAATTTGTCAAATCAACACAATGTCATGAGTATTGCATGATTTCACATCATCATATGAAGGGATAGCAAGAAAAATTAGTGATGAGATATACAAATCATGAAGACAAATTGTGAATATTAAGAGATATATTATGATTCTTTTTAGATAACTCAAATAGTGAAAAGAAAGAATCATAGTAAACAATCTTGATTTATAAAAAGAATACTTAAGTTATAATTCCGAGAAATCAAGAGAAAACGTGATTCATTTTAACAAATCTCCTCTTAAATAAATAACGTAAAGAATTCTTAGGAGATCATGAAAAATCTTGATTCATATAAAAGATTTCATGAGAAATTATGATTTCGATAAAACTCATTCAAATTCATCAAATCATTTTCATAGTTCAAAAGATTCATAAAAGCATGATATATATGGATTCATTAATCTTTTATCGAAAATTTAATAAGATAGAGATGTTTCATCTGAGTTATTGTTTTCATACAAGTATGCCTTTATCTTTTTATTACAAATAAAAACATGCATCAACTTTTAGGATCGGAAAATAAATTTCATCATAAAAATCATCCATCTTGTTTAAAACTAAAAAAGCAACTTTTGTTGTGACAAGGAGCAATAAACCATAAATCACAAAAATTATTATGTATCATTTCAAATTTGATTTCATTGAACATAAAGTATTTTCCATCAAGATCGTTTTGTTTGTTGTAGTCATGCATTTTTCTTTTATAATCAGAAGGCAATATGAAAATCATTAAGATGCACATTGTTACATCATTAAAACATCTAGCATGATTTCATAAAGCAATTTCAATCAAAATCGGAAAGCATAATTTGATACACATTAATGCTTCTTAAAAACATACATAGGATTTATCTTAAGTATTAGATTTAAATCTAACATTTTGTTTCTTTATCATAAAGCATGTGATTTTCATGATTATTTTTTGAAATCACTAGAAAGATAAGCATAATCCAATTTTATTTTTACATTTTCGTTACTTCATATGCAATTTAAAAAAAATATATAATTTTCTTAAACTAAAAAATAATTCATGAAAAGCATTATGTAATTTCAAAATAAACTAAGGACAGTTTGATTACCTCATCGTTTAAAGCCATTAAGGAGTAGTTTGTCACCTCGCCTTTGTTGATTTTCTCCTCATCTTCGAATGAGCTCGATTCATCCCAAGGTGTTTCCTTCTTCTTGCATTCATAGCAAGTAGTTGTGTTCTTTTTAAGTTTATTTTTATTTTTTGATTGTTGTTTCATGAACTTTTTAAATTTCATGACGAGTTCAAATTCACCATCACTAGAGCTTATGCTCAAGTGGTCTTCAATTGTTCTATGTCCCAAATCCTTCCTGTTCTTTGGAAGGTTGTTCTTGAGTTCTTTATATGCATTGCACATTATTTCATAGGTCATTGAAGACCCTATAAGTTCTTCAATTAGAAAATAGTTCAAATCTTTTGATTCTTGTATTGTCGTTACTTTCGATTCTCAATTTTTAGAAAGTGATCTTAAGATCTTATTAATGAGTTCAAAATCTAAAAAAGTTTTACGAGCTTTTAAACCATTGATAACACTTCGTGTGTGATTTCAAGAGTGTGCCAAATATCAAAAGTTGTTTCACAAGTAGAAACCCGATTAAATTCGGTTTTATCTAAGGCGCAAAATAGAGCATTCATAGTTCTAGCATTTAAACAAAAAGTCTTCTTCTCCAAATCATTCCAATGGTTCATTGGAAGAGAAGACTGTTAAAAACCATTTTCCATAAATTTAAATCCAAAGAAAATAAGAAAACTTTCATTCGAGTTTTCCAATATGTGTAGTCCGTCCTATTGAACAAGGGAGGATGAATGAGATAAAGTCCCTCTTGAAAGCCGAAAAGAGTCATTTCTCTTGGGTGTTAAACCAAAAGAGAAATAATGAGGCTCTGATACCAATTGTTAGAAAAAGAGTCGACACTAAGAGGGGGGGTGAATTAGTGTAGCAATAAAAATTACGTCGATTCAAAACTTCATTGCGATTAAATCCATTTCCGACGAAAAACCATTTCATAAAGGTATTAACTTTGTAAGTGTATGGAAGAGCATAGTGGATGTAAAGCAAGTAAAGTGGTTTGCAGTAAAGTAAATTGCATAAGAGAAATGCAAACCAGATTTTTATAGTGGTTCGGTCGTCGTGACCTACATCCACTTCGCCGATTCCTCTTCCGTTAAGACCACCAGTATCCACTATCGGTCTTCTTTCAATGGGTGAAGACCAACTACCCTTTTACACCCTTCTTCTCCTTTTCATAGATTTAGGAGACAACCTTTTACAACCCTCTTTTATAAGGTATCCATCTAACACTTCTCTTAGAACTCTCTCTAAGTTTTGGGAGGAGGGAACTCAACTTTCTAAGATTTACAACTTTAGAATCATAGGATTTTATTTAATATTTCTTACTTATCCATGCAGAAATAGCTGGGGTATTTATAGACCCTAAATGGATTCAAATTTGGAGCCCAAAATTCAAACCCCTGAAATTTCAAGGTACGGGCAGTATCACTGCCTATAGTCTAAAACTAGGTGGTACCACCACCCAGTCTAGCGGTACCACCACCTAGAAGACTGTGCTGGGTGGTACCACATCCCAAACTGGCGGTACCACCGCCTGACATAGTCTCGGAGACTGTGCCACGACGATTTCACTTGTTTTGTCATTGTTTGGGCCTTTCTCTTGGCCCAACCAACCCAAACTTGGGCCCAACTGTCCCCTAATTGGGTTGGCCCAATTATAATCTCAATTATATGCTAAATATGAATTTTAAGACATGTACTAAGTTAAACAAAGTCCGTAAGTCAAGTTTTCTTCCGGCGATCTTTCGGCGAACTTCTAACGATCTCTCGGTAATGTTCCAGCGGACTCCTGGCAAGCTCCTGGACTTCATGATGATATTCTTGGCGAGTTTTGACGAGCTTCTTTGGCAAGCTCTAGGACTTCTCGGTTGGTTCCGACAGAACTTTCGACGAACGTCCAAACTTCTGATGAACTCTCGAACTCCCAACGAAATCGCGTTCTTGACTCCGGGACTTCATTTTGCTTTATGCCTTGCTATCGTAGTTAATCTTGCACATGTAAAAACATACTTCGATCTAGATAATTAATACTAAGCATGAATCATGTTGTTCGACACGTCATTGGTCCATCGATACTTCGTCCGATTCTTTGGCACATCGTCCTCTTTTGCGGCCTATTGCCCAATCGGTCAGTTGACTCCGCAACTCCGATATCTTTGGCGCAATATCTACTCTTCTTGGCCTAATGCCCGAACTCATGGCCCGAAGCCTTCTATTGATACGTCGACCGATCCTCCAGCTCGACGTCCAATCTTTTGACATGTTCCATCGGCCCAATATGATTCTTCATGCTTTAATTGTCTCAACCTGATCGAAGCATCTTGCGTCACTCAAAACGTAAATCAAATCATAAATACTTATCTATTGGTTTCATCATCAAAATACAAGATTCAACATTTCTAAGTGTACTTATCTTGATCTGATACCATATGTCATGAACTTAGTTGATTTTGCCTAAGTTGTGTAGCACCCTTGCATATCCGTCCATAAAGGGTTAACTTCCTTAAAACCTCTTATAGTCCCATAAGGACCTGTAAAAGAGAAGACGAGTTAGAGAAAACGTTTAACTTAGGATTCCATAAGTAAACATTCCAATAAATACTTGATAGGTAATATAAATTATAAACATAGACATCATAAGCTCTAAACAGTCATGCGACAAAGGGTCCAAGATAGATTATTGTAGCCAAAAGTCCTTAAAAATGCCCACATGATACTATTACAAAATAAAATAACAAATTAGCCTTAGACAATACCCCTAAGGCCTATTTAGCTATGTGCTAGCTCGGTAGCCCCATGGTGTTGTACTAGCTAACACTCTGTACTATTCTATGGAGCTAGAAAATCCTCAAAATGACTACATTGATGATATATTTTTGGATAGTTGTCTTTACATGATGACTATATATAATATGTATTTACAGGACTAAAAAAATCATAAAAGCCAACTAAAATAAAACTGTCAAACATATGCAAGTCATCTACTTGTTATACAAAACATTAACTAAATCGAAAGATACAAACATACACAAATATTATATTGAACACTCTTTGTACAGATTTATCGTGATAACATACTATCAACATAGACTACATGTACTTCCGGAGCTTGCCATCAAGGAGAACCACCTTTGCTACCTCATTCACTACTGTATTGCACTACAACCCCTTCATAGACAATGATGAATGAGGGTGCAATGATAATAATAGATAAGGGTGAGAGCATGACAATATCGAAGGCAAGGGTGAGGATGACGAGATGCATTACAAGTACTGTAGAAAATAAGGGCAACATAAAAGAAAAAAACATGAGAACGTTCGGAGAAGAGTAAAAAAAAAAAAAAGGATTTTTACAAAATCACATATTTGCACGATATACATGAATCATAAAAATATCTTAAAATCTCAACGTAAATGTGTCAAATATGGAGAATGTTTCTTTTGGTAACTCATTTATTCTGTTCTATATTACAGTAGATAATGATTCATATAACATGAAATTATTAATTTGCAGTAATTGAAAGTATTTCAGGAAAATGTTAAAAGATTCGGCCATTTCGGGTCGGGTTATCGGGCTCGATCAACATCTTCCGCTCCGTCGAGCAAGCGAAGCTGGAAGCGCAGTCGACAGATTTGTAGCGCCCCGACTTTTCGGGTCGGGTTAACGGGTTCGATCAACATCATCCGCTCCGTTGAGCAAGCGGAGTTCAAAGTTTTCTCGAACTATTTGTAGCCACACGTTGCTGCCTTTGGTGAAGAAGATAGCGTACGGGGTCGGCGGTCGATCCCTCTCCCGCGTTCAGCCATGGCCGCGGCGTGTTGCTCCTCCTCCTTCACCCGTCCTTTCTCCGTCGCTTGCTCCTCCTCCTCACCAGCAGGTACTACTCCAATTGATCCCTTCTTCTTCTTTGCCTTCTCTCGGCTATTCTTACGATCGATCTTTTGATACAGAGAAAGAGACCTCCAAGCTGAGGGACGACTGGCGGAAGCGCTCCAAACCAATTCGTCCCGGCGGCGTGTACCCCGCGAAAGACCACTGCAGGTCTCTCTTCCCTCTTCTCTCTTCAGTTCTCTTTACTACCTCGTAATCGATTTCATTTCTTGATCGGGTTCTATCCGTCGTTGATGTCGATTTGGGCAGCCGTTGCGGGCTCTGCGATACCTACTACATAGCCCATGTGAAGGATGCATGTGCTTTCTTAGGCGACGGCATGTCCAGGATTGAGGTGATCGACTTCCATTTTTTCTCTTCCGCTTTGAATGACCTCAAAATTAGCAGTTCGTTGTTGGGGATAAATATTCTTGGATTATTTCCCCACTTCGGATGATCGTGTCTCCATCGCAGGAGTTTCAATTAGATTCTGTGGTTAGAGGGCTTCAAGAATTCAATAATTATTAGTAATTTCCATGTTCTGCTTTTAATTTTTGTTTCCATGATACCAAAATCTCCATTATCCACCAACATAAATTCTACCTAGTGTTAAGCGGTATTTTGTGAATGCACAAAACTTCCCATAGGAGAGTCAGGTTCAGATGTTCACATTCTCAATAAGAAGGATTTAGGTCGATCCCTTACTCGGATGCTACTCTGAGAGATCATGCATCTACAGTAATCCATAGGTGTGATTTCACCATTGTGGAGGGTTTGGCGGCAATGGAGCTGTCCCCTCTAGTGTTGCATGCTCGTTGTTATAAGGAAAGGTATTCCAACCTTGTAATCTTATGTTTTTGTTACTGAATTTTGATGTCTTCTGTGTCCTTGGACATAACCCACATGCGGATGAACAATGTGAATGTCTTGTGTGATTTGGTTGTTATTGGTTTCAGTATCTCTTGTTTTCATTTTGTCTTTATACATGCAAAACTTGGGTTTGCTTATTACTGGATCTGGTTATTCAAATATTTGAGTGATTTGACTTCTAGCATAGTGACTTTACTCATATAATCATGATTGAAAGTTGCCTTGTTTGCGGGTTTGGAAATTCTTGCTACCACTGTAGCAGGTGGAAGCCTTAGTTTATCATATACAGTCTTTGAGTTTGCTATGACAAGTTTGTTTTGGGGCTTGCAAGTGAGTATTCTAAGCCAAGAGCAAAGTTGAGAAATTAGATAGAACCCAACTGATGAAATCGTTCTCTTCATCAACTTAAGAGAGTATTTATTTTCTTCTCACAAGCATTTCCATCTGGAAGGAAATATTTTTTAATTTTCCTTTTAATAAATTTACAAAGAGAGGAACTGTAAACTCCATGGAAATACTTTTTAGCTTCTAATGCATCAAAAGAGATTCAATTTATGTTTCCATCTATCTGTTTTTCTTGGTCATATTTTCTTGTAATATTTCAATCTGTTAAAGGTCTGAAGAAAGGAATCTTAAATAGATTTTTCTGATGATAATTTGTCAGTTTGTTAAGGTATGAAGAAATGAAACTTAATTGGATTTGCTGATGCACTATGTCTCAACTAGCTGATCAAGCCTGATTCATCAATAGTCATCTCCTAAACAATGACCGGAGTTCATAGATCATGTTGAAATAGCTGTAGATGTGTAATAATGTCATTCAATACTCTGAATGAAGTATAAAATGAAGCAGGAATTTGCTAGAATTGGTTGATATTCCTTAAAATTTTCATCACTTAGCTGATTGATGTGATTTGTAAATTGGAAAAAGAAACTTGCTGCTTATATAGGATCACCACTCTCATTAAATTATATTCTTGGAGCATAAATGTTTAGTGAGGTATTTGTTGAGAATATTTTTGGGAAAAAAGATTGACATTGACACATATTTTCAGTTTATAATTTTGTGTAAAAACATAAGATACCTTTAATACGAATATACAGATTCTTTTTCCTACATCACTTTTGCTTATGAGCAGTGTTAAGGGGCTGGAGGCCTCAAAGAGATGGATTTTGGATGATATGCTCCTCTTCAATTGTAGCTTTATTTTTTTTTCCTTTTTATTTTGCTAAACCTGGCTTATAATTGAATAGTGATATTATCTCGAGAAATTTGTGGTCTTTGAATCATTGGTTGACCTTCCTTTTTATCATAATACATATTGGACAAGAGACAAAAATAAACATGATTGTAATGATTAAAGTGCATCATTTCTCAGATTTCTGATGCACTGTGGACTAATTTTATGAATAAAGGTTTCCTGCATCAGGTTTTGGAACCAACAGTACATGGACGAGGCAGAACAGTGGAATTTGATGAGATCTACTTTGGCGTTCATGAGCAGCAATTATGTATGCTAAGAAGATAAAACCTGTAGAAGGTACTGTTGCATGTCTAGTATTTCTAGTAGATATAACAAAGCAGTGTTTTCTTCTTATCATATCTTTTATTACATATATCCTACTATCATGCTAATTCAACTTGTCATTTGCATAATTCTGTGGTTCCATGTTAGGACTCTAGCTAGGAGAGTCCTAAGTAAGTTTCATTGAAAGGGGCATTCATGTAAAACCTACATAGCCGACCCTTATTAAAGTGGTGAAGAGGCCGGCTAAGGATAGGATTAGTTTGAAGGTTGCTTCTTAGAGAAGCATTAGGAGTTGGTTAGAAGTAGGAGTCTTGAGTAAGAGTCCTATTAGGAGTCTTAAGTAGGAGTCCTATTAGGAGTTGGGGTTTAGAAGCCTTATAAATAGTAATGTATTCATCCTCTTTGAATAAGCAATAGATGAATCTTTCTTAGCAGCCTTGAGCAGCAACTTGGAGGAAGGAACCCCTATAGAGTTCTAATCTTTCTTAGCAGCCTTGAGCAGCAACTTGGAGGAAGGAACCCCTATAGAGTTCTAAGGAGGCCAATCCCCTAAAGAGATCAACCCTAAGCTTAGAATCCACAAGGGTTCTAACACTTGATATCGTTCTTGGCATCTTGCTGCCCTTCCACAGCCATCCATTAGCCCTCCACAACTGCCCAAAGCAATTCCCACAATTGCTTAAAAAATTATCATCGAATTCTGTCATCATCTCTACCACCACGGATCATCGTTTGATCTCCCCGTGAATTGCAACAGGTTCTGATTTCCTACCTTACTACTGCTGTAATATAGTTATCCTTATTCAAAAATCCAAAAAAAGTTGTTCATATATTGCTGCATAAACTTTTCGTCGCAAAGTTTTCATCTCTACGACTAAAGAGGCACTACAGAATTCCAGCCGCATAGCACAGTTTGTTTGATCTTGCTATTGCGTTTTTTCTGTTTAAATCTCTATGAAATTTTACTACAGCTTTGACATTTTCTAATAGTAGATTTTCCTTTGGTTTCGTTAAAAAATTCTCAATATAAATCACTGACCTTTTACGTCCAAACTGCTACATTTTAGACGTAAAAACCTGTTGCAACACCTTTCCATGATCCTCAATTTTTCCGAACTTTCCACCACCCTATACCATTAACCCGTTAATAGAAAAAAGACAGGGACATCTCTGATCTACATACATATGCTATGGCTTCTCAAGATCCAATTAATGTCAAATTTGAAGCATTGAAATCTCGGAATGAATCGCGGCTTGAATCGCGTTTGGAGGACAAATTGCGCGCTTTGTTTGCAGAATTCAGAATTAGACAACCGTCGAGTCCAACCAAATTTCAAGGAGAGAGTTCAGAGAGACCTCCAGAGAAGGAGGGACAACCCTCGGACATGCTTCAGCCACACATGAGGGTGGACTTCCTACGATAGGAAGGAGACCCGGCAAGGTGGATTTCGCGCGTCGAAAGTTATTTTCGCTACTACCGAATTGTCACGACCTTAGCTGGAATTGCCTAAGGCGTGAGGCACCCTTGCGGCCAAGACGCGAACTTAGCTTACGTTGCCTAAGTCGCGCTTCGCCCTTGCGATATTGCTCCGACGTAAGCTAAGTTCGCGTCTTAGGCAACGTAAGCTAAGTTCGCGTCTTAGGCAACGTAAGCTAAGTTCGCGTCTTAGGCAACGTAAGCTAAGTTCGCGTCTTAGGCAACGTAAGCTAAGTTCGCGTCTTAGGCAACGTAAGCTAAGTTCGCGTCTTAGGCAACGTAAGCTAAGTTCGCGTCTTAGGCAACGTAAGCTAAGTTCGCGTCTTAGGCAACGTAAGCTAAGTTCGCGTCTTAGGCAACGTAAGCTAAGTTCGCGTCTTAGGCAACGTAAGCTAAGTTCGCGTCTTAGGCAACGTAAGCTAAGTTCGCGTCTTAGGCAACGTAAGCTAAGTTCGCGTCTTAGGCAACGTAAGCTAAGTTCGCGTCTTAGGCAACGTAAGCTAAGTTCGCGTCTTAGGCAACGTAAGCTAAGTTCGCGTCTTAGGCAACGTAAGCTAAGTTCGCGTCTTAGGCAACGTAAGCTAAGTTCGCGTCTTAGGCAACGTAAGCTAAGTTCGCGTCTTAGGCAACGTAAGCTAAGTTCGCGTCTTAGGCAACGTAAGCTAAGTTCGCGTCTTAGGCAACGTAAGCTAAGTTCGCGTCTTAGGCAACGTAAGCTAAGTTCGCGTCTTAGGCAACGTAAGCTAAGTTCGCGTCTTAGGCAACGTAAGCTAAGTTCGCGTCTTAGGCAACGTAAGCTAAGTTCGCGTCTTAGGCAACGTAAGCTAAGTTCGCGTCTTAGGCAACGTAAGCTAAGTTCGCGTCTTAGGCAACGTAAGCTAAGTTCGCGTCTTAGGCAACGTAAGCTAAGTTCGCGTCTTAGGCAACGTAAGCTAAGTTCGCGTCTTAGGCAACGTAAGCTAAGTTCGCGTCTTAGGCAACGTAAGCTAAGTTCGCGTCTTAGGCAACGTAAGCTAAGTTCGCGTCTTAGGCAACGTAAGCTAAGTTCGCGTCTTAGGCAACGTAAGCTAAGTTCGCGTCTTAGGCAACGTAAGCTAAGTTCGCGTCTTAGGCAAGATATTGCTCCGCAAAGATCAGCCCACTTGCAACCTCTTGCAGGTCCCGAAGGACCTGTAAAGAGAAAGTGATTAGTTCGAGAGAACGAGCGACGGACAAGTCCCGACGTCTCGCGGAAAGGGGAAGCTTTACAAGCAATTCAGCGAGCACCTTGCGTGCACAAGAGAAAGGAGGGAGAGGGGGAAAACAAGGGCTTTAAAAGGTTGAACGAACAGCTGCAAGCCCACAAACAGTTGCTCACCGGGTGTCGGGCGTTGAACAACCTTTCGCAAGTTCACACGTTACCTTGACGGGAACTTGTTGTCGCGCCCGGCACCCGGTGAGCAGCTGTTTGTGGGCTTGCAACTGTTCGTTCAACCTTCTAAAGCCCTTGTTTTCCCCCTCTCCCTCTTTTCTCTTGTGCACGCAAGGTGCTCGCTGAATTGCTTGTAAAGCTTCCCCTTTCCGCGAGACGTCGGGACTTGTCCGTCGCTCGTTCTCTCGAACTAATCAACTTTCTCTTTTATAGGTCCTTCGGGACCTGCAAGAGGTTGCAAGTGGGTTGATCTTTGCGGAGCAATATCGCAAGGGCGAAGCGCGACTTAGGCAACGTAAGCTAAGTTCGCGTCTTAGGCAACGTAAGCACCCTTGCGGCCAAGACGCGAACTTAGCTTACGTTGCCTAAGTCGCGCTTCGCCCTTGCGGGTGCCTCACGCCTTAGGCAATTCCAGCTAAGGTCGTGACAGAATGTCAGATAATGCTATGGTGGAAATTGCTGTCATCCACCTTGAAGGAGTGTTATTCAATGGTACAATTGGCTGGAATACAATCATGGGGTTTCGACGTAGAATCAATTTAAGAACGCACTGTTGAATCGTTTTGGACTTACGAAGTATAAAAATATCGATGGCCAACTCGTAAAGATTCAACAAACCTTTATGATTTAAGATTGCCAAACCAGGTTTGAGAAGCTATCCTACCTTGCTCGTGATTGGACTAACTGTCAATTGTTAGGAACATTCATCGAAGGACTCAAGCCAGAGATAAAAGGGGAGGTTAAGACGCAACAGCCTCGTACCGTGACAGCTACGATTTCTTTCGTCCAAATACAAGAAGAACGACTCAACCAAGATGCTCGGAGGATGAGAACCTCTCCTAGGCCCGCGGCATATAAACCTCCTTCTGCTCCCAATCATCTTTCGCTACCAAACAAATTGACAAGAGAAGAACTACGTGACCGATCAGCAAAGGGTCTTTGTTGGCATTATGACGAGCCATGGAACCGCGATCATCGCTGCAAAAAGGGCCGCCTCTTACTAATTGAACCTCTTGAAGACATGGAGGAGGAGGTATAGGAGCATGAGGAAGAGGTCGCGGATGAAGAACAGCAGCCGATTGATATTACAATGCATGCTCTTGTTAGTTATACGAACCCGCAAACGATGAAAGTGGGAAGACTTCTGAAGCAACAACCTATCACTATTCTTATTGACACCGGGAGCACTAATAATTTTATAACTAGCAAGGTTGCTATTCGGATAGCCTTACCTATCGAGAATTGCAGCAGGTTTGACATTAAGGTCGCCGATAGATGAATTTTGAAGTGTGATCATAGGTGTCCGCAGGTGAAACTGTTGCTGCAGGACCAAAAGATAATTGCAGATTTTTTCCTCCTCCCTCTTGATGACTATGAGGCCATGCTCGACATCGAATGACTGACGACATTAGGTGATGTTTCCTAGAACTTTATGAAACTAATTATGAAATTTTACAGTAAGGGGAAACAGGTGATACTGCACAGAAAAAGTGGGGGCGACATAACGTAAGTTCGTGAAAAACTATGGAAAGATCAGTGCACCCCTTACTTCCTTGCTGAAAAAAGATGCTTTCCAATGGTCGGACAAAGCTACCACCGCCTTCGACGAACTTAAAGCCGCAATGACGACAACGCCCGTACTAGCGCTACCCGACTTCGGCAAGACTTTTGTTATTGAAGCCGATGTCTCTGGAGTCGGAATTGGTATTGTACTAATGCAAGATGGCCGCCCCCTCGCTTATACGAGTAAGGCATTATCTCCTTCCCATCTTAAGATGACTATTTACGACAAGGAGATGCTTGCGATTGTGCATGCGGTAACCAAATGAAGACCGTACTTGATCAGGCAATGCTTTCAAATTAAGACTGACCATAAAAGCCTAAAATATTTCTTGGAGCAGAAGATATCTTCCCCCGAGCAGCATAAATGGGTAACAAAGCTTCTTGGATATGATTATGAAATAATTTACAAAAAGGGGAAAAAGAATATTGTGGCATATGCGCTTTCGTGGCTATCCGAGCAAACTGAATTTTCGGTCGTTTCACTTTTGATCAGCGACTTCCTTGAGGATGTTAAGAGGGAATGATAGGAAGATTCAGAGACCAGTAAGATCATAAAAAAATTAGAGGAAACACCAAGCTCTGTGGCTTATTACAATTGGGACTCAAAAGAATTGCACTATAAGGGACGCATTGTGCTTGTGCCAAATTTTACTTACATAAAAACCATCATTCAAGAGATGCATTCCTTACCTGTGGCCGGGCACTTCGGGTTCCTTAAAACCTATAAGAGAATTAAGCAAAATTTTTATTGGGTAGGGATGAAAAATATTATTGCTAAATTTATGACACAATGTGATGTATGTCAGCGACATAAAGGCGAGACAGTGGCAAGTCTCGGAAAGCTACAACCTTTACCCGTCTCGGAATCAATATGAACTGATATATCAATGGACTTTATCGAAGGGCTTCCTTCATCACAAGGAAAAGGTATAATTTTTGTCGTGGTGGATCGCCTTACAAAGTATGCTCACTTTTGCATTGTTCGTAATCCCTACACTGCTTCTAGTATTGCTCGAATCTTTATGGAGAATATTGTAAAATTGCATAGGATGCCGAGATCTATTGTAAGTGATCATGATAGGGTTTTCACGAGCAGATTTTGGACAAAGTTATTTCAGATACAGGGCACTAAATTGAAAATGAGTACGATGTATCACTCACAAACCGACGGCCAAACTGAAGTGGTGAACAGGTGCTTGGAGATATATCTCAGATGCTTCACTAGTGACCGGCCAAAAGAGTGGACAAAGTGGCTTCTCTAGGCCGAGTGGTGGTATAATACAACTTGTCATTCATCCACAAAATGTACTCCCTATGAGGCTATGTATGGCCGACCTCCCCCTGTGATCCCAAAATATGTGTTGGGCACCGCTAAAGTAGGACAAATAGATAGGGAACTATAGGACAGAGACAAAATGCTGAAGTTGCTAAAAGATAATCTCACTATAGCTCAAGCAAGGATGAAACAGCAATATGATCAACATAAAGGCAAAAGAGAATTTTCAATAGGAGATTGGATCTTCCTACGCCTCCAGCCATACAAGCAAACATCAATCCAGACCATAGCATCTATGAAGCTTTCACCTCGGTTCTATAGATCCTACCAAATTTTGGTGCGCATCGAAGCAGTAGCATACATATTGGACTTACCAACCAGCTCCCGAATCCATCCAGTCTTCCATGTATCGTGTTTAAAACTCAAGCTGGAACAAAACGAGATAGCCTAAGCCATCTACCAAATATGACTACCCAAGGAGAACTTCAGACCCAGTCGAGTGCCATTATTAATTGACAGATCGTTACTTGACGACGACGACCCACTACTGAAGTGCTAATACAGTGGGCGAACCTACTAGTAGAAGATGCCACTTAGGAGAAATATGACGATTTGAAGATCAAATTCCCAGAATTCATAGATCGTCAGCCTCGAGGACAAGACTGATTTGAAGAGGGCGGGTCTATTAGGACTCTAGCTAGGAGAGTCCTAATTGAGTTTCATTGAAAGGGGCATTCATGTAAAATCTACCTAGCCGACCCGTATTAAAGAGGTGAAGAGGTCGGCTAAGGATATGATTAGTTTGGAGGTTGCTTCTTAGAGAAACATTAGAAGTTGGTTAGAAGTAGGAGTCTTGAGTAGGAGTCCTATTAGGAGTTGGGGTTTAGAAGCCCTATAAATAGTCATGTATTCATCCTCTTTGAATAAGCAATAAATGAATTTTTCTTAGCAGCCTTGAGCAGCAACTTGGAGGAAGGAACCCCTATAGAGTTTCAAGGAGGCCAATCCTCTAAATAGATCAACCCCAAGCTTAGAATCCGCAAGGGTTCTAACATTCCATTTCACACAAGTGACATGTTAATATACCTAATGACTAACTGTTTCTATATATACTTATTTGACTTGGTTATTGATTAGACTAAATCTGCTCTTTATTGGTTTGATATTAGTTGTTATTGTACTTCATGCTAGGAACACAAAAAGTAAAATTATCTGGTGATCTCTCATGTTAACTCAATATTTTGAAAGAATGATACTGGTTTCTGATAATTTACATCTAGTTGTCTTCAGGTTGTAATGTGAGTATATAACTGTAGTGACTCCTTTTTTCTCAACACTTGAAGGGTCCATATTTGTTTGTAAGCACCCTAATTAATTCGCCAGAATACAAATTTATTTCATCATTTTATCTTTAGGAGCTCAATGGACGGGGATTGTGACAACAATTGCTGTAGAAATGCTTAAAGCAAATATGGTAGATGCTGTCATTTGTGTGCAAAGGTAGTTGCATAAAATTGTGTTCATGCCAAAGAATAGCTATTCATTTAGGATGTGTTTAGTGGACTGAGATTAAAACTCCTTCAAATGCTGCAGTGATCCAGACGACAGGCTTACTCCGAGGCCAATTTTAGCCAGGTATGAATTTTAAGCATCATGTTCAGTTGAATCTGTTGCATTCTCGATCTTTTCTGTTTGTTGTTAGAGATATAAACTTACGGACCTCTCTTAGGAGATTGTAGTTTCCTGATTGGTTTTCTATAAAAGTAGTTAATTGATGGAACTTCTTTTTGGCAGGACCCCTGATGAAGTTTATGCAGCAAAAGGTGTCAAGCCGACATTATCTCCTAACCTTGACACCCTTGCCCTAGTGGAGGTGATGTATTTCTCTCTTTATTACCTTGAGGAAATATGTTATTCTTATGTGGTTTTCTCATCTAACACTTTTTCTACTTCACCCTGACTGAATTCAGATATGCTTTATTAAAAAAGCCTAGGGTTCAGAACGTCGTTTAATAAAGATGTATTTAATACAATTAAATTAAGCTTTCCCTTATGTGATCATCCTTACCTTTTCTGAATATACATCATTTCACATATATATCCAAAAATCAGATCTGATTTTAAACAATAATTGCATAATTTCACTTAAATACCATTATTACAAACTTTTGATATGGTAGTTCTAAACCATTTTTTATGTTTTTTAATTTGTTGTAACAGGCTGCAGGAGTAAAACGCCTTCTTTTCTGTGGAGTAGGTTGTCAAGTGCAAGGTATATATTTTTTTCTATTTAGGTTTTGATTTAATACTTGTAGTTCATGCTTTGTTAACTCACTAATATTGAGATGCAGACTGATTTCTTGATGCAGCATTAAGATCTGTTGAAAAATACCTTAGCTTGGATAAGCTTTATGTTCTTGGCACCAATTGTGGTATTTGGCAGTTTCCTGTATCTTTAAATTTTTGTTTGTTTCTTATGATGCATGCTCTTTTTTGGGTTAAGATGTCAAAGTTTTGATGAAACTCACTATCTAGTGTCCATGATACTTAGCTCCTGCTTTTTCCATCTGCAGATTTTTTTTATATGGAACAAATTTAGGGCTGTGCAGTTATGTAATAGTTCAAAATTTTGATTTCATTTTTGTTTGTTCATAGTGGATAATGGAACACGGGAAGGCCTAGAAAAATTCCTCAATGCAGCAAGTAGTGAGCCAGAGACAGTCCTGCATTATGAATTCATGCAAGATTACAAGGTTTCTTATTCATTTTCAGCAACCGTGCCATCTAGAATAGCAACAAGAAAGAAGTTTTCCTATACCTCATAGCTTGCATTAGTAATTTTTTTATTATGATGTGTCATCAGGAAAACAGTATTAACAACCTGTAGGCAAATTAACTTTCTAGTCACAATCTTATTATACATTACATAACCTAGTGTTTTATCAGGTTCACCTAAAGCATTTGGATGGCCATATTGAAGAGGTAAAATGCTATTTCTTTGAGGTAGCCTGACCATATAATTTCAATGGTTGTGCTATTTATATACTAGCATTTAAATCTTCCTTTAAAACAGGTGCCTTACTTTTCCTTGCCAGCAAATGAACTGGTCGATGTTATTGCACCGTCCTGCTACAGGTACGTCATTTCTTTCCTCTCTTTGTGGCATTCTGCTAATTAATGTAATTGTGATAACTTTAGAGTTTGCTCGAATTGGAGGTTCTAGATTCTTGTAGAGGTATAGAACATTGCATTACTTTGAAATTTTGAATTAGTTAGAATTAACCAATCACTTTATGGAACCAAAGACAAGCAAGTTCCAGCACCACTGAATATATGAGTTATTTAAGGTAGTTTGAAGGACACTGTGTGCATGTCGGTGACACTTCCTAGTGGTGCTCTTGGTGTGTATACCATCTAATTTTCTGAAAAATAAGCTCTAGTTGTAATCAAATCAAATATTTAAGTTAGGAATTAAATTTTTTTCCTTACTTGCCATTATAATTTAGGAAATCTAAATCTATTTTCATGTTTGCTATTACGAATTAGGAAATAATTATTAAGCATTCCAAATAAGATGATATCATATTTGTTACTATATTAAATAGAAATAATTCATATTAAATAAATACAAAAATATAAATAAATTTCTTTTAATGGAGGCTCACCTTCTCTTATTTGAGGGAAGGGATTTTTCTCCTTCGTTCCTCACTTAGCCGAGCCCAGCTACGAGAGGAACGAGGAGTTACACCCTGCTGACAAGAGGTAGGTTTCCCTACCTTTCTTGAAAATAAAAGTTTTAGTTTTTGTAGTTTGAAAGATATTTATCAATTCTTTAAATATCAATTTTTTATTATTGCATTAAAGTCTATAAACTGAAGTTTTTATAATGTTCTGACCCTTGCTTATGGTTTTTATTTTTAGATTTAAATATGTTAAAAATTTACATGTTTTATATATTAAATATATGATATTTCCTAGCATTACAACTTACCTTTAATCTTATTTGGATTAAATTTTTTATTAGATTAAAATATATTATCTAAAATTTTTGATATTCTTTGATCTGAAAATTAAAATGTACTATTTTGAATGATTTAAAATTTATTTGATTAGAATATGTTGAAATTATACATGTAACTTCCTAAATTAAAATTTATTTGATTAGAATAATTTAAAATTTCTGAATGATGTCGCCATCTCCACTGTCATCTTCTGCTGTAGATCAAATCAATCTACTGTCGTCGCCTCCAATTGCATCAAGAGATATGGTATTCTCTTATCACCAATATCTTTTGCTACTGTAATTTTTCATTCAAAATACCAAGAAGTCTTCTTATCTATCCCGTGCTGCGAATTCCTTTCGTCGTAAAAGTTATCATCTTTATGAACGAAGGATTGCTATAGAAAATTTTAGCCGCATATTGTTGCCTTTAACTGATCTATTTGCTATCCTTTTTGAACAAAATTTCTTATATGCTTCATAGATTATCTTGGCTTCCATCTAAAATTGACCTATTAAGGAATTCATCTCTAAAAACATTCTTGTGTTGCTGTAAATTTTCGTCACAAACCGTTGGAATTTTTCGACGAGAATTCTGCTATTGCAACTTGCACCAATTTCCTCGTTATTATACTGTCGAAATTTTCTTGATTAAATTGGTTATTATTGCTGTTATATAAACCGAGATTTTGTTGTCAAATTCCCTCAAATCTCTCGGTTTTTGCTAGAAATTTTGTCGAGAAACCGTTGTTTCTTCGACGATAATTCTGTTCTTACAAGACAACACCTATCTACAGCAACTTCCACCGATTTCTATTAAACCTTTGCTGCCATCTACCACAGATCTAAAACTTTTTTTTCCTAACCTTTATCCACTACCATCACAGCCCTAAAACTCCACCAAACCACACCCTCAAACTGCACCCAAAATAGCCCCAAAACAAGCCTAAAACCACAGCCCATCCACCAACCCACCAACCCTTTTGACCACTACTTCTCTCAATCGATACATGCCTTTAACCCGACAACAAAAGAGAGATCTTAACATTATAGATTTGGAGGCATATACCATGGTATCTGAGGAAGCAATCAATGCTAAATTCGAGGCCTTCAAGATGCGAATGGAGGATAAGTTTCAGACTCTCTTTACCGAACTCAGTTTGGGCCGACCACTAAGCCCGAAAAAACCACATCAAGGAGAGAGCTCTGACCAATCACACCAAGCCCGAAGAGATAACTTCCAAGAGAGGGAAGGCTCTATGACCGATCCCTACTATCCATGCATGAGGGTGGACTTCCCTAGATAGGAAGAAAGAGACCCGATTGGTTGGATCTCGCGTGCGAAGTGATATTTTCGGTACCACAAAACCACGGATGCATCTATGGTGGAAATTACGGCTATACATCTTAAAGGGGATGTCATACAATGGTTTAACTGGTTTGAACATACTCTTGGAGTCCTCTCATGGCGACAATTCAAAAAAGGACTACTGATCTACTTCGGACTAACCGATTACGAGAACATTGACGGACAACTAGCAAAGATTTAACAAACCTCCACCATTTAGGAGTACCAAACCAGGTTTGAAAGGTTATCTAATCAAACTCGTGATTGGTCTGAAAAACAGTTATTGGGGACCTTCATTGAGGGCTTGAAGCCGGAGATCCGGGGAGAAGTTAAAGCACAATAACCGTACACGCTTATGGCAGCTATCTTTTTTGTACGACTTCAAGAGGAGCGATTGAACCATGAAGCCTGGAGGACTAGGGCCGCTTCTCGACCAGCAATACCGAAGCCCTCAACCCCCTTTACTATCAGTCGAGCCCTTGCACCAAAAAGGTTGACAAGAGAAGAGCTGCAGGAGCGATCTGTGAAGGGGTTATGTTGGCATTGCGATGAGCCGTAGAGCCGCAAGCATCGCTGTAAGAAAGGGAGACTTCTTATGATTGAACCAGTAGAAGAAGAGGTCATTGAACATTCAAAAGAGAGCCTTGAACATGAAGAAGAAGATGCGGAAGAAGAGCCACAACCGATCGATTTTATGGTACACGCTCTAGCCGACTACTTAAACCCACAAACGATGAAAGTTGGAGGCCTTCTCAAACAACAACCGATCACTATTCTCATTAACACGGGCAGCACTAATAACTTCCTAAACAGTAAGGTTGCTGCTCGGATGGCGCTCCATATCGAAGGTTGCGACAAGTTCGATATAAAGGTCGCCGACGGTAGAATCCTAAAGTGCGACCAAAGATGCCCGCAAGTGAAACTATTACTGCAAGACCAAGAAATTATCACCGACTTCTTCCTCCTACCAATTGATGACTATGAGGCCGTGCTTAGCATAGAATGACTGACTACTAGGTAATGTCACTTGGAACTTTTCCAAATTAATTATGAAATTCTATTGCAAAGACAAACAGATCATCCTACGCGGGAAGCGTGGAAGCAACGTAACCATCGTTTCGACCCAACGAATGGAGAAAGTTTTACACAAGGTAAATGGTGGCTTTTTGATGCATCTCTAGTGATAATCAGAGGGGAAGAAAATATAAATTGAAGATCAAAATCTCGCCCAATTGCTTGCTGAATTTGTCGACATTTTTACTGAGCCGCGCGATCTTCCTCCTACTCGGCAACATGACCATCGGATTCCAATCCTTCTGGGCAAGCCACTAGTAATACTCGGCCGTACTGTTATCCTCACCTCCAGAAGGATGAAATTGAAAAGATTGTAAAGGAGATGCTTGAAACATGGGTGATTCGACCAAGTTGCAGCCCCTATTCCTCACCGGTGCTACTTGTACGCAAGAAGGACGAAACTTGACGGATGTGCATCGACTACCGAGCTTTAAATGACATCACCGTCAAGGATAAGTACCCAATACCAGTGGTGGATGATCTTCGTGATGAGTTAAAAGGAGCTCAAGTCTTCACGAAGTTAGACCTCCGATCTGGTTACCACCAAATTTGGGTATGTGAAGACGACATTCAAGAAACTGTATTTCGCACACATGACGGTCATAATGAATTCTTGGTAATGCCTTTTGGACTCACTAATGCTCCTTCAACCTTCCAAAGTCTCATGAACGATATTTTTCGAAGCTTTCTTCGCAAATTTGTGCTAGTATTTTTTGATGATATTCTCATTTATAACCCTTCTCTTGAGACTCACTTTCAGCATTTACGGGTTGTTTTAATGATCCTTCGGGAGAATACTCTTTTTTTAAGCAACTAAAGTGCAGCTTTCTCCAGCAAAAGACATACCTTGGGCACATAATATCAAAAGGAGTGACGGTAGACCCAACAAAAATTGAAGCAATACATGGCTGGCCGAAACCTACAAACGTGAAATTACTGCATGGGTTCCTTGGACTAATGGGCTACTACTGAAAATTTGTCAAGGACTATGGGAAGATCAGTGCACCCCTCACTTCTCTACTGAAAAAAGATGCCTTCTAATGGTCGGACAAAGCCTCCATTGCCTTTGGCAAACTTAAGGCAGCTATGACAACGACGCAGGTGCTAGCGCTACCAGATTTCAACCAACCCTTCATCATTGAGGCCGACGTATCTAGAGTCGGAATTGGAGCCGTTCTCATGCAAGATGGTCGACCACTCACATATACTAGCAAGGCGTTGTCTCCCTCCCATCAAAACATGTTAATATATGATAAGGAGATGCTTGTCATTTTGCACACAGTAACAAGGTAAAGACCCTACCTGATCGACCGGCGATTTCAAATTAAAACCGACCATAGAAGCCTCAAGTACGTTTTGGAGCAGAAGATATCATCCCCTAAGTAGCAAAAATGGGTAACCAAACTTCTAGGATTTGATTATGAAATTATTTACAAAAAGGGGAAAGAAAATGTTGTTGCAGATACACTCTCACGACTACCTGAGCAAGCTAAATTTTCAGCCATCTCCCTTCCTACCATCGGCTTCCTCGAGAACATTAGGAAAGAATGGAAGAAGGTTCCAGAGATCAGCAACATCATAAAAAAATTGGAGGAGGATCCAAGTGCAATAGCCCACTACACTTGGGATTTGAGGGATCTACGCTACAAAAGTTGCATTGTGCTTATACCCGACTCCCCTTGCAACAAAATCATCCTGCATGAAATGCACTCCACACCTTCAGCAGGGTACTCCGGATTCTTGAGAACCTACAAAAGAGTGAAACAAAATTTTTATTGGAGAGGGATGAAAAAAATTATTGCTGAATATGTGGCACAATGTGATGTATGTCAATAGCATAAGGGTGAAACAGTGGCAAGTCCAAGGAAGCTACAACTACTACCCATACCTGACTCGGTGTGGACTGACATCTCTATGGACTTTATCGAAGGGTTGCCACCTTCCAAAGGTAAAAGCACAATTCTCGTGGTGGTGGATGGACTTACGAAATATGCTCATTTTTGTGCTGTGCGAAATCCCTACACTACTGTTAATATTGCCCAAATTTTCATAAAAAATATTATTAAACTGCATGGGATGCTGAGATTTATTATAAGTGATCGTGACAGGATCTTCACCAGTAAATTTTGGACCAAGTTATTTCAGTTACAGGGCACCAAACTTAAGATGAGCACAGCATATCATCCACAAATTGACGGCCAAATAGAGGTAGTGAACAGGTGTTTAGAGACGTACCTTCGGTGTTTCGCTAGTGATCGACCAAAGGAGTGGTCAAAATGGCTTCCCTGGGCCAAATGGTGGTATAATACTACATATCATTCATCTACAAAATATGCCCCTTACGAAGCATTGTATGGTCGGCTGACCCCTGTGATTCCAAAATATGTAATTGGGTCGACCAAGGTAGATCAAGTCGACCAAGAATTGATTGATCGGGACAAACTTCTACAACCGTTAAAGGATAATCTCTCTATCGCTCAAGCCAGAATGAAGCAGCAAGCCGACACACGATGAAGCGAAAAAGAATTTTTAGTAGGAGATTTGGTTTATCTTCGCCTACAGCCATACAAGCAACTCTCCATCAACGATCGAGCCTCCATGAAGTTATCCCTACGTTTTTATGGGCCCTATCAGATCACAGAGAGTATTGGAGCCGTGACGTACAGACTTAAATTGCTTGAGGATGCCAAAATTCACCCTGTCTTCCACATGTCATGCTTGAAGCCCAAGTTGGGAGAACACGAGTAACCCCAGATCCAACTATTCAACACCATTGATGATGGAGATATTCAAGCCCAACCACAAGCTTTCCTCGACCACAGAATTATGATGCGTCACCGATGTCTCTCTACTGAAGTACTAGTGCATTGGAATAATTTGCCACTTGAAGATGCCACATGGGAATCACATGAGGAGCTGAAGACCCGATTCCCTGAGTTCATAGAACCTCAGCCTTTAGGGCAAGGCTGATTTGGAGAGGGCGGGCTTGATAGGACCCTAGCAGGGTTGGGTCCTACTTAACCAAGAAGCAGCTAATAAAACCCTATGAGATTGTAATAAACCCCACCTAGCCGCCTCTATCTTATAAAAAAGAGTGGCTAGGGTTTATATTTGGGCCTTTGGGCTTCCTAACCGCCGCCCCTTTTTACTAGGCTAGTTGGTTAGGGTTGAGGGCAAAAGGGGTAACTCACTTAGGAAACAACTCCTAGGGCTAGGGTTTGGAGTCCTATATAAGCATGTAGTCTCAATCTCTTTGATAATAAGATCTATCTACAATTGCAGCCATTTGGCCGACTTCTAGGAGGGTGGAACCCCTATAGCATTCCAAGGAGTGATCTCCCTCAAAGATCAATCTACATAGAATTTCTCTGAGATTCTATCACTATGGTGCTAAGCTTGCCCTTGAGGCTCAATCCTGAGATATTATACAAGTGGTAAATGTGAAGGTAACCCATTATCTAGTAAGAGCAGAATCCTATAGGGAGTGGGCTTGTTAAGAGCAAAAATATTCTTATACAAAGCATCTTGTCTTGCACTAAGTGGAGATGGTTAGTGACTTATTTAAATGGGTCAGTCACAACCATAGTTGAATAGTGTACTTGAATACATATTCTCTGTTTTTTTCTCTTGGAAAAAGTTTTATTATTATGAAAAATAAAAATTCTACTTTTGAGAAGCCTTGATTTTTGTAATTTTCTGAATGTTGTGTTATCGAGAAAAATTCTTAATTTCATATAAAGCCTAGTTTCTGCCAAATGCTCAACATGTTCTGAACGATATGCTTATTTTTAACTGTTTTTACTCTCTGATATTGCTACAAATAGTAGGTTAGTTCCATTTGTTTGACTTGCTTGAGCCTGCATGTTAGGATGAATGATTTCATTTGTAGACTTGTTTCATTAACCATGCGGTGAATATGCATTGCCTACTTGTACATATCTTTGTGCTTTTGCAGCGTAGTTAAAGAATCTTGCTAATTGTTTACCTGTATGTTCTGCAGCTGCTTTGACTACACAAATGCATTAGCGGTAAGTTTGGTTTTTCTTGTTTGGAAAATATTTACATTCTAAATTTCCCTGTAAGAAACTATTCAGTGTCTGATATGATAAAAATTTTGGATTGCACCTTGTCGAGTTCTTTCAGTGTTTGCATTGTGGACTTTCTTTCAATTCGTCATGATCACTAAATTTTCATTCAAGGAAATTATTTCTATACATAGAATCATATGCTGGTTCTAGTAGGCGGTGACCATGTTGGATCTAGTTTTTTTTTTTTCTCTGTGGATTTAGTTTATTAGTAATGGTTTCTTGCTATATCTTCAATAAATTTTTTTTAGTCTCAATTTTCATCTTATATGCTCTTTCATCTGTCAGCTATATGTGAAGAAACTTCGGACTACATTTACCATTTCTTTGGCATGAAATTGATGAATCATTGCAGGACTTAGTGGTGGGCTATATGGGTGTGCCAAAGTATGCAGGAATAAGCATGACTGAACATCCACAATATATTACTGTTAGGTAATGTAGAAAAAGTACATATGCATTGTCAAAAGCAGCATTGTTAATAATCAAAAGTGTGTATATAGCAAACTTCTGATTTGCTTATTCGGTACAATTTTGGAATCATTTGCTGATGGAAATTGAAAATTCTAAAACAAGCTTTATAAGTAATAGTTGTTGGTTAGGTTGTATCCTAGTTCAAAGTTTTATTCTGCCAACTGGGTGGCTTCCATAGTCCTTTTTTTCCCCTCTTTTCTGTCTGTCAAAGATGTTGGATATAATTGTGGATTGCCAAATACTTAGCTGCTGCAAAATGTCTTTACCAACTAACTGTTTGGAGCTTCCATGACAGGAATGAACGTGGAAGGGAGATGCTAAAACTGGTGGAGAAACTTTTTGAGATTACTCCAACAACAAGCAGTGTATGCCTTGCTGGCTCTTTTCAAATATCGGAAAAATTAATCTACAAAACTACAGTAAATCAAGCTGATATTTTTTCCCCCAATTTTGAATATTTGTTTCAGGGTAACCGAAAACCATTTGTTATGGAGACAGTTAAAGCTGATGACAAAGCAAAATCTGGTATGTTGTTGCTCAGTGTTTGTTAGCCATTATGTCTCCTTATGAATAGAAATGGTAAATTGAGGACATCCATGTTGATGTGTTCTTAGCCTATTCTAGAGTTCCGAATTATGTGATATTTTGTAGATCTCCAGGAGAACTAAAATGTAAATCACTAACATCCATTTCAATTCTGATACTTTTAAAGGGAAAGGTCCTCAGCCAGCTCCCAAATTCATTGGAAATATCATAGCATTTATGCTCAACTTGGTGAGTGTGGCTTTGCTGTGTGACAGTCATATGCTGACCTGAATTATATACACTTTAAAGCTCATATGTACACTTGTTCTTATTCAGATTGGCCCAAAAGGTTTGGAATTTGGTCGCTACTCGTTGGATTACCACACAATAAGGAACTACTTGTATGTACAGCGACAGTGGGGAAAACAAAGGTATAAACTCTCGTTATATTGCCACCACAATGCATGAGGTAACCATTACTTGTATATACATTTTCTCAATTCTAGCAGAGCTGAAAGGCACATTCCCTCATACGCCAAGAAAATTGTTGAAAGCTATAACGAGGATGGACAAATTTATGAGATGCTTTCACAAGATTGATCCCATGGACGGTAATTTCTGCATAATATAAAGCATGATTAAGAATCTGTACAGTCGTCTGTGCTAGTCTTCTTGATCAGCAGTGTTTAGTCGAGGTTTTAAACTATATGTCATGGTTGTGTGCTGCGTGTATTTGCATTATATTGTGTTTTTAGATGATGTCCAAGATTTTTCCGTGCAGTGTATTCTCAACATTTAGTTAAAACATATAATTGAACTTGCTGTCCAATCATATCTCTAAAATGGTATATCAGAGCAAGTCATGAATTTGAATCTTATGTTTGTTTTTTTTGTTTTAAATTAAACAAAATTGTACAGTACTTGTGATTAGTGTTTAGAAAATTTGCTCCCTCCGTATACAAGTATTGCATAATTATGCAACATAAAACTTCTCAACTATTTGAATGTCCTACAGAGATAATACATGCAATAAACATAATGTTCCATTGGCTTACTTGATAAAAACTTTATCCTACAAGTTTACTATAACAAATGAACCATATTTAATTGTCGAATACAAATATTGCTAGTTAGCCAATCATAAGTGATTATACGTGTGATATATTATATAATTTTTTTGGTTAATATTTATTATAATTGGATTATGATGAAATCATGATAATTTTTTTTGATTAATATTTATGCAATGAGAATTGGATTATGATGAAATCATGATAATGAGACAAATTCACCTTTAAACATAGATCTTAAATATTTTTGGTCATAGGTTATTAAAGAGTGATATCGAGATAATCGGATATATTAGTGTGTTATATACCCGTTTATATGATAGAGGCAATTAGTCTCAATTATTTGTGTGGAGACATTAGGGATATAATGCAAGTGCTCATTGAAGAATGAGTTCACTAAATGATCCACTTAAAAAATATTGGATGATTAATGATACCTCATCGTCATATGACGATTCCATAGTCTTAATTGTTTATTTGATCCTTAGATTTAAGACACCAAATATGCCTTATTTGTGTACTCCATTATTTAATATTAGACTTATATGTTTGGAAGTTCAGGTTCTAGTATAGACAATCATTGAGAATAATAACCAACCTTACGTTGGCAATTAGGTGTCAAGATTATTCACCATTAGTATCATAAAAAGAATATCTCATATGTTCTCACTTAAGCAAATATTTGATCAGGGTCAGTCGGATCATGATGACTCAGATAAGCGTGAGATTCGAATTGAGAGAGTAGGAGTTCTTTGGGAGAATTTGATTAGAGTGAGACTCGGATGGATTCTGTATGGGATTGATAGTACCATACAAGATATATCTCTAGGATATTATATGGATGAGGGACTATGTATATACGATAACTAAGGGCAAACAAGTCCAATAGATTAGATCCCTTGTACCATTTGGGGATTATGGCATAGTGGCATAGTACGTCTATAGTCGATGAGTTCAATGAATTATTACGAGGGTAATAATTCACTGAGTCAAAAGGAGTTCTGACAAGTATAACTCACGGCTAGTTCGATATTAGGCCTAGAGGATCATACACATATAGTGGACAATGCGATAAATATAGGATTGTATATGAGATATCCGATAAGCCCCTATTTTAATAGATCATTGGGAGAGACTCGATAGAGCTTAGATTGGTTATTGGATGAGGATCTAATATTCATTAAGCCATGGTAATTGGATGGAGATCCAATACCCATTAAGGCAAGATCCATTGGGATTAGTTAAAGGAGGCTCTCTATAAATAGGAGTTGAGACTTTAAGGGTCATAGGCTAGACCCCTTTAGCCGCCACCCTCATCATCTCCTCCCCCCTTCTTCCTCCAATTGACTACCCCTCTTCGGTGCTAGAGGACAGCAAAAAGGATCGATCCCTCCTTGTGTGCTATTGCGTGGTGGTGCACGATCGCAAGAAAAGAACATGCTATGTGAGGAGGTGCATCGTTGCTGCGTCCATCGTGTGGATCACTGCTAGAGAGGAGTTTGCGAGAGATCTTTTATCCACAGTCTAGGATCAGTGATATTAAGGGATATGCGAGTTCCCCTAGGTGAGAACGTCTCACACCCCTTACACGATTTTTGTTGCTTTGAGTTTTACGCTCTCGTTCATCGCACGATGATTCGATAAAATTATTTTGGGAAACCAGTTTTTGTTTTTACTTTTTATTGTGCATGTGATGATATCTAAGATTTCCCAATAGTGATATCAAAGCCAAGTTGCTCGTGTGATGATTGGTTATTGATTGCATGTTGTGTTGAATCGGTTTCTCGTAAACTAGTTGTGTTTTCGTCGAATTGAGATTAGAACAGTGTAATTTGTGGCGTATGAAGTGTTTAGTCATTTAAAAATTTCTCGACATAAGATATGACAAAACAGGATGACAACAACTGCCCTATAGCCTTGGTGACCCGGGTTTCTTGGCTATAAGGGGAACCTTGGCGGCCAAGGTTTCTTGGTCGCCAGGGGCACCTTGTGCCATGGTTTTGCCAAGGTTTGCCAAATTAGATTAAGGGTTAATCCAAGTCCAATTGATTAAGAGTTAATCCAAAATTAATTAAAGAGTTTAATTGATTACTATGTAGTTAGTCTGATATATATATATATATATACATATGATGTGTGTTATGGACAAATGATCATAGACTATGTGTGAATGTGTATATGCTTATTATTGAGGCTTACGAGCCTCTCTCTCTCTTATTAAATTTGACATGTATTTCTATCTCCTTTAAAGTTGTACATCCCTTTGATGAAACTGAGGTTTCTTTTATATATGATATGTACATATTTGGACCTACATGCATGTAATTGAGTTGTAATTGTATGAGAAAGCGTAGCGGGGGCATGGAGGTGCTAGGGATTGATGAGGACGAGATAAATGATCATCGAGTATGGAGATGCGCCGAGAGACAGATTTTGTGAGTGATCATGCCTTTGGTGCAAGCCTGATCATACTAGGTTCTAGTCTATGATCATCTAGTGTGGATACTTATATGTGATATATGTTTAGTTCTGCACCAACTATATATATATACATACATATATATACATACATATATGTATACATACATGTATATGTATACATATATATATGAAATGTATATATATGCCAAATATATGTGTATGGCACATTATATTTAACTACGAGACCAAATTAAATCGAAGACCCCTCTAATGATAATATTAAGTCGATAAACGTGAGGCGATGAGATTGACCCACGCGATCTTCTATCATTATAGGCGAAAATCATTTTTCGATATGGATTGAGTTGGTTGAGACCCTCAAAACTCACATATAGTGGGATTTGAGATCTTGCTTAGGACATAAAGATGTCACCGATGACCTAAAGACATGGTATGCTTAGTCGAGGCCCTCGATGGTGTATTATCGAATCAGACTTATCTTGTAATGATGGTGTTGATTTAACTTATCATCATGGTTAGTCAAGTCTCTCGAGGTCTTGATGATTTGGGGATTAAATAGAATAAGAATCACAAGTTGTAATTGGCAAGAGTTACCTATATTTTGGGCTCAGTGTGATTGGTCAAGTCCCTCGAGGTCATATTAAGATACCAATTGGATCTCGATTCTTATTAGAAATCTGCTGGAGATTTTCAATTCACATGCCGGAGGGTGTTATGCGTTTCACGAGAAAATAGTGGGAGTATATTAAAATAAAAGTTCATGTCTTAATTGGTTTTTCACAAAATTTAAAATCTATATGTTATTCATTTTCTACTACATCTTTACTTTTTAGAAATATGTCATTTGCAAATCCCTTACATAACATACTAGATGTTAATCGTCTCACTAGTCTTAAACTATACAGATTGACTCTACAACTTAAGAATTATTCTCACAACGGAGAAAATCACGTATGTCCTCAACACAGTTGTGCTCATGCTTGCGGAAAGGGCAAGTGAGGATGAGATTGCTCGCTACATAAGTATATAAATAATTCTACCATGGCAAAGTGTTACATATTCAACTCTAGGACTCCCGAGTTACAAAGGCAGTATGAAAAGATTGATGTTGGATCTATCCTCCATCTTCGTAAATTGTTTGAGGAACAGAAAAGAACTCAACGATATAAGATATCCAAGAATCTCTTCTATGTAAGGATGACTAAGGGGATATTGGTTCAGAATCATGTCTTTAAGATGATTGAGTGGATAGAGAAGCTCACAAGTCTATGAATGATCCTAGAAAATAACTTGTGTATATCTTATACTTTAGTCCCTCCTAGATTCATTTTCACAGTTTATAATGAATTTTAATATTAATAAGCTTGAGATAACTCTCCTTGAGCTTCTCAATATATTGAGGGAGATTAAGAGCACTATTAAGAAATAGAAGTCAGTTCTATATATTGGTAAGACTAGAAAGAAAAGGAAGACAGTGAAGTCCCTTAAGAAGGGCAAGGGCTAAGGTTGCCAAAAATGACCCGGCAAAGGACAAATGACAATGCTTCCAATACGGTAAAGATGAGCATTGAAAGAGGAACTGTAAGGAGTACCTTGTAGAAAAAGGCAAAATAGAAGCTTGGAGAAATTTCAGGTACATTCATGATTGATCTCCATTTGTCTGAAAGTTATGATAATGTGTTGGTATTGGATACCGATAGTGCAGCTTGTCACATCCTAGATTTATGAAAAGAATAAAATTAGTATTTTATTATCTATAATTTATATAATAAACTCTCTCTCTTTTGTTTTTTGCTTCATCCTTGAATTCAAATCCTTGTCTTTACAATAGTAAATGTTTTATTAACTTGAAAAAGGATGACATCTTCTTGGTAGGGTCATAAGTCTCTTCCACCCAAGCTTCAGATCTATTACAAAGTAGTAGATTACTCTAAAAATAAATATAAGATAAAAACATATCAACAACCACACATATCGGTAGGAATATCAAAAAAATCATAAAAATAATCTTTAATATTCATGTAATATAAATAAATATCAATAATTTAATAAAAAATGATAATATATCAATTCATTATAAAATTTATGCATCAGAAAAATGATAATAATTTTTTACATAATAAACAAAATCATGCATCGGCCACATGCAACACATACATAATAACTAGATAACAAAGGCATACATCACACTCGATGGTGTGTTAGGAAAGCAGTCGGCATTAAGAGGGGAGGGTGAATTAGTGCAGCGGTAAAAATTATGTCGGTTCAAAACCTTTCGTTTCGATTAAATCCATTTCCGACAAAAAATCATTTCGTAAAAGTATTAACTTTGAAAATGTACGAAAGAGCGTAGTGGATGTAAAGCAAGTAAGTTTGCAGTAAAGATAAATTGCATAAATAGAAATGCAAACCGAGTTTATAGTGGTTCGGTTGTCGTGACCTACATCTACTTCGTCGATTCCTCTTCCGTCGAGGCCACCGGCATCCACTATCGGTCTTCTTTCAATGGGCAAAGACCAACTACCCTTTTACACCCCTCTTCTTTTTTTCATGGGTTTAGGAGACAACCCTTACAAGCACTCACTCATCTCTTAAATAGAAATCTAAACTTAGAGTAGAAGATGAAGATTCTCAAGAGATTGCAGTAGTGTTTTCTCACTTTTAAATTCTTTGTGTTTGTGTTTGTGTTTGTTAACCAGAGATGAGAGGGGTATTTATAGGCCTCAAGTTGATTCAAACTTAGAGCCTAAAAATTTTCCATCCCAGGTTTCCTAGGTACGGGCGGTACCACCGCCTGTGTCAGTTTGACACTAACACTGCACTAGGCGGTACCACCGCCTGACACTAGGCGGTACTACCGCTCAGACTAGAGGTACCACTGCTTGTAGTCTCTCGGAGACTGTGTCTGGGCGATACCACCGCCTAATACAGTCTTGGAGACTATGCCATGATAGTACCACCTATTGGGTCACTGTTTGGGCCTTTCATTGGGCCCAACACAGTCCTTACATGAGCCCAACTGGCCCTTAATTGGGTTGGCCCAATTCCAATCCTAATTATGTGCTAATTATAAAATCTAAGACATTTACTAAGCTAAACAAGTCCATAAGCCTAGTTTCTTTCGGCGAGCTTTCGGCGAACTTTCGATGATCTCTCGGCGATGTTCCAGCGGACTCTTGGCAAGCTCCTGGACTTCACGACGATCTTCTTGGCGTGTTCCGATGAGTTTCTTTAGCAAGCTTTAGGACTTCTTGGTTGGTTCTCGTAGACCTTCCGACAAACGTCCAAACTTCCGTCGAATTCTCGAACACCCAACGAAGTCGCGTTCTTGACTCCGAGACTTTATTTTGCTTTACGCCTTGCTATCGTAGTTAATCCTGCACACATAAAAACACACTTCGATCTAGAGAATTATTACTAAGCTTGAATCATGTTGTCCGACATGTCATTGGTCCATCGACGTTTCGTCCGATTCTTCGGCGCATCGTCCTCTCTTGCGGCCTATTGCCCAATCGATCAGTTGACCTCCACAACTCTGATATCCTTAGCACAATATCCGTTCTTCTTGGCCTAATGCTCGAAACCATGGCTCGAAGCATTCTATCAAGACGTCGACCGTTCCTTCGGCTCGACGTCTAATCTTCTGACATGTTTTCCTCCGGCTCAACATGATTCTTCCTACTTTAATTGTCTCATCCTGATCGAAGTATCCTGCGCCACTCAAAACACAAATCAAATCATAAACACTTATCAATTAGTTTCATCATCAAAATCCTAGATTCAACATGGTGCACTCTCCCAACAACAGATGGAGAGGCATATTCCACAAGATGAATTCCTTCCAACAGCGGATGAAGATAATCTATATTGCACTCATAACAATAAATGGAGTGGTATCCCTCACCCGCCCAAGTGAGGAGAGGACACGTTCCTCCCAACAGCGAATGGAGGAACTGTTTAACCATCACGCCTGACGGTTCGTTAATCCCCGAAGGGAATCGTCATACCTGCATTCGGTAGGGATACATAAACGTCCATGATCATTCATTTACACTCATCCATTCACTCATGCATGCATCAAGAAATCAATATGATTAAATATTATGAGAGATCATACTTGATGTAAATCTGTTAGACTATGTTCATTCGTGGCTTTGCACTGTGATAGGCTTGTAGCTCCTTTTACAAGTTGCACTTCCAATGTGAACTATTAGCCTATTCATATCTACTACATGATAATATCAATATCATAAACTTAAGAAAGTATAAAATCAATAATTATTTTTAAATAATATATTCAGATAAAACCTTTAAATTTATCAAATCATAAATGCTTGAAACATCAATCTCTCAATAGTCCTCAATCAACCAAAACCCTAATGGAATAACTCAATTGACTTAAACCAAACTCAATTCGATTATAATCTAACGAAACCAACCTTAAATCCTTATAGAACTAGTTTGGAATCACCTTAGATTGGTCTAATTTAGATTTGATTAATCTCGATTAGGTTAAATAGGTTTGAACTAGTTAAGTTAATCTGGAATCACCTTAAACTGGCTTTAACCGATCAAACCTATCTGATTTAGTCAATTAATGAGTTCAAACCAATAGAGAGAGGAAATTAGACTATGTTGTATAGTGTTAATCCAAATCGAACCAGCCCACCTGAGTCTTGGATGGGTCATATACACTGCATATGCCTGTTCCAAGTGATAGGCTAAGTTGACATACAACAGCCTATATAAAAGGATCGACGATATGTCTAATGCTAATCTCATACCTGGGTAGGCTTAACTTCATGGACTAGGCTAAGCCTCACTTATAAGTTGGGCTGAGCCTTACTATTAAACTAAGCCATGCTTGGCTAGCGAGTTGGTCGTACCTAGACACATGAGTTGGGGTCGTATCTGACCACATGGATTGGGTTGTACCTAACCGCATGAGCTGGCCCATGCATGGCCACATGGTTGGGTCATACATGGCTACATAGATTGGATCGTGCCTAGCCATATGAGGTGACCCATGCTTGGCCACATGGTTGGGTCGTGCCTTACCACATGGGTTGGGTCATAAATGGCCATATGGATTGGATCGTACCTAGCCACATGGGTTCGGTCATACTTGTGTCATGCCCTTCAAAATATCGATATTATTTAAAAACTTTTTATCACAAACCAGGATCCAATCATACATTTGAGGTCACTAAGAAAACATTCAAGTCAAAATTTCACTTCTAAAATCCATAATTTCATAAACCCTATGCAGTCCATAAACATACATTATATCACTTGATGATTCATAAAATCCAAAGCCAACTCAATTAAACCACAACCACATCATAAATCCACGAGTGGGGAAAATCTATACAATCTTAAAACCAACATGTACCACATATTTATATCATTATACAAATTTAACTTAACATTCCCAAAATCCAAAACATGAGAGGTCCATATTTTTTTTCTTTCAAACTTTTACAAGATACATCATTCAAGATTAGTCCTTGGTAATTCATTACAGAAAAGGAAACTTATACAACATTAAACTAGCAAGTACGAAAGAGTTGCCCAAAATCTTCTAGTCTTCCATTGTCCCAGCCCAATATAAACATTTTAGCGAGCGATGAGCTATCTTGAAAAATTTATATAGCAATAGAGTGAGCATATAAAACTCAGCAAGTGACTAACGTATCCATGACAAGGAGGATAATTTTCAAACAGATAAGGTATCAAAATTCAAGACAGAGATACAAATGAAATAGAAGCCTGTTTAGTTTGAATGCGGAAATTATAATGTCATTTTTGTTCGAACTGTGTTCTGTTCATGACAATCGAGGAAAGAAATTTGGAACATATCAATGGCAAAAGGAGCATACTTATGGCTTATGAAATATTTCAAGACATATCAAGGGCATATAACACATTTCATAACATAACGAAGAGCAAATATTAACATGAGCCCAAAAGTGCACACATTTCGTTCTTATCCAAAGCGTGCAAGAAACATATAACCAAAACTTTGGATTTCATATCAAACAAATAGACGGTGAAGTGGGACCATAACATAATATGGTATATCCATTTCTGGATGACCACCAAACATAAGTCTCCCACGTCTGGGAGCTCCATCCACCCACATCTGAGTGACGTCATAGGGGGCCGGTAGCGCATCGCGGGCTTTATGCATAACTCCCTTTACCATTTCTGGCAAAAGTTCACAATATCCCACAAGCACCAAAGTACAAAAGGATAGTAAGAACAATAATTAGCACATATTGGAAGCACACATGAAACAACAAAACGTACATGTGCCTTTATGAGTCAATACGATACAAGCAATAATCTTTCACAAATGTATTCAGATTTGAAAAGAAATGAAAGCAGGAGCACCCAAGGATTCAAAGCAATCACATATAGCTCAATTCAAAAAGAAGGTTAGATAAATTCAATGTCCAAAGTGGCACAACAGGAATAGGCATATAACAAAAGCACATGCGGAACAACGTAATGCAAGTGCTTGTACAAAACAATTACGATACAAATATGAATTTTCAATGATTAGATCAAGTATACAAATAATTACAGGATAAGAGTATATATATATATATAAATTCAAAACAATAATACGAGGCCCAACTAAAGCAAGGATTTGAGCTGAAATCAATTTCCCAATAGGTGAAACAAGAAAGAGTAGAATCAACCAAAGCTCGATTTTGACAAAGCTTGAGAGGTATATTGCATGAATTGTTTAGATAACCATTTATGCTCCAATTTGCCCAAAATCAGTGTCATTCGAAAGATGTATTAATCCAGTTTTGGGTAAGCTAAGTTTTGCATCAATTGAAGTTACCTACAGGGAGTTACAATTTATTGTGTGATGAATGGTCAGAAACATCAACTCTGTTTTCCTGAATTCATAGGGTCGGTGAAAATAGCTGTATCTGTTTGAATATTATTCCAAATCCTTCAAATCAGACGTATATACAAATATTTTGAAGTCTAGTTTCTAATGAATCAGGCTTGACATGAATCTGATTTCTCAATGGAAAGTTATAAACAAATCAGTAACTAAAGGTCAGAAATTTTAATTCCGATTTTCCAGAATCTATAGGGTAAATTGAAACAAAATTTTGCATAGGAAATTAAACTCCAAATCATTCCATATAGGTGTCGAAATAAAGATATTTGAGCCTCTTTTCAAATGAAACAGGGTTTACCTAAATCAGAGTTTGCTGCTAAAAGATAGATCCGAAATAGTACATAGAAGTCAGTTTACCGAAAATTTTCAGATTCATGATTTTGTATCTAACAAGAGAAACAACAGGTTCTAGGTTGAAATCTTTCGAATAATTCAGCATAAATATGAGAATAAAGACTAATAATTCTATAGGATGAGGTTAGAACACTTGCCTTTGAGAATTATGACCCTAAATGAAAAGATTTGAGCAAGAAACCTCAAAGCCCCAAATTTTTGTTTTTTCTTCTTCTCTTTTTTTTTTTTTCTCTTCTTCTTTCTTTCTTTCCCTGTTCTTCCACGTAGCTGCCTTCTCTGGTTTCTTGAGAATGAAGGTAGAGAGGCTTAAACGGTGAGATTTGTAATTTTATGCATTTTACAGTTTAGTCCTTGCATTATTATATTTACGATTAGGTCCTTAGGGTTTACATATAGGTCCTTTAAAAAAAAAAAAAAACAGATCCCCAAATCTTATAAATAAGTTCTCAGATTTATACTTTGACTCTTTTATCAAATTAAAATGGATTCTTACACTACAACTAGAAATTTATACGAAAATTTAAAAATGAGGGATGTTACACTCTCCCCCCCCTTAAAAAAAATTTAGTCCTCTAAATTTATCATACGTCTATCGATGAAAAGACGAGGATAAACCTTTTTGATTTCCTCCTCTAGCTCGCATGTTGTCTCTTCTCCAGAATGATGTCTCCAAATTACTTTAACTAGAGGAATAATTCGATTTCTTAGGATCTTTTCCTTCTTATCAATAATCTGGGTGGGCTCTTCTACATAAGATAAATCTTTATCGATCTCCATCAGCTCATACTTAATGATATGAGAAGGATCAGGTATATACTTTCTAATCATCGAAACATGAAATATATTATGGATATGGCACAACAATGGTGGTAAGGCAATCCTGTAAGCGATAGAACCAACCCTCTCAAGGACCTCAAAAGGTCCAATAAATCTTGGGCTTAACTTTCCTTTCTTCTCAAATCTTACAATGCCTTTGGAAGGGGAGACCTTTAAGAACACAAAATCTCCGATTTCAAACTCTATATCTCGTCTTCTATTGTCAGCATAACTTTTTTGACGACTCTGAGCAGTTTTCAACATTTTCTTTATAACTTGAATTTTCTCGGTAGTTTCTTGTACCTTGTCTGGTGCTAACAACTTTCTATCACCAACTTCCTCCCAACATATAGGGGTTATGCATTTTCGCCCATATAAAGCTTCATAAGGAGCCATCTGAATACTTGAATGATAACTATTATTATAAGTGAACTCAATAAGTGAAATATCTTTATCTCATTTACCTTTCCAATCCATAACATAGACTCTAAGTAAATCCTCAAGTGTTTGAATTGTTCTTTCTGACTGACCATCAGTCTGAGGATGATATGCAGTGCTAAACTTGACTTTATTGCCCATAGATTCCTGTAATCTTCTCTAGAATCTAGAGAGAAATCTAGAGTCTCTATCAGAAATAATCTCTTTTGGAATACCATGAAGTCTTACTATTTCACTGACATATAAATCTGCAAGTCTGTCAAGCGAATAAGTCATATTAATCGGTAGGAAATGTGCAGATTTTGTTAGCCTATCATTGATAACCCAAATAGCATCATGCTTTCTAGAGGTTCTGGGTAGTCTTGAAACAAAATCCATAGTAACACATTCCCATTTCCATTCAGGAATATCTAAAGGTTGCAACAACCCTCCATGTCTTTGGTGTTTTCCTTTGATTTGCTGACAAGTCAAACATTTTGAAACATACATTGCAATTTCCTTCTTCATGCTTTCCTACCAATAATGACTTCGGAGATCTCTATACATCTTAGTACTCCCAAGATGCATGGTGTACTTTGAAGTATGACTTTCCTTTAGGATTTGGTCCTTGATGTTTGGTTCATTTGGTACACATATTCTATCCCCAAATCGCAATAGGCCATCTTTTGAAACTTGAAATTTTGTCTTCAATTCCTTTTCTACTTCATTTCTCAAGTAGATTAAATGTGGATCTCGTAATTGTCCTTCCTTAATTTGTTGAGAAAAATCAGATTACACTTGAATGGAGGCCATCAATATCGAGTCTTGCTCTTTCCTCATAGCATTCAAATCAAAATTTTCTTCTAATAACTTATATTGCTTCACGACCAGACTAGCAATAAAATTTGTAGATTTTCTACTGAGTGCATCAGCCACAACATTGGCTTTGCCCGGGTGATAACGGATGGCACAATCATAATCCTTTAGAAGTTCTATCCATCTTCGCTGCCTCATGTTTAACTCTTTCTGAGTAAAAATATATTTCAAACTCTTGTGGTCAGTAAAGATTTCAAATTGCCGCCCATACAAATAATGTCTCCAAATCTTTAGGGCAAAAACAATTGCTGCCAATTCCAAATCATGAGTTGGATAATTCAGTTCATAACCTTTTAGTTGTCTAGAAGCATAAGCAATCACTCTCCCTTCCTGCATCATAACACATCCCAAGCCCTTTCTTGAAGCATCAGTATAAACTTTGCTCACAATCTTCTTGAAGCATCATAAGTATAAACTTTGCTCACAATCTTCTTGAAGCATCATAACACATCCCAAATCCCTCACTACCACTTGGAATATTGAGAATAGGGGCACTAGTCAATCTTCTTTTTAACTCTTGACAATCTTCTTGAAGCATCAGTATAAACTTTGCTCACAATCTTCTTGAAGCATCAGTATAAACTTTGCTCACAATCTTCTTGAAGCATCAGTATAAACTTTGCTCACAATCTTCTTGAAGCATCAGTATAAACTTTGCTCACAATCTTCTTGAAGCATCAGTATAAACTTTGCTCACAATCTTCTTGAAGCATCAGTATAAACTTTGCTCACAATCTTCTTGAAGCATCAGTATAAACTTTGCTCACAATCTTCTTGAAGCATCAGTATAAACTTTGCTCACAATCTTCTTGAAGCATCAGTATAAACTTTGCTCACAATCTTCTTGAAGCATCAGTATAAACTTTGCTCACAATCTTCTTGAAGCATCAGTATAAACTTTGCTCACAATCTTCTTGAAGCATCAGTATAAACTTTGCTCACAATCTTCTTGAAGCATCAGTATAAACTTTGCTCACAATCTTCTTGAAGCATCAGTATAAACTTTGCTCACAATCTTCTTAACTTTGCTCACAATCTTCATCCCATACAAATTTCACATTCTTTTTAGTGAGTTTGGTGAGAGGTTGAGCAATTCGAGAAAATCCCTCCACAAATCTCCTGTAATAACCTGCCATGCCCAAGAAGCTTCTAACTTCTGTTACATTTGTTAGTACTTCCCATTTAACTACAGCTTCTACTTTCTTTGGATCAATAGATATGCCCTTCCCTGAAATCACATGGCCTAAGAAAGCAACTTCATTCAACCAAAATTCACATTTGCTGAATTTTTCATACAATTTCTTTTCTCTTAGTATGGACAATACATTTCTCAAGTGCTCCTCATGCTCCTGATTACTCCTTGAATACACCAATATGTCATCAATGAATACAATTACACATTCATCCAAGAGTGGTTGAAATATCCTATTCATTAGTTCCATAAAAGCTGCAGGGGCATTAGTCAAACCAAAAGGCATCACCAAGAATTCATAGTAACCATATCGGGTTCTAAAAGTTGTTTTTGGAATATCCTCCTCCTTGATCTTCAACTGATAATAACCTGACCTCAGGTCAATCTTAGAGAATACTTGTGCACCCTATAGTTGATCAAACAAATCATCAATTCTGGGTATGGGATATTTGTTTTTGATGGTCACCTGAGTCAACTATCTATAATCAATACAAAGCCTCAATGTTCCATCCTTCTTCTTCACTAATATTATCGGAGCACCCCACGGTGAAACGCTGGGTCGTATGAAACCCTTATCTAATAATTCTTATAGTTGCTTCTTTAATTCCTCTAGCTCGAGTGGTGCCATTCTGTAAGGAGGCTTAGATATTGGGGTTGTACTGAGGACCAGATCAATAGCAAATTCACCCTCTCTATCTAGAGGTAAACCAGGCAAGTCATCTGGGAATACATCAGGGAACTCTTTGACCACTGAAATTTCATCTAGTTGAGTTTCTTGATTTGGATGCTCCTTTACACACACCATATAACAAAAACAACCCTTCTGCATAAGACGATAAGCTTGAAGTGCTGATATCAAGCAACGAGGCAAATCACGCCTAATACCCTCAAAGTAAAATATAGGTTGATCTGGTATGCAGAAGGTAAGTATTTTTGTGTAGCAATCAATAGTAGCATGATGAGAAGATAACCAATCCATGCCAAGTATAATATTAAAACCCTGGATCTCTAGGAGGATCAAATCAGCAAGGAGTTCATGTTCTCCAATAGAGATCAAACAAGATGGGTAAACCAAGTTTGTTGCTAAAGAATCCCCAACAGCAGTTGTTACATATATCATATAATCCAAGGGTCTAGGTAGAACATCCAAGTGACAAGCAAAGTATTGTGAAACAAAAGATAAGTTGGAGCCGGGATCAAACAAAACTTTTGCACTTCTTTTAGAAACATGAAGAATACCTTCAACCACTGATTTAGAAGCTTTAGAATCTTGTTCAGTGATAGCATATACTCTAGCATGGGCTGTTGATTTAGGAGGCAATGGCTCTTTCTTCCTGTTCAGTGGGCAATCTCTTACTTGATGATCTAACTTTCCACAAGCAAAATAAGCCCCAGTCGTCCGAAAACACTGACTTGTTTCATGATTTAATCCACATTTTGCACATGACTAAGTCCTCTGCAGTGGTTTCCCTTTCTCAAATCTAGATTTCTTGATCCTCTTGTTACTAGCTTTATATTCATTTTCCCTCTTGCTTTTACTAGTAAATCTGTCCTTTTTGTTCTTGCCCATGATTTCTTGAATTTCCTCCATGTCTCTCTCAATTTTTAAAGTTCTTTCTACCGTATCCGCATATGTTTGTAGTTTTAAAGCAGACATTCGACTTCTTATTGGTAGCTGTAATCCTCTTTCAAACCTTTTTGCTTTTCGAGATTCATCATTAGTCATATGTGTAGCAAACATAGAGAGCTCAGTGAATTTAGATTCATACCTTGTAATCGACATATTTCCCTGAATAAGATTCAAGAACTCCAATTCTTTTTGATCTCTTATATAGTCTGGAAAATATTTATCGTTAAACTTTTTTTTGAATACCTTCCATGTTATTGGCTCATGTTTGACTTCAAAAATCCTCTTAATCATTCTCCACCAGTGTTCAACCTCTCCTTCCAGCATAAAAGTAGCAAGAGAAACTTTTTGATCATCAGGGTAATTTAAGACATCAAATATTTTCTCTATTTGCATCATCCATCGTTCTACCGTCATTGGATCAGACTCATCACTAAAACTGGGAGGACGAAGCTTCTTAAACTGTTCAATTCCCCACCTCATATGGTTTGATGTCCCTGTTCCATCATTTCTTCCTTGTTGGACATGTTGTTGTTGTTGTTGTTGTTGCATCACTTGTACCATAGTCTCCAGAGTCCGCATGATACCACTCAATTGATCAGTAGTAGATGTAATAGGAGAACCAGATGATCTCGTCATCCTTGCTTCTTAAAACATCAAAACAAAATTTTTTTGATCAATCTCTAAATGAAAGTCAATAACCTCAATTTTTTTTCATCTAGTATAAAAAAAAAAATCCTTAGTGATTCTCAAATCATGCTCTGATACCACCTCTGTCACGCCCCTCAAAATATCGATATTATTTAAAAACTTTTTATCATAAACCAGGATCCAATCATACATTTGAGGTCACTAAGAAAACATTCAAGTCAAAATTTCACTTCTAAAATCCACAATTTCATAAACCCTGTGTAATCCATAAACATATATCATATCACTTGATGATTCATAAAATCCAAAGCCAACTCAATTAAACCACAACCACATCATAAATCCACGAGTGGGGAAAATCTATACAATCTTAAAACCAACATGTAACACATATTTATATCATTATACAAATTTAACTTAACATTCCCAAAATCCAAACATGAGAGGTCCATATTTTTTTTCTTTCAAACTTTTACAAGATACATCATTCAAGATTAGTCCTTGGTAATTCATTACAAAAAAGGAAACTTATACAACATTAAACTAGCAAGTACGAAAGAGTTGCCCAAAATCTTCTAGCCTTCCATTGTCCCAACCCAATATAAATATTTTAGCGGGCGATGAGCTATCCTAAAAAAATTATATAGTAACATAGTGAGCACACGCGAAACAACAAAACGTACATGTGCCTTTACGAGTCAATACGATGCAAGCAATAATCTTTCACAAATGTATTCAGATTGAAAAGAAATGAAAGTAGGAGCACCCAAGGATTCAAAGCAATCACATATAGCTCAATTCAAAAAGAAGGTTAGATAAATTCAATGTCCAAAGTGGCACAACAGGAATAGGCATATAACAAAAGCACATGCGGAACAACATAATGCAAGTGCCTGTACAAAACAATTACGATACAAATATGAATTTTCAATGATTAGATCAAGTATACAAATAATTGCAGGATAAGAGTATATATATATAAATTCAAAACAATAATATGAGGCCCAACTAAAGCAAGGATTTGAGCTGAAATCAATTTCCCAATAGATGAAACAAGAAAGTGTAGAATCAACCAAAGCTCGATTTTGACAAAGCTTGAGAGGTATATTGCATGAATTGTTTAGATAACCATTTATGCTCTAATTTGCTCAAAATCAGTGTCATTCGAAAGATGTATTAATCCAGTTTTGGGTAAGCTAAGTTTTGCATCAATTGAAGTTACCTACAGGGAGTTACAATTTATTACGTGATGAATGGTCAGAAACATCAACTCTGTTTTCCTGAATTCATAAGGTCGGTGAAAATAGCTGTATCTGTTTGAATATTATTCTAAATCCTTCAAATCAGACGTATATAGAAAGATTTTGAAGTCTAGTTTCTAATGAATCAGGCTTGACATGAATCTGATTTTTCAATGGAAAGTTATAAACAAATCAGTAACTAAAGGTCAGAAATTTTAATTCCGATTTTCAAGAATCTACAGGGTAAATTGAAACAAAATTTTGCATAGGAAATTAAACTCCAAATCATTCCATATAGGTGTCGAAATAAAGATATTTGAGCCTCTTTCCAAATGAAACAGGGTTTACCTAAATCAAAGTTTGCTGCTAAAAGATAGATTCGAAACAGTACATAGAAGTCAGTTTACCAAAAATTTTCAGATTCATGATTTTGTATCTAACAAGAGAAACATCAGGTTCTAGGTTGAAATCTTTCGAATAATTCAGCATAAATATGAGAATAAAGACTAATAATTCTGTAGGATGGGGTTAGAACACTTGCCTTTGAGAATTATGACCCTAAATGAAAAGATTTGAGCAAGAAACCTCAAAGCCCCAAATTTTTTTTTTTCTTCTTCTCCTCTTTTTTTTTTCTCTTCTTCTTTCTTTCTTTCCCTGTTCTTCCACGCAGTTGCCTTCTCTAGTTTCTTGAGAATGAAGGCAAAGAGGCTTAAACGGTGAGATTTGTAATTTTGTGCATTTTGTAGTTTAATCCTTGTATTATTATATTTATGATTAGGTCCTTAGGGTTTACATATAGGTCCTTTTTTTTTTTTAAACAGAACCCCAAATCTTATAAATAAGTTCTCAGATTTATACTTTGGCTCTTTTATCAAATTAAAATGGATTCTTATACTACAACTAGAAATTTATATGAAAATTTAAAAATGAGGGATGTTACAACTTAGCCACAAAAGTTGGGTCGTATCTTATCATATGGGCTGGCTTCTACCCGACCACATAGGCTGAGTCATGTTTGTTGAATCTCGGATTTTGATGATGAAGTCAATTGTCATTTGTTATCTAATCCATATGTTAAGATAAGTGTGCAGGATTAACTACGATGAAAGTAAGACATGCAGCAGGAGTTGCGCCGAAGTCAAGACTATGATCACGTTGGGGTTCGAGAGTTCGACGGAAGTCCGGACGGTCATCGGAGGTTCTGCGGGAACAAATCCGAGAAGTCCAGGAGCTTGCCAAAGAAGCTCATCGGAACTCACCAAGTGGATCGTCGCAAGTCCAGGAGTTTGCCGGAAGTCCGCCGGAGCATCGCCGAGGGTTCGTCGGATGATCGCCGGAAGCTCGACGGAAGAAGCGATTGGCGCACCGGAGCAAGTTGCAGTAAATGTCTTGAAAAATATTGTAGTTAGCATGATGATTAAGTTAGAAATGGGGGGTGATCCCATTAACTTAATATTGGGGCAATTGGGCCCTTGACAGACCCAAATTGGGCCGAATGGACCAACCCATTTGGACCCAGATTCCCTGGTCGGCGGTGGCACCGCCCAGCAACCGCACCGCTTGGGCTCAGTCTCCGAGTGAGTTTGGGCGGTAATACCGCCCCTATCAGGTGGTGGCACCGCCCGAGCTCGGCCTCCGAGCTTTGTTTGGCGGTAGTACCGCCAGGACCCCAAAAACATGGGAAATGACATTTTTGAGCTCCAAATTCAAATCAGTTTGGGGCCTATATAAACCCCACCCTTTCATGCATGAAAGGGCACCGAAACTTAGCATTTATTCTGAGATTTTGAGAGTTTAAAAGTGTTGTAAAAGGCTAGAAGTTCTTCTCCCTCTTTTCTTCGAAGTTTTGATCATTCAAGAGAGGAGTGAAAAATCTGTAAGGGTTGTCTCCTAAGCTCGTCAAAAGGAGTGAAACTGTAAAAGGGTGGTTGGCCTTCGCCTATTGAAGGAAGGCTTCTAGTGGACGTCGGTGACCTCATCGGATGAGGAAGCCAAAAGTGGATATAGGTCAAGATTGACCGAACCACTCTAAATCTCGGTTTGCATTTACATTCTGTTCTCTATCTTAACTGCAATTACTTCCATAGCTTTACTTTAACTGCATTTTACTTGATCTTAAGTTAAAGCAATTTCTGATTCGACTTTCATACTGAAATCGTTCTTATCATACGAACGTCGTTTTAAATCGTCGAAAGTTTTCCGCTGCACTAATTCACCCCCCCCTCTTAGTGCTATTGATCCTAACAATGTCGAGTCACATGGGCTAGGTTGTACTTGACCACATAGGTTAGGTTGTACTTGGCCACCTAAGTTAGGTCGTACATGAACACATGGGCTAAGACCATCTAGTTTGACAGATCAACTTGACTCAAGTCAAACCCCAATTAGACTCCTCTTATCAAATTAGATTTCAATATCTAAACTTATTAAAGAATAAATCAAATGTATTAATTAAAAATTTTAATTCATGTTCTTAAATTTAAAACTAATTACATTATAGAAATTCACACATAATTCTTGAAACATAGATATATCTAATTAAATAAATTAGAACTATTATGCTAATCCAAAAATAAGAATTTTAATAATTAAATCAATATTAAAATTTATTTAAGCTTAAGAGATCAATATAAATCAAATAATTATTCTAACATCATAAATCAATTGTCATTGTTTACTAATCATGAAAATTTAAAATTAAAATATCATTATGCATCATAAAATTATAACAATCTTAACATCAAGATTTCAAAACATAAATCAAAATTAATTTAAAAAAATGATCCTACCTCTCCTCGGCTATCCTTTTCTCGATATCATCTCCTTGAGAAGTCTTTTCCTCAATCCTCCATTTGTTAGGTTTGGTGAGGAATGAGGGAGTAGTCTCCTTTATATTGGAGAATATGAGATCTTCCCGAAATGTAAGTAATAATTTAATTTAATTTTTAATTTATTTTTATTTTACTTTCACACAAAGAAATAAATATAATATTTATTTCTTATAGTTTACACACACGAAAATAGAATGTAAACTATTTACTTCCTAAAAATCAAATCATTCGTTTGGAAATAAATCAATTAATAATTTGATTGATTAGTAGAATGCCTAACCTATCCACATGATTAAGGAAACTAAATTTAATCATTTCCTTAACTGTAGTATACAAATATACAAGTTAATAATAAAGCAATAAATCATTTATAGAAATTAATTTATGTTAAGAGAGAAATTATCGATGATTATATATCTCATATCTATAATTCGTTGTAGATTCTAGCAAGACCAAGGATATTGACAAGTGGCAAGATAGACCACAAGATGAGAAATAGTGTAAAGGTTGCTGTTGTTACAATTGGTGAGGTCACCCTACAGTTGTTAGGTGGAACTATTCTTGCATTAGATGCATGCTATTTTGTTCTTTCAATCATCAAAAATATTATTTTCATTTCTTATTTGATAAATAGTGGATATAAATTAATTTTTGAGAACAATGGTTGTTCATTGATTTTGGATGATGAGATCATTAGTAGAGGAACATTAAATAATAGTTTATTTATGTTAGATGTTGCTCCGCATTGTCACAAACAAACTTCAAAATAGGATGTTTGATGTAATGCTTATGTATATCCGTGTCTTTTGGTATGTTCATGCTTTAAACAGCATGTAGAGGGACGACCGAAGGCTTAATAATCTCATTTTAGTTTCGGTTTATAGTGGACCATTTTGCCCCTTTTGTTGTGCAACTGTTCAGAGCTTGTAAAGTTTGTTTGTAATTTGCATTGGCTAAGAAGATTTTACGGAGATGATTGCTTGTGGATTCCGAGTGAGACGTTTTCTCTAACTCGTTTTCTTTTTTGTAGGTCCTAAGGGACCATGGGACGTTTCGGGGAGGCTGACCTTTGCGAATAGACACGCAAGGGTGCCGCACAACTTAGGCAAAACCAACTAAGTCCATGACAGATGGTATCAGAGTGGGACAAGCACTCATAGAAACACTTGGCATGCAAACGTGGGGGACGTAGTAGGGCTGCATTGAGGGCAGCTAGCACGTGCGACCGTTTTGGGGAAAACGGGCATGGAGGTGTAGGGAAAAGGAGTCGCTCAGAGGAGCGAGCATCTGAGATTGGCATTCAGAGGAATGGCCAACCCCTTCGCGCAAGAGGCACCACGAGAACAAGTAAGCTTGGAAGAATGCGAAGCGCACAAAGGTTGGGATGGCTGAGTTTGAGCTACGGCTCAACGTTGACAACGATACTTGATGGTGCTCAAGGCAAGCGAGGCGCTTGGTAAAGGATGAGACCACACAAGGTGGAATAAGTTGCTCAACGACCGAAAGAGTTTTGCAAAGCTCATAGAGGTGAGAGGAATTGCTAACTCGAAGAATTCGGTACTCATGCAAGAGCTTGTATGCGGACGATGGAATGTTCGTGGCCATCCCGAGACGACCGAAACTCGGCGCCATGGAGCATTGAAACTTTCTCTTCGGCATGTGAAGGATACGTCCGTAGGAGGCTGAAGTGTGCAGTAAGTTTAGCATGTTGCTAGGCCTTGAGTGGTGCAGCGGGGGCTGTATTGACGTAAAGTCACAATCTAGCAAGTGCGTTTGCAGGAGGCAGAACAATGCACAGTTTGTTCAGCAAATCGGAGTAGTCCAAGGGGATGGTGGTCTTCGAAACGAAGAGTGATGTTGCTCCAATGGGATAGATATCCAGGAGGGATAAGTCCCGACTCTCCAGAGGGAGAATCACGTGCAATAGACCGTACATGTTGAGGAGTAGTACCTCAAAAACAACAACTCCACAAAGCTCAATGGACCGAGTGAGCGGCGAGGAGTCGTCGCATGATCTCACTTGAGAGAATGCATTGGTGGATGCATTGCGAGATCAAGTGGGGGAGCGACCCAAAGCAATACAAATGAAGGCACACTTGGAGTCAATATAGAGATCAAACTCAATGGAGGAATGACCCGTGGAATGGTGGACGCGAGGGCCACCATCAACTCAATGCAAAAACGAGGAGCAGAGCAACTTAGGTGTAACTTGGTAAAGTACCTAAGCCACATGAAGTGAGTCGGCATAGAAGATGGAACATGGAGCGGAGGCATAGAGCTTCCCTTAGACAGAGGTCAAGGACATAAACTCTTGCAGAGGTAAGAGCAGGATCATGTTGTTCCATGGGTCCTTTATTCTGATGGAGCGGACTCGTATTGCATGGTGCCAAAGACGAAGGGAGCTTCTAGGCACATGTACCTTATCTCGAAGAAGCATTTGATGGAGGAACTAAGGCGACTCAGCTTGCAAAGGCGAAGTTGGGTTCAGAAAGCCTTAGCACGGGGCAAGAGGACGCAGAGGCGAGTACTCTTGAAGAATATGCCATAGTGTTGCCATTCAAGTTGCCATGATGGGAGCGGTGCGTAGCGGAGATTGTGCTGGTAGGGGCAGAGGCCTAGGATCCATACAATAATACACCAATTCCAGCGAAGTCGGTGGACTTCGGGAACTACTAGGCAATGGACTGTCCTAGAGCAATGCTTCGTCTAGGTGTGACCCAAGAGCGGGTGGACGAAGGTCGATTGCCAAAGGAGTGAACAAAATCGAAGTTGGAAGAGTCCCTGCAATATGTTGGCAGAGACCACAAATGGAGGGACCACAATTCGAGTTCATCCCACAAGGATCAGAATATAATGGAGATGTCACCAGGAGGTGACATGGTGCAGCGGATCGTGGTGGAACAGTTCGTGGCAATGCGATACACACGGGTAAAGTCCCTTGAGGGACTTTATCACATGGAGGTATGATTAGGAGCTACTGGCAGCTCCACTTCAGTGAACAACACGACGGCAAGAAGGGCTATGGATTCAAGGAGTGAAGGCCATGCTACCGCAGAGGCGGGTCTTCTGTGCGTGCATCGAATTTTGCATCGGATGAAAGCCTTGGTCATCAGCATATGGGGGCTATGTTCCATCAAGGGAAAAGTTCGAATGCAAGTACTAATGAGTCCCATGAGAGGGACTTGATCATGCAGAGGTATGATCGAAGCAGTTGGAGAGTTGGACTGTTCTAGAGGCCATATTTGCTTAAGGGAGCCCGGCAAGTCAGAGGACAAGGTCGAGTAAGCGAACAATGCTACCAAGGAAGCTAAGGAGAATAGAATCGGTGCAAACCCTATAACGTGATGGCAGAGGCCATGCATGGGAGTTGCAGTCTGTCTTCCATCGACCAAAGGGATCTGCTTGGAGAACACAGAGGTGTTGAAGCAAGGGGGGTCGAAAGGGGTGAGGAAGTGACGATGAGTCCAGAGGGACTTAGCTACCCAAAATCAAGCATTAGTTAGAATGAAGATGGACTTGAATGAGTGTCACAGAGACATATCTACTAATCGTGAAGAAAAGAGAGGTAGATGCGAGGCGACGGATAGTAGGGCCATGGGCATGGCAGCGCCATAGTACCACAGAGGCGGGACTTCCATGAAGATCATTGATCCCTTGCTCTCATGGAGGGAGAGCAATTGATCGTGAAAGGGGCCGAGGAGGTGGAGCATGCAGAGGCAAACTCCAAGTACCGAGACAAGGCTGAAGGGCAAAGGCCGAGGAACTTCGTAAGACCGGTGTCAACGAGCTTCTCATCAAGATAGCCGAAAGTGAAGGACTTTGGGTCATGCAAGAGTGCATGACCAAGGAACAAAGCAAGCAGTACGCGGTGCTGTACCTTTGCTACTCAATGGAGTAGGCAGTAGGGTTGATGGAGAAGACGGTGCAATCCCAGAGGCAACCAAAACTAATAGAGACTTACTCCAAGTTGGGGTGAAAACTTCTTGCATTTCAGAAGTTTGATGGTATTGAAAAGGTGAATCACAGTAGCTAACTCAATACAAGGAATGTAAACACTTCAAGTACTTCAGAAGTGTGAGCAAAGAGCAGGCGAAGACCAGTAACTAGCTCGATGCATGGAGTACAACCCTTGAGGAGGCAGGCGAAGTCAAGTAACCATTGCCTTCTCAACTCTTAAGAGAATGGACGAAGCCGAGTACCCCAATTCTCTTATCTATCCAGTAGAGGAGCTTTACACAAGTTCAAAGGTCCTTTGAAGATATTAGAAGACAATAGTTGTTAAATCCTCACCAATGGTGATCAGTACTACTAAGAGTAGATTATCTGGTTCATTTCCCAACAGAATGCCAATCGAAAGCGGAAGTGATGCGAATCTACTTGGAAGTGACAACTAAGTGAAAGAAGAGTCGATGAACAAATTTTGTGGAGGAAGGACCCAAAACTTCAGAAGTTTGCGAGACGATGCTCGTTAAAGCTCCAACAAGCATCCACCCAGTTCAAGCATCATGAGGCATTTGAGAGACTAGCGCATAGGAAGGATGGTCTTTTCCTTCATCCGGAGGATTCGTAGGAACCAACAGGGATCAACACAACTCAGCCAACCCCACACTAAAGTCAGAGTCATTGGCGAGTTGAAGCAGCATGGTGGATCAAAGGTTTGACTACTCAAAAATAACAGCGGAGAGCAGTTGAGAGCCAAGAGGCGCATTGCAGCTGGAGTAGAAGATTGAAGACTCAGCAAAGGCGAGGAGTTGTAATGTCGGCAAAGGCTTTGACGAGGACGTCGAAGGAATAAGTGGGGGAGAATGTCACGGACAAACTTCAAAACAGGATGTTTGATGTAATACTTATGTATGTACGTGTCTTTTGATATATTCATGCTTTAAACAGCATGTAGAGGGACGACCGAAGGCTTAATAGTCCCATTTTAGTTTTGGTCTGTAGTGGACCATTTTGCCTCTTTTGTTGTGAAATTGTTCAGAGCTTGTAAAGTTTGTTTGTAATTTGCATTGGCTAAGAAGTGTTTACGGAGATGATTGCTTGTGGATCCCGAGTGAGGCATTTTCTCTAACCCGTTTTCTCTTTTATAGGCCCTAAGGGATTATGGGAGATTTCGGGGAGGCTGACCTTTGCGGACGGACACGCAAGGGTGCCGCACGACTTAGGCAAAACCAGCTAAGTCCGTGACATGTCATGAATGATGATGTGTCAAAGAGGAAGCGAGATGAGGTGAATGATGCATACCTATGATATTGTAGGCTAGGTCATATCTACAAGAGTATAATCCAAAAGTTGTTGAAAGATAGATACTTGGATCTATTTGAGTATGAATTATATGCAACCTATGAGTCTTGCCTTTAAGGGAAATTGACCAACTCTCCATTTAGTAGAACTGGAGAGAGCTACTGAGCTGTTAGAACTTATACATATTGATGTATTTGGTCCTATGTCAACTTAGGCCATAAGCGTGTTAGGATTAAGTCGGCACTAAGAGGGGAGTGAATTATTGCTTTCGATAAAAACGACGTTGATTCAAAGATAAAGATTCGTTCGATAAAGCTTGTCTCTAAAAAAGCGTTTAAACGTTCGTAAGTGATTAAGGATAGTGAGGAAGTAAATCAATGAGTGATAAGAATGAAAAGCTTGAAATAAATGGCACAGAAAGAAAGCACATCGAATTTATAGTGGTTTGGTCATCATGACCTACATCCACTTCTAATTCCTCCTCCGTTGAGGCCACCGGCGTCCACTAAAGATCTTCTTTTAATGAGCGAAGATCAACCATCCTCTTAGAACTCTTTCTCCTTTTTACAGGTTTAGGAGATAACCTTTTATAAGCCTCACATATCTCTTAGATTGATCACAAATCTAAAGGAGGAGGAGGACACTTAGCACTTATTCAACATTTTTACAACCAAAATCTTAGACTTTTGTCCATACTTTTCATGCTCTTTCATGTAGGAAAGAGTGGGGTATTTATAGGCCCCAATGACTTCAAAAATAGAGCCAAAAAGTGTCTCACCCTAGGTTTCCACGATACTGGTGGTACCATTGCCAATACTGGGCTGGGCGGTACTATTGCTTGTAGATTGACATTGGGTGATACCACCGCCTGACGGGGCGGTACCATCGCTTGGCAGCATTAACTGTTGGCGGTACCACCGCCCAGTCTGGGCAGTACTACCACCCAAATCACCGGGGAGGTTGAGCCTCATGCGGTGCCACTGCCCAGTCTGACTCCAAGTGGTTGAATGGGCCATCCAACCGACCAAATTCAGTACTGTTAAAGGCTTAATTAGCCCATAATTGAGTTAGTAGGATTTCTCCTAAAACTAACTCAAATTAAAGTAGTAACTATGATAATTAAAGTTAAAACAATTATCATACAAATAATCTAAATTGTCCGGCACGTCAATTGTTCAACCGAACTCTCGATGAACTTTCGGCGAACTCCCGACGATCTTTCAGCGAGCTTGCGGCGAACTCCCCGCGAACTCTTAGCGAACTTTCAACGAGCTTTCACTACATCGTTCAATCCTTCGATGTATCCCTTGATTCATCCAGTTCGATACCCGATCATTGACTCCAGCCAAACTTTGATTTTTCTTTAATCATTTTGCCTTTTAAATAATCATAGTTAGTCCTACATCACTTATCTCAACACATGGATTAGATCATTAATTCACTAATTGATTTCATCATTAATATCCGAGATTCAACAATCTCCCCCTTTTTGATGATGACAACCAATTGATGATGGAGTTAACCTTAACTCCCCCTATCTATATGCCATATTGAGATAAGACAAATTTTGAATTAAAAAATAATCATAATATTTGAATTCAAGTGAAACAATTTTGATTTTAGTGATCAAATGCAATATATCAAAATTTCATACATTATGCATCATTATAGTATCAAATCATCAAAGTATAACATTCATAATTTCATCATTTCATGCATGATGACAAATCACTTTAGGCAAAACATATATAATGTAGGGAAATCTAAGGGGCGACATCACATACGTAGTAGAAGAATAGAAAACAAAAATCCTCAAATTTCTCATAAATTGTGTTCGTCGTCATGCGAAGATCGATGCGCAAAATCCGCAAAATTGAAAACCACACGTGAGATAGTTGTGTTACCTAGGGATATCGTATATTCTTGAATCTTTGCAGATCTATAGGAGAGAATTAAGAAGGTCAAGCATCCTTCTCTTTAGCAGTGATCCACATAACGGGGCTACAACGACGCTCCTCAAATTTCCAAGCCTACTATCCGAGAAGGAGAAGGGGAGAGGAGAATAGGAGGTGGCAATCAAAAACCTCTAGCCTATGGATGTTTGGTTCCCTCCTATTTATAGAACCCTCCTATCAACTTAACCCTAATGGATCCTGCCCTATTGGGTATTAGATCTCCATCCAACTATCAAGCCTCTTATATTAGTGGATCTCTATCCAATAATCTCTCATTGACTCTTATTCAATCTCATCCATATGATCTAATAATTTAGGAGCTTATTGGATATTCAATAAGATAGGGGTAAGGTTGGCTACCACTTCCGATAACTAACTATGCTAGATTTAGAACCTCTAGATTTATAAGTCCGGTATCAAAGAGTGGAGTACTCGTACAGGGCATCCTTTGTGTCTCAAGTCTTGGGCTTAACTTTTCTTTCTTCCCAAATCTTACAACACCTTTGTAAGGGGAGACCTTCAAGAACACAAAATCCCCGACTTGAAATTCAATATCTCATCTTCTATTGTCAACATAACTCTTTTGACAACTTTAAGTAGTCTCTTGTACTTTGTCTGGTGCTAACAATTTTCTATCACCAACTTCTTCTCAACATATAGGCGTTTTACACTTCCCCCCATATAAAGCTTCATAAGGAGCCATTTGAATATTTGAATTATAAATATTATTATAAGAGAAATCAATAAGTGAAATATCTTTATCTCATTCACCTTTCCAATCCATAACATAGGCTCTAAGCAAATCCTCAAGTGTTTAAATTGCTCTTTCTGACTGACCATCGGTCTAAGGGTGATATGCAGTGGTAAACTTGACTTTAGTGCCCATAGATTCCTATAATCTTCTCCATAATCTAGAGAGAAATCTGGAGTCCCTTTCAGATATGATCTTCTTTGGAATACCATGAAGTCTTACTATTTTATTGATATATAAATATGCATGTCTATCAAGAGAATAAGTCATATCTATCGATAGGAAATGTACATATTTGGTTAACCTATCAATGATAACCCAAATAGCATCATGCTTTTTAAATGTTCTGGGTAGTCTTGAAACAAAGTCCATGGTAACATATTCCCATTTTCATTCAGGAATATCTAAAAGTTGCAACAAACCTCCAGGTCTTTGATGTTTTGCTTTGATTTGCTGACAAGTCAAATATTTTGAAGCATACATTGTAATTTCCTTCTTTATGCCTTCCCACCAATAATGACTTTGGAGATCTCTATACATCTTAGTGCTCCCAAGATGTATGGTGTGTTTTGAAGTATGACCTTCCTTCAAGATTTGGTTTTTGATATCTGGGTCATTTGGAACACATACTTTATCCCCAAATCTCAATAGTGTTAGGATCAAGGGCACTAAGAGGGGGGGGGGGGGTTAATTAGTGCAGCGGTAAGATAACGATGGTTTAAAAACTTTCGTACGATAAAATCATTTTCGACGTAAAACTGATTTCGGAAACTTAACTTTGAAACACGTTCGTAAATGAATAGAAGGTAGTAAGATATTAAAGAGGTTTGCAGTAAAGATAAACAGCAGAGAGTAAATGCAAACCAGAGAAGATGGCAGTTTATAGTGGTTCGGTCAATCGTGACCTATATCCACTCCTTTTACCAGGTTTAGGAGATAACCCTTACAAGCACTCACTCTACTCTTAAGCTATTCTAACACTTAGACTCAAGAAGGAGGATTCTAAAGAGATTACAACAGAGTTTTCTCACTTTTGAATGCTCTATGCTTGTGTGTTTTAACCAGGGATGGGAGGGGTATTTATAGGCTTCAAGTTGATTCAAACTTGGAGCCTAAATCTTTCCCATCCCGGGTTCCCCAGGCACGGGCGGTACCACCACCTGCGTTGGGCGGTACCACTACTTGGGGGCTAGTGCTGGGCGGTACCACCGCCTGACACAGTCTCAATGACTGTGCCACGATGGTGAGACTTCTTTGGGCACTATTTGGGCCTCTTATTAGGCCCAACACAATTCTTACATGGGCCTAGCTGGCCCCTAATTGGGTTGGCCCAAATTCAATCCCAATACGTGCTAACTACGATTCCTAAAATATATTATAAGCTAAACAAATCCCAATGTCAATTCTTCCGGCGAGCTTCCGGCGATCTTTCGGCGAACCTCCGACGAACTCTCGGCAATGTTCTGGCGGACTCCCGACAAGCTCCTAGTCTTCACAACGATCTTCTTGGCGAGTTCCATCGAGCTTCTCTGGCAAGCTCTGCGACTTCTCGATTGGTTCCTGCAAAACTTCTGACGAATGTTCGGACTTCCGACGAACTCTCGAACTCCCAACGTGATCGTGTCCTTGACTCTAGGACTTCATTTTGCTCCATGCCTTGCCATCATAGTTAATCTGACACATGTAAAACATACTTCGATATAGACAATTAATACTAAGCATTAATCATGTTGTCCGGTCATGTCATTGGTCCCTCGACGCTTCGTCCAATTCTTCGGCGCATCGTCCTCTCTTGCGGCCTATTACCCAATCGGCCAGTTGACTCTGCAACTCCGATATCCTTGGCGCAATATCCGGTCTTCTTGGCCCGATACTCGAATTCACGGCTCGAAGCCTTCTGTCGTTACGTCGATCGATCCACCGGCCCAACCGCCAATCTTCTGACATGTTCCTCCGGTACAACATGATTTTCCTACTTTAATTGTCTCATCCTGATCGAAGCATCCTGCGTCACTCAAAACGCAGATTAAAACATAAACACTATTAATTGGTTTTATCACCAAAATCCGAGATTCAACAATCTCCCCCTTTTTGATGATGACAACCAATCGACGACGGAGTTAACCTTAACTCCTGGAGTTTAAACAAACTCCCCCTATCAATATGCCATATTGATAGAAACTTTTGGATTCAAAAATCCAAGCAACATGTCATGATCAAATCATGCATGACATCAGCATACTTCTCCCCCTTTGTCATCAACAAAAAGGAGAAGTTCCAACTCTCATGTGTTTAGTCATAACAGTTCAAGTCATTGCATAATAAACATAATTTCAAGTTTTATCATCATGCAATTTGAAAGCTAGCAAATTTAAGGATGTGCAAGTTGGTATATTTGCTTTTCTTTGCGATGTGCAAGATAGCATTTCTTTGTAATGTTCAAGATAGCAAGTTCTACATCATGGAAGCTAGCAAATTAGAGATGTTCAAGAAAGCAACACTTGCTTCTTGAAATATGCAAGTTGCAAGCTAGCAAATTTTGCTTCCTTTGCAATGTTTGAGCTAGCAATTTTGCTTCTGTTGCAAAGTGCAAGTTAGCATGTTTTGCTTCTTGAGATAGACAAGATAGCACTTTTGCAATTTTTGTTTCTTAAGAAAGGCAAGCTAGTGATGTTCAAGATAGCAAGCTCTTTCTTCTCTTTTGAGAAGTACTATTTTTTGCTTCCTTTGCAAAGTGCAAGCTAGCATAATTTTGCTTCATTCTTGAATTGTGCAAGCTAGCTAGCATCTTTCTCTTTAAGATGTGCACATTAGCAACTCTTTCTTCCCCTTTGTCATTGGCAAAAAGAAAAGAAGACCCTTTACATTAATTTTCAAATTATGACAAGGGTAAGTATCAATCTTATTTATGCATCATTACATTTTTAAATTAAGATATGCACAATTTCAATACCTTACATTTCATTTTTCATGCACGATATCGAAAAATAAATCAATCATCATTATGAGCATATCATACATGATACTTAAATATCAAAATTTTTAAGTATTTATCAACATTTTGATCATGATACCAAATATTTATCATTTAAAGCATTCATGATACACATCATATGCAATACATCACATACATCATCATAATAAAAAGCATATGCATCATTCCAAATCATAAATATTTCAAATCATCATGGTATTAATTTGTCAAATTGCATCCTACCATACATGATCATAACTTTTCCCTCTTTTATCATTGTAAACAAGAAAGAATAAGGGAAGAGCATAATGGTGTAAATTATTTCAATCATTTCAAGGCGTTCGTGTTATAAACATAAAGAAATCATGTCATCAAAGATAAGACCACTTAAATTACAAAAGACATGATTTATTTCAACAAATCTCCTTAATTTTTTAAAAATGTCAAGAAGAAAGATAGGAGATCAAATATTATAGTATCTTGATTCTTGCATAAAAAATCTTGAGTCATAAATTTCAAAAAATCAAGATAAGTCTTGTTCAAATTCAAATCATCAAAACATCAAAATGTCAACATTACTTTCAAGAGATTCAAAATGACATAAACAACTTTATTAATCTCTTAGTGAAAAATCGATAAGATAGAGAAAAAAAAATTTTCAAGAAAAATACTTTTCTCTTTTTAGTTGTTTAAATTCATATGATTTGTTTCATATAAGCATGCTCAAGTTTTTCGTATAAAAACAATACATCATGGTTTAAAATCGAAAGAGTAAATCTCATAATAGAAATCATCAAGATCAATAAACCATAAATTATCCAAAAATCATCATTACTTCAAATCATCATGCATAATTTAAATAAAAATTATCAAGCATTATACTTACATTATTTCATATTAGCATACCTTTTTTTTCATTTATGCTAAATCAAAATATGCATCATTTTTAAAACCGAAAAAGCCACTTTCATTATAGTAAAAATCGATAGTCCATAAATCACTAAAATCATCATGCATAATTTTGAAATATAAATTATTATATCACTACTTTGGGCATGACATCAACACATGGTTTCAAGTTTTCAAGGTATACATAATTTCATATTAAGCATGATATCAAACCTTTTAATATTTTCATTAAGACATCATGGTTTCATTAGACATGAATTATTTTTAATCAAAATCGAAAATCAATACGGAAATCAATATGATACACATTATTATTTCTTTAGACAAAAAATTTGATTTATCTTTTTATGTGATTGATTTTATATAAGTATGCTCAAATTTTTGATATGAAAGTCATGCATCATCATTGAAAAGCAATATGGAAATTATCAAAATACTCATTCTTGCTTCTCAAGCACATACATAAGATTAATCTTACTAGGTGTACAATCATTAGATTTATATCTAACATTTTATTTCATAACATAAAACATGTAATTTTTATTATCATTTTCAAAATTACGAGCATGATCATATTTTTGCATTTTCATTTTTAAACATTTAATTTTTAAGAAAATTAATTCAAAACTAAATTAAAAAAAAAATATCATGAAAAGCATCATTTAATTTCGAAGTAAATTAGGGGGATTTCGATTATCTCATCGTTGAAAGCAGTTAAGACGTAGTTTGCCACCTCGCCTTTTTTGATTTTCTCTTCATTTTCGGAGGAGCTTGATCCATCATAATTTTTGTTCTTCTTCTTACGTTCAAAGCAAGTAATTGCATTCCTTTTGTTTTTAAATTTTAATTTCATAATTTTCATTAAAAGTTCAAGTTCACTATCACTTGAGCTTATGCTCGAGTGGTCTTCATGTGTTCTATGTCCCAAATCCTTCCTGTTCTTTGGAAGGTGGTTCTCAAGTTCTTCACGTGCATTGCACGTCATTTCATGAGTCATCAATGACCCGATAAATTCTTCGAAAGGGAAATGGTTCAAATCTTTTGATTCTTGTAAAGCCGTTACTTTTGAATCCCAAGTTTTAGAGAGTGAGCGTAAAACTTTATTAACAAGTTCAAAATTCGAAAAACATTTGCCAAGAGCTTTTAAACCATTGACGACATCCGTAAAACGGGTGTACATGTCAACAATAGTTTTGTTCGGCTTCATTCAAAAAAGCTTGAAATCATACATTAAAAAATTAATTTTTGAATCTTTCACTTTGCTAGTTCCTTCATGTGTGATTTCAAGAGTGCGCCAAATATCAAAAGTTGTTTTGCAAGTAGAAACACGATTAAACTCCATTTTATCTAAGGCGCAAAATAAAGCATTCATAGCGTTTGCCTTTAGAGAAAACGTCTTTTCTCCAAATCATTCCAATGGTTCATTGGAAGAGAAGACATTTGAAAATCATTTTGGACTAAATTCCATAAATCGAGATTCAACGAAAGTAAGAAAACACTCATTCGAGTTTTCCAATAAGTGTAGTCCATCCCATTGAAAAAGAGTGGATGAATGAGAGAGTGACCCTCTTGAAAGCTGTAAAGAGCCATTTCTCTTGAGTGTTAAACCAACTAAGAAATAACGAGGCTTTGATACCAATTGATAGGATCAAGAGCACTAAGAGAGGGGGGGGGGGGGGGGGTGAATTAGTGCAGTAGTAAGATAACGACGGTTTAAAAACTTTCGTACGAGAAAATCGTTTCCGACGTAAAACCGATTTCGGAAACTTAACTTTGAAACACGTTCGTAAATGAATAGAAGGTAGTAAGTTATTGAAGAGGTTTGCAGTAAAGATAAATAACAGAGAGTAAATGCAAACTAGAGAAGACAACAGTTTATAGTGGTTTGGTCAATCGTGACCTACATCCACTCCTCTGATTTCTCTTTCGTCGAGACCACCGGCATCCACTAGAGGTCTTCCTTCAATAGGCGAAGACCAACTTCTTCTTACACCCCTCTTCTCCTTTTACTGGGTTTAGGAGATAACCCTTACAAGCACTCACTCTCCTCTTAAGCTATTCTAACACAGACTCAAGGAGGAGGATTCTAAAGAGATTACAGTAGAATTTTCTCACTTTTGAATGCTCTGTGCTTGTGTGTTTTAACTAGGGATGGGAGGGGTATTTATAGGCTTCAAGTTGATTCAAACTTGGAGCCTAAATCTTTCCCATCCCGGGTTCCCCGGGCACGGGCGGTACCACCGCCTGCGTTGGGCGGTATCGTCGCCCAGGTCTAGCGGTACCATTGCCCAGGTCTGACGGTACCACCGCCTGGGGGCCAACGCTGGGTGGTACCACCACTTGGCACCTTGCCAGGGGCGGTACCATCGCCCAGACTGCCGGTACCACCGGTTGACAGTCTCGAAGACTATGCCACGACGGTGAGACTTCTTTGGGCACTGTTTGGGCCTCTTATTGGGCCCAACACACTTCTTACATGAGCCTAACTAGCCCCTAATTGGGTTAGCCTAAATCCAATCCCAATTATGTGCTAACTACGATTCCTAAGACATATTCTAAGCTAAACAAATCCCTATGTCAATTCTTTCGGCGAGCTTTCGGCGATCTTCTAATGAACGTCCGACGAACTCTCGGTAATGTTCCGGCGGACTCCCAACAAGCTCCTAGACTTCACGATGATCTTCTTGGCGAGTTCCGTCGAGCTTCTCTGGCAAGCTCCGCGACTTCTCGGCTAGTTCCCGCAGAACTTCCGACGAACGTCTGGACTTCCGACGAACTCTCGAACTCCCAACGTGATCACGTCCTTGACTCCAGGACTTCATTTTGCTCCATGCCTTGTCATCATAGTTAATCCTACACATATAAAATATACTTCGATCTAGACAATTAATACTAAGCATTAATCACGTTATCCAGTCATGTCATTGGTCCCTCGACGCTTCATCCGATTCTTCGGTGCATCGTCCTCTCTTGCAGCCTGTTGCCCAATTAGCCAATTGACTTCGCAACTCTGATATCCTTGATGTAATATCCGCTCTTCTTGGCCTAATGCCCGAATTCGCGGCCCGAAGCCTTCCATGGATATGTCGATCGATCCACCGGCCCGACATCCAATCTTCTGACATGTTCCTCCGGCAGAACATGATTTTCCTGCTTTATTTGTCTCATCCTGATCGAAGCATCCTACGTTACTCAAAACGGAGATTAAAACATAAACACTATTAATTGGTTTCATCATCAAAATCCGAGATTCAACAAATAGGCCATCCTCTAAACTTGAAAATTCGGCATCAATTTATTCTTCATTCCTCAAGTAGATTAAATGTGGATCTCACAATTGTCCTTTAATTTGTTGAATAAGATTAGATTGCACTTGGATGGAGGCCATCAATATCATTGAGTCTTGCCGTTTCCTCATAACATTCAAATCATAATTTTCTTCTAATAACTTATATTGCTTCATATCCAAACTAGCCATAAACTTGTAGATTTTCTACTAAGTGCATCAGCTACAATATTGGCTTTACCTAGGTGATAACAAATGGTACAATCATAATCCTTTAGTAGTTCTATCCATCTTCGCTGCCTCATGTTTAACTCTTTCTAAGTAAAAATATACTTTAAACTCTTATGATCAATAAAGATTTCAAATGTTCACCCATACAAGTAATGTTAGGAAATTTGGAGGGGGGCAACATCACATGTGCAGTGGAAGAATAAAAAACAAAATCCCTAATTTCCAAAGATATGTTCGTCATCGTAAAAAAAATAATACGTAAAAATCTGCAAAACAGAAACCAATTGTGAGATAGATTGTATTACCTAGGGAGATCATATATTCTTGAATCCCTACAGATCTTTAGGATAGGGTGAAAAAGGTCAAGCGCCCTCCTCTCTAGCGGTGATCCACATAACAGGGCTACGACGATACTTCTCAAAACTCCAGGCCTACTCTGAGGTGGAGAGGGGGAGGAGAATAGGAGAGGTAAGCAAAAGGCTCTAGCCTATAAACTACTTATTCCCTCCTATTTATAGAGGTCCCCTATTAACTTAACCCTAATGGATCTTCTCTTATTGAGTATTGGATCTCCATCCAACTACTCAAGCCTTTTAGATTAGTGGATCTCTATCCAATAATCTCTTATGGGCTCTTATTGGATTTCATCCATATGATCCAATAATTTAGGGGCTTATTGGATATCAAATAAGATAGGGGGTCCGACGAATATCTCATATCCAAACTAGCCATAAAACTTGTAGATTTTCTACTAAGTGCATCAGCTACAATATTGGCTTTACCTAGGTGATAACAAATGGTACAATCATAATCCTTTAGTAGTTCTATCCATCTTCGCTGCCTCATGTTTAACTCTTTCTAAGTAAAAATATACTTTAAACTCTTATGATCAATAAAGATTTCAAATGTTCACCCATACAAGTAATGTTAGGAAATTTTGGAGGGGGGCAACATCACATGTGCAGTGGAAGAATAAAAAACAAAATCCCTAATTTCCAAAGATATGTTCGTCATCGTAAAAAAAATAATACGTAAAAATCTGCAAAACAGAAAACCAATTGTGAGATAGATTGTATTACCTAGGGAGATCATATATTCTTGAATCCCTACAGATCTTTAGGATAGGGTGAAAAAGGTCAAGCGCCCTCCTCTCTAGCGGTGATCCACATAACAGGGCTACGACGATACTTCTCAAAACTCCAGGCCTACTCTGAGGTGGAGAGGGGGAGGAGAATAGGAGAGGTAAGCAAAAGGCTCTAGCCTATAAACTACTTATTCCCTCCTATTTATAGAGGTCCCCTATTAACTTAACCCTAATGGATCTTCTCTTATTGAGTATTGGATCTCCATCCAACTACTCAAGCCTTTTAGATTAGTGGATCTCTATCCAATAATCTCTTATGGGCTCTTATTGGATTTCATCCATATGATCCAATAATTTAGGGGCTTATTGGATATCAAATAAGATAGGGGGTCCGACGAATATCTCATATCCAAACCTCTGCTCATCGTAATGCCTATCATACGTGTGTGACCCGCTAGGCCCAATATCGTGCTAGCCATGAGTCATACCTGTCAGAACTCCTTCTGGCTCAGTGAATTATTATCTTCATAATAATTCACTCGACTCATTGACTATAGACATACTAAACTACTACGCCACAATCCCTAGACGATACAGGGGAATTCAATTCATTGGACCTGTCTGTCCTCAATTACTGTATATCTATAGTCCCTCATCTATCTAATATCCCAAAGAACGTATACCGGGCATGGTGCTGTCAGACCCATATGGTTTCTACTCGAGTCTCGCTCTAATCAAATTCTCCTGAAGAATTCATTCTCTTTTAATCCGAATTACCCTGGTCAGGGATTTGTTTACGCAAGAACATTTGAGATATTCCTCTCATGACACCGAGAGTGGATGATCCTCTATTGACACTCAATAGCCCTCGTAAGGTTGACTACCACTCTTGATGACCGGTTGTACTAGATCTAGGACATCCAAACCTATAAGTCTGGTATAAAAAAGTGGATCACTCATACATGACATCTTTGGTGTCTCAAGTCTAAGGACCAAATATACCACTGGGACTACGAAATCGTTGTCTGACAATAAGGAATCATCAACCATCCAGCATTCCGCAAGCATATCAATCTGTGAACTCATTCCCCAATGAGCACCTGTATTGTATCCCTAGTGCCCCTACACGAGCAGCTATGAGACCAACTGCATCCAATATATAGATGGGTATACAATACACTAGTCTGTTTGGTTATCTCGATATCCCTCTCGAGTAACCTATGACCGGGATTATTTAGGATCTGTGTTTAAAGGTGAATCGATATCATTATCGTGATCTCATCATAATCCGATTCCCATTGCAAAGATCCAAGGACATCTTAGTATATACATGCATATATATAATAGTTAATATAAAGTGATAAAATACCAAAATATAATGAGCAAAAAGACTGCGTGTCAAGTCACACGTGCCATCACTCATGTGTTTGGCTTGTAGGGCATATATGACTAGCAATCTCCCACTTGACCTAAAGTCAATCACCTATGTGTCTGATTCCCATAAGACCCCTATGATACTCAAAAGCAATTTAAGTCAACGGCTTTATCAGTGGATCTGCAATGTTATCTTCGGATGGAACTCTTTCCACTGCTACATCTCCTTGGGTCACGATCTCTCTAATCAAGTGGAACCTTCTCAGAACATGCTTAGATTTCTGATGAGATCTAGGTTCCTTCGCTTGAGCAATCGCCCCATTGTTATCGCAATATAAGGGAATCAACTCCTCGTTGCTTGGCACGACTCCTAGATCCATGATGAACTTCTTCATCCAGACTCCCTCCTTTGCTACTGCTATAGCAATATACTCCGCCTCTATGGTCGAGTCAGTAGTAGTATCTTGATTAGAACTCTTCTAGCACACTGTTCCTCCATTCAAGGTGTACACATACCCTAAATTTGACTTACTATCATTGACATCGGACTGAAAACTCGAGTCTGTGTAGCCTTCAACCCTAAGGCTACTATCTCCATATACTATTAAAATATCCTTAGTCCTTCTCAAGTACTTAAGGATACACTTTACTGCTTTTTAGTGCTCCAAGCTTAGATTCGCTTGATACCTACTCGTGACACTCATAGCATGCGCTATATCAGGCCTAATACATAGCATGACATATATGATAGACCCTATCACTGAGGCATACGGTATCCTATCCATGTTCGTCCTTTCTTCAGGAGTCTTTGGGGACATACTCCTAGAAAGCGATGTCCTATGTCTCATCGGTATGAGACATCTCTTAGAATTTTCTATGCCAAACCTTTTGATAATTGTGTCTATATATCTAGATTGGGACAAGCCAAGCATCCTCTTAGATCTATCTCTATAGATCTGAATCCCCAAGATATAGGATGCTTCTCCTAAGTCCTTCATGGAGAAGTGTCTAGATAACTAAGCATTTACTGTGGATAACATTCCTATATCATTCCCAATGATCATGATATCATCCACATATAACACCAAGAAGGTGCTAGCGCTCCCACTTACCTTCTTGTACACACAAGGCTTATCTTCGTTAACGAAGTCATAAGATCTGATTGCTTCATCAAAACTTATGTTCCAACTTCGGGAAGCTTGCTTTAGTCCATAAATAGATTTAAACAACCTGCACACCTTATCTGGGTAGTCCTTGGACACAAATTCCTTAGGCTATATCATATACACCTCCTCCTCGAGGTTGCCATTAAGGAATATGGTTTTCTTGTCCATCTACCAGATCTCATAATCATAGTGTGTTGTAGTTGCCAATAGAATTCGGATGGATTTTAGCATGGCTATGGGTGAGAAGGTTTCATCATAGTCAACACCTTGCCTTTGATGATACCCCTTAGCCACTAGCCTTGCTTTATAGGTCTCTACCTTTCTATCTACTCTAATCCTTTTCTTAAAGATCCACTTGCAACCGATGGGTACAATACCCTCGGGCGTATCAACTAAGTTCTAAACCTTGTTGGAGTACATAGAATCCATCTTAGAATTCATGGCTTCTTGCCACTTTCCGGAGTCTATACTCATAATAGCCTCCTCGTAGGTCTGAGGATCAATATCCTCAACATCTTCTCCTCCAATATGTCCCACATATCTCTCAGGAGGATGAGATACTCTATCGGACCTACGTAAAATTGAAACTTGTGTGTTAGGTACCTGAACAGACTCTGGCTGTAGAGTGGTACTTGAGCTAGGTTCTCCAACCTCGCTCAACTCTATCATGCTCCCATTGTCTCCGCCAAGAATGTGTTCCTTCTCAAGGAACATTGCTCTCTTAGCTACAAAGACCTTTTGGTCCACGAGATGATAGAAATAATACCTACAAGTTTCCTTAAGGTATCCCACGAATTTGCATCGCTCCGTTCTCGATTCCAACATATCGGGGTTGTCTTTTAACATGGGTAGGTCAGCTTCTTCCCTTTCCATATCTCATATGGTGTAGACACTACCGACTTAGTTGGAACTTTGTTCAAAAGGTAAGCTGCGATCTTTAGGGCATATATGTTGGGAAATCCAAGGGCGACATCACATGCGCAGTGGAAGAACAAAAAATAAAATCCCTAATTTCCTAAAGATTTGTTTGTCGTCGTGCGAAGATTGGTGTGCAAAAGTCCGCAAAATAAAAAATTACGTATAGTAAAGATTGTGTTACCTAAGGAGATCGTATATCCCTGAATCCCTACAGATCTCTAGGAGAGGGTAAAGGAGGTCAAGCGCCTTCCTCTCTAGCGGTGATCCACACAGTAGGGCTACGATGACACTCCTCAAAACTCCAGGCCTGCTCTAAGGTGAAGAGGGGGAGGAGAATAGGA